>OY294071.1:4628776-5228776 GCA_958510875.1 Endomychus coccineus | reverse complement strand
CCAAAGACCAAAGGTATGGCAACCGCTGTACGTAATACCCATAGAGATCATATGGTATAGAGGAGTAAAGCCCCGTCTTAACGCGAGAAGGTTTCAAAAACTTATCCGTTCCCCACTTCGCGGACATAAGGTGACGTTCGAGCGTTAACTATAGTTACACGCGGTCATCTAAGCGCGCGGTTTTAGGAGAGTAAGGGGAACGAGTTAAAATACCGCAGAGTGGGGTACGGATAACTCATCGCGTAAGATCGAACATGGTACGCAACGAATACATAGGCTATATAGGGGCTTTACTCCTCTATACTATATGATCTCTATGGTATTACCCGGCATAAGGAACACGGTTTTTTTCTTAGTTGAAAATCTCAGACGAATCTTTGCTCATTCACATAGAGTATAAAAATAAAATAAAACTAATTTGCTAAACAATTCGCCCATCGAACAGATTGCGAAATGCTCGCTTTTACGTTGACTTTAGGCCACCCTCTTATGCCCCCACCTAAGAGTTTTGAAATCGGGAAACAAAATGCATCCCAGTATCTCAACCACCGATGTAGGTTCTACATTGAATTTGGTATATCAACAGTTCGCTCGCTGCAAAGAGCATTATATGAAATTTATGGGTGGGGGGATAAGAGAGTAGCCTAGAGAACTGACCTCCGTGAACATGGTCGGAAGAAATTTCCAAGTACAAACAATATTAACGCTATATATAGAGTAGACAACTAAGCCTTTCACTGGTATCTTAAAGAAGATTCTGTCCTTCTCGCACATGTACTGCTCTCTCACTCGCACGATGTGCGCGCGATATACTTATTCTTGTATTCTTATACTCTTTGTGATAGAAGGGGAAACCAACCGTGCGAGTGAGAGCGCACTAGCATGTGCGAGAAGGACAGAATGTCCGACTAGTTACCAGCGCTCTCCTATGCTTAACACACTACTTGTCTACTCTATATATAGAACTCTTTGTTCTCATTAGTGACATCCAAGTTCCTCAACTGTTGTTATGGAATTCAACCAAGTAAATACAAATATTATGCATTGCATTTATATTAGAGAAGTACATTATGCTATCCCCACTAACATTCTACAAATTGACTGCAAATTACTATAGCAGGTTGAAATTAAGAATTCAGTTACCGAAATCATGTTGAATTTCAGGTATAGTATATTTCTAAATGATTCATGTATTTTCATTATTGGGTTAATTTTTTGTCATCTAAATGTAGAGTTACAATTACAAAAACAAGATTTCTTTACATCGGATGTATTTTATAAAACCTTACATAAATGAACATTTTTATATATACAAATACATCAGTCTAAATATATTTTCAACAAATTGTGGCCGGAATGATTTATTATTTTTCAAAGTAACTAATTTACATATTATTCACATATTTTGCTATATCAATTATTTTCAACATACAATTTTAATAAATCGAGTGAGAATCTTCATCAACAAAATTCCTCCTTGCCAAGAATATGAAATTAAAACATATAAAAATTATTCCACCGTCTTGATGTGAAGTAAGAATTTATATTGTGTTAATTAAATTAAATAATTAATTGGTTGGCTTTGAATTTTCCACAGTCCAAGAGTTTATAACAGTTAATTTCGCATGTATATAGGGAAGGGAATCGAGCCAGCAACAAAAAAATATGGATGCATTCGTGGCTGGAAAAAGTACCATATGGTGTCACAGGAAGTGTGTCTATACCCCCCCCCCCACATCCAGTCTGTCGGCAATATTATACTTCACGTTTAGGATAAAATTTAGTCAATCAAATACGCAAATAAGACACTTGGTATTTCGCAATATGAAATTCATCATCTCAATGTACATTTCATATTGTGAAACTTTACAAAGTGTCTTATTTGATTATTTTATTTAAAAAAATGTCTCATCAAAGGGCGACAGTGGACTCAATCAATTCTTTGAAATTTAGTCAGTTAATCTGTAGCTGTACATATCGCACCTAGGCAGTACTACTGTGAGTCCAGAAAAAATCAAATTTGGGATTACTATGAATTCTTATGTAAAAACCAATAACATTTAACTGCAACACTGACTCAAGTTAGTTTATCGTAGCAAATCACTAGAGGACGATTATGTCTTTTGATCATAAGGTACAAGATTTAGCATGAACACTATTGAGTTACTGATATCTATTGAAGCTGTGGTGGTCGACGCTGTTCCACCAACTGTGCATGTTGACGCTGTTCCACCAACTGTGCATGTTGCAAACATCCCCTAATATCATTGCGTTGTAGCTGCAATTGATTCAAGTATTTTGACAGAGGTTCACCAACCTCTTCAAACCCCTTGAGCAACTTTGGGCCGTTTAGCAGAATCACATGAGAGAAATCATAAATTGCGCGAGTTGGAGTAGGGAGATAAAAGACACTCTAAGGGAAATGTCCGAGTTAGCCCGGATAAGGTTGATGAGTCTTTGTGGTTGCAGAGATTACCTAACAATATCCAAACTATTCACGTTGTAAGTGACGATAGTTTAGAGAAACTGGCGACAAGGCCAATAAAATGAACAAAACTAAAAGTTTTGGATTTTCATTAATTAGTGTGGAAGAACATGGAACAGAACACAAGAGCTAAAGTCGCAAATAGCTGATTTGGTACAGTAAATGAAAGAATTGCAGACATTTTATCGAAACATAATCTAAAAGTTAGCTTCAAACCTCTAAATAAATTGTCCTATTTTTTGTTCAATGTTAAAGATAAAAAAAATAAGTTTAATAAACCTGGAGTATATAAATTAACCTGTTCAGAGATATAAGGAACATTTTCGATCTTTTAGACTTTTAGATGAAGTTAAAATTTTACATAACCAGAGTATAGGTTTCAACTTAAACACACTAGAATCAATAGAAATTTTCAAAGGTATTAAAAATAATGACAATAAAATTTTAAACGATCAATTAGATGTGCATTCTGTTTGATGTCTTGATAATGTAAAATTTCTCATAATCCTTTTGTGCCCTCCTAGTATACCACTGCATTAAAATTTTCTTATCACAATATTAACACTACTTCATTATCCAATTTTAATTATACTATTCTAACAATGTATTTTAGTATGATAGAATTACAAATAAATGTCGGTAATTTTTGCATAATTCTGAGTTCGGAGAAAAAAATTGCTTCAAGTAGATAATTATGAAGGAACTACAATTGGTAAAAATGGCCAAAACCGGTTTTTCGCGTCGGACATCGTCTGAGTTAAAAGAAAAAAGCTTTTGATAAGCTCATGCGCCGTGAAAATACGGAAAAAATGAGCTGCAGATGAACCCGATTGGACCAGCGGTGACCCCGCAAATTGCAAAAAACCATCGATTTTGCCCGAAATTTCAAATATTCATAACTCTTGTTCTTTTAAAGATTAATAGGCTGTAGATTTTGTGCCAACCAAGTACCACACAAAATTTCAGCAAGATCGGATGTACACTTTTTGCAAACCGCAGCTTAATGCAAAAAAAGCACTTTTGTAAAATGGCCCTAAAAAAGAACAAGAGTTATGAATATTTGAAATTTCTAGCAAAATCGATGGTTTTTTGCAATTTGCGGGGTCACCGCTGGTTCAATTGGGTTCATCCGCAGCTCATTTTACCCGTCTGTTCACGGCGCATATGCTTATCAAAGGCTTTTTTCTTTTTAACTCAATACGACGATGTCCGACGCGAAAAACCGGTTTTGGCCATTTTTACCCTTTTTTTTGGACCATTTGCGACGATTAGAAGGTGTTCGATTCTAGTTCCTTCAATTTTTATCATAATTATCTAGTTAAGGTAATTTTTTTCTCCGAACTCAGAATTATGCAAAAATTACCGACATTTATTGCTAATTCTATCACACTATTTCGGCATTCTGTCTGTTCTGATTTATTGATAATTCAACTGATACAACTATATGGTAACCATCAAGTGTTTCACACTAGTTTTTTACAAGTTCAGTGGGGAAGAAATCAAATAAAGTTGACAAAAACAAATATGTGAGTACATTCAAAGATAAATAAGGGTTTGTAAAAATATAAATCAATCATATTGCAATAAGGCCTTAATACAGAAAGTTATTAAATTAATAATATAAGAGGTAATGATAAAGATGAATAATTGTAGAAGAATTGAAAAAAAAAAGGTAACGAATAAAGATACAATTCATTAGGTACATTAGAATGTTCTGTAGTATAAAAGGTAGAAAATTATATTTAAAATTAAACTAAATGCTTTCGCGAATTATTTCCTACCGCTTTATACAGTTTTAAAATCAAGCCGGAATATATTATTGGAAGATATACAAATTGTAACTACGTAACAAATAATAATACATACAATTAGGTACATTAAAGAGTTAAAGTATTTAAAATCTAAGATAAACATGGATTCAATTAATCAAAATAACCCTGTTTCTTACATTTGTAAAAATGTTGTAGTACATCCATAAGTTCTTATCATTAGTTTATTTAAAATAGTTTTTTCCTGTATCTTAGGGCACATTACATAACCTAAACATGTATCAATAACACTTCCACAGTACTTTTTGTCTTGCAAATATCTTATAAGTCAAGTATATCCTTATTGAACATATCCTATAATAAATAAAATACCCGAATATCTTCAGATCTATAATATTTATTGGAGTCAATTTCAGTTAATATATTGATGTATTTTTCTTAACTACAAAAACTGCCAAATATATCTTTTTTGAAAAAATATTCCACTTATTGGTAATTAAATTGTGAATAAATGAAGCACTCAATTAATGTCGTTACACCCCACCACTAACAAAAAATTTAATAAATTAATTTTTCAAAAATGGAAATTAAATATCAATTATGAAGTAAGACTTCACAATTTTTATGTCAAATAAGAGCAAATTCTTCAGTTCTAAGATTACAGTAATCAGTAAATTAAAGATACATTCGAATCAATGTATCTATATTTTACGGTATTATATTTTGATAATATGTATATTTAAATAAAGAAAAATTTGATTAGGGTTTGAATCTATGACAGTGAAAGGTGAGGTTGTGACGTCACACTAGCAGAGTCAATTTGAAATGGATCTTTTTCGTTTGCATGCAGTTGAAATCATAGAATTGTGAAAGAAAATCAAAGGGCTAAATCACATGAACCACTGCCAGCCACACCACAGATGAGATGCCTTTAAAAACAACACAGCTACTGTATATCCACTGAAGGGCTCCATGAATCGTTCTATTTATTCATACAATGTCGTGTTAACCCATTAGGCGAGTTGGGCTGATGGTTGAAATGCAAGAAGTGCTATCAAATGAATACACATTTCTTATTTTATTAAAAATTAAATCAGCATTTATTTTGGCGTTAATTGACAGTCTGTCACCGACAAACACGCATAGAGATCTAGAATAGAGTACTCGTGTCGACAATTCAATAGCCTCCTTGTAAAAAAAAAGTCGTGTGATAGCTCCGCCCCTTTTTACTCTGTTTTCCCGCGGCGACGCGACAGAATGACCGATATGAATTATACTAATGCAAATTGTCAACCCCTGGACCAAACAGTAATTCTTAATATTTCACCTCCTTCATCTCTTGTCGTAAATGATGAAGAGATGAATGAGGTAAGTAAATGTCACAAAGCTTTGTTCCCGCGGCGTAAAATTAAAGATTTTAATATAAAAAATATTATTCATTTACTTCTAAAATTCTTAAAATGTACCTAACTTTCACTTTTGAATAGCGCGCCATGAATAGTGGGCGGAGCTATTACCCGACTTTTTACTTTCTTCTTTCTTACAAGGAGACAATTCGAAATACATTGTGCTTATACGGGACGAGTACTCTATTCTAGATCTCTATGCAAACACGTTAGGATTAACCTAACTCTTAGTTATAGATGTTTAAGAAGTTTGTCGTTTTCGCATTTCTGTTTCTATGTTGTTCAAAATATTTATACCTATACTCATGTTTGTAGTAATTTACATTATGTATAGCCATATTTTAACAAACAACTTTTACTATTCTTTAAATATATGTACATCTCCAACCTCTTTCGGAGAAAAATAATTTTGAATTTTGATACCCTCCTTCAAAAAATCCGACCCCATAATGGGGAAGCTATCGGATGAGATGCTTCCCAAGTATAGCTTCGAGAAAAACTTCAAAATAGTCGTAATAGGCAGAGAGGCATAGCCAAGTCAAAGACAAAAATCTCACCGAGTTTGGGCAAACACGTGACGATATTCCAGGCAGAAGTTGCTGCAATACATCACTGTGTCGAAGAGCTATTAAGGCAAGAGTTCCAGGGAAAAATCATCGCCATATACTCAGACAGCCAACCGGCTATAAAAGCATTCACTTCCTTACATGTCAATTCCAAACTTGTCTGGAACTACTTAGAAACCCTACAAGAGTTGGGCAGTCAAAACAGACTGTCTTTAGCCTGGGTACCAGGCCACACAGGCTACAAAGACAACGAAGAGGCTGACTCACTGGCCCGAGAAGAAGCACGCAGGGTTCTACTTGGTCCAGAACCCTTCTGTGGTATAGCGAAAGCGTTAAAGAACCATCGCCGAAATTCACACAGTACCTACTAAGCCAGAATAGCAAATCAACTTGAATCATGGTTGGGCTCATGACAGGGCATTGTAGACTCAACAACACACATGAACAACATCGGACAGATACAAGGATATCTCAGTACACATACCGTGCTACTGCGAAGGCTTAACAAGGCTAAGGTTCTCAACGACAGAAAAGGAAAAACCACAGCCTTCCCATTATATGAAGAACCTTGGCCTATGGAGTCTAGTAATAAAGATTAGACAGGGAACTCTAACATAACAAGAGGGTATACACAATAGATCTGCAAAGGTCGCGGTGGTGAGGCTCCATAAGCCCCTTTATTTTACGGTATTATATAATGATCCTAACGAGCGTTGAAATAAATACGAGTATGATGAAGGTTTGAAATACGAATTTGATTCTACGACAGTGAATGGTGAGGTGTTACGTCACACTATTGGAGTCAATTGTAAGCAATCAAACTTGGCAGTTCGTGTAATTTTTTTAATGTGAATTTACATCAATCAAATGCAGAATACATAATAGATGTTTCGAGTGAAATGAAAAGATATATGAAACAGTTTTCTGATTATTCTAAATAAAATTATTGCAAAATGCTATCAACATACTCCAATCTAGAACACACTTTCGATACCTCAGTACAACAATATTCTATACATTACACTATCTATATACATTACTAACATTATAAATACATACCTATTGTAAATTATACTGACTTTATATGATTCATCATCATTTCGATTGCAAGACAACATACAAAGATTATACAATACGAGATCGTCTATGATGTCAGTCAACTTTAAAACTGATGCACTGAATGAAATAACCCTTTCACCAATGCCCAATATTATTTCAAGAAACTTTACGAGATACGAATAAACCAAATTATGGGTTGGATAATTATCGTTATCATTATAATGTCTTGTAATTAGGAAACCAATTTTGACCCAATGACGTCTATGAATTCTGATGTTTCGACGATATATTTTGAGGTTAAACTCCAGTTGAATCAGAACTGTTTCGGTGCCTCAGCGATTCAGTGCACGCATACCTTTGCGACTCTGGTTTTTTGTTCCGTTTAAAACAACAAATTTTTAGGTAGAACTGTATTCTATTTCAATCATCATGCTAGATTAGCATTTGGCTGGTTCTGTTCAATTTTAAAAAGGTTACTTTTTCAATATTCATTTCGTAGATCTAAATTGTAGAAGGCAACGTTGATTATGTGACGGCATTACAACTAATGACTGGGGCCAAAATACTCCTCATTTTTTCCAGAGAACTCGTGAAACTCGCTTCACATAATATGGAAGAAAAATGCAGCAACTACTATGTACATACAGTATCGGAAACAATTCTTCTGAGGTATAGACAGAAATCTACACGAGCAACAAGGAACGCAATGTTATGATAATACCACATAAACAAGAGAGACGCACTGCTGTGCGCCCCTCCTCTTACCCCACCCGACGCGTTAACTGACCACGTGGCGACACAGCGACTCGCACATTCTCAAGAGTGCTGCTGGTATGATACTGATGTCCTACGTCCTAGCGTCCTACGTCCTGAACTGACCGCCCTGACTCTCCTATCTCTGTGTCATGACGTCGATATCCTATCCCTACCTCGAGCGAGTCGAGGAGAAATTGTAATGCTCTCTCAACATATAGCAAGCTATTCTTTACGCTCTCATGAAACCACCATACCCAAGATAAATACTTTCCGATACTGTATATGTATTGCCAAGGCAGCCTTAGCATGCGCAGTAAGAAGGTTTCTAACGAACATTACAAGAAAAGATTCTCACTAGGATATTTCACTTCAAATTTTGTAGCCAGGAACTATCCGTTGCACATGATTCATCACTAGCGGGGTATGGGATAACTGAGGTCTGTTTATTGAAAAATATTGCAAATTATGGCGATAAGTCTAGCTTCTTTTCCGTATGTAGATCACTAGGGAAAAGTGGGCGATCAGAAAGGGATAAAAGAAAAATAGAAAGGATGCGGCGAAATTTCCAGGTTGGGGTGAGCTATCCTCCTGCCGTGGGTGATAAATAAAATATAGAATAATTTTTGGTTGGTTTCTTTCGACTTTAAACTAGATATAGATACTGAACAAGTTGGAAGAGCACTAACCCAAACAAACCTTTTGCATCTCTCAAGACTTACGAATTCGAAGATTGTGTAAGTACCGTCAATTTTTTTAAATTGGATTGGATTGTTCTAGATGTGAAACAATACCTATCATCGCTGTAATATTATTGGTGACTTGTGTTGCATATGTGACCCCATGACTTACACACATGTTCCAAAATAACACGGAAAATATCAGCATAATGATGAAGAATGAGGTCAGGACTGCTACCATTTTCAGAACTATGTTATCTTATTGAACATAATTCAGAAAATATCATCACCATGTAATGGAACAATTGATATGAGTGGTGATTTCATTCAATGTATCAGTATCGAATATTATAGGGGATATTTCGGTAGTAGTGTTAAAGAGAGAGCTAATATGATCAGTTCCTTGTTAGTTACAGTTTAAACGAAGAAGGCAGTGGCAAAATTCTACACTATCACAAACGTTATATATTTTGGTTATATTAAAACTAAGTAGTTGTTAACAATATTTTACAGGTGTCTGAGCAACAGATTTAAAATATTGAGCTTGCTTCAGCTTTATAATCTCTTTGCCAGACAAATAGTTATCAGAGCTTCACCTATTACTAAACAAGAATGGATCATTTTTGTGTTGGCAGTTCCCGTTTGCCTACATTTTGATGTGAAAAAGGTAAACGTTCTCCGATTTCTTCCTAAATTGGTAGAAGTCCACACAATGAAATCTGAATTGGATAACTTGGTAAAAATTTGGGAAATACAATATTCAGTTCCATATTCGGATGATCAGAGTTAATAGTCCAGGCAATAAGCCGGAAAAAAGGCCATAATAAAAAAAAATAATATAGTAAGCTAGAATTTCCAATTTTTATTTGCATTTTGTTTCTAATACCCCATAGATCATTCATGACAATCAAGACCGCCCCAAAACGGGGTTTCAACCCCCAGAGAAGCATTCTTATAAAAACAATCCAAAATTAATGAATTAAGAGCCGAAAATGACCCCTAGTATGTTTTTTGGGTCGCTGATCACGATTCCGCTGTAATTTTTCCCAAAAAAGTATCTCCAGATGGAAAACTCGGGAAATTTGAGATTTTCCTGAGACGGTTTTGAATAATAAAGTATAATTTTGTTGCAAAAATGACCTCCTCTTTTTTAATGAAAATGTAGGTATTTAACATTAACATCCATAACGTACACTTGTGTCAAATGTTTATTACGTCCTACATATTTTTTTGAAATAAAAAAATTATCTCTGATCCAGAAGGTCGTACATGAAACTTTTTTTCTTGGAAAAAATTTCAGAAATTGACTTCCGTCAAAGATATTTCTTTAAAATGATAATTGTTAGAGTTATCTGAAAAAAAACGTGTTCAAAAAAGGTGCAATTTTTTCAAAGTAATTTTTTTATCCTTAAAATCCGAAAAATCGCCATATGTCTTTAATAACATTATAGCACAACTTTTCAAGAAGAAAATAAGCCCAGAATCGTTACTCTAGGACCAGCCGCTGAGAAGATTTCGAAAAATTATTAATATTTTGAATTGAAAAAAAAATTCTTTTTAAGCTTGCCAAGGGCTATACGTACAGCAAGTAACAAGTATGGAAACGTAATAGTTAACGACTTCTCGATATCCCGATTATTAACGGTTTTTTCAATGTAACTCGAAAAGTATGAAAGATATCGATAATTATCATGGCAGCAAATCGATAGATCTATTTGATACCTACAACTTTCTTATTCAACTTTTTCCGATCTGAGCAGAAGTTTGAGAAAAACCGGTTTTTGCAACTTTGCCACTTTTTTAGGTTATGTTCGCCATTTCAGATCGAGTTGCATGAAACAGAAACTCACCTTTAAATTAAATTTTCTATACGCTCATATTTTTTTTCCAGGTATTAATTTCTGCACGTACTTCTGTCTATTGCTTGGACTAATTGTATTGTTCGAAAAACCATGAGTACATATTATTTTCCAGTTATATTAGTAATTAAATTAAACTGCATTCGGACGATCATGTTTTGCAAATAAAGTAACTTAAAATTTTGATTCTTTTAAAGTGTAAAATTAAAAAATCCGCGATTATGTATTCGTTTCCTTTTTACTTATAATTCGAGCGGTCTATAGAAGTCTTGTGAGAATGTAAGCGAGTCAGACGCATTGTATTGTGTAATAAGATAGACAAGAAAACTTGCGCAATAGGGAAAATTGCTCTACCTAAAGAACAGTCAGTAACTCGTGGGAGACGTGAGGGTGTATATCGTATTTGGGAACTTTTAATATAGCGAACTACTGTTCTATGAATGATAATATCGGCAAGTATCGGGAGTTAAAGGAGATAAGGGGTACTCCACAAGCCCATTCTGTTCCAGGTTGGGGACACATGCACTTATTAAATATCAATACACCGGGCTTTTTGACCCAATCTGTAGATAATGTATAAATAATAATACGTAATCTATTTTTTAAGAGGTTTCAGAGCGAGATCGCATAAACTTATTGTATTAATCATGCGTAAAGTCAAAATTCACAATTTTAAATGAAATATTGCGAATTTTGAGGTCACTGGCAAATCAAGACCTTATAAACCCAAATAATTCGATTGATTCAGTTTTGGATTTTTAACCGGCCAAATTCATGGCTAAGCATTCCATTAGTTGGTTGCTCAAATCGAATGAGCTATGTAGTAGCAAATACATTACGAAGAGTATTATGAAGAGGACATTATGAAGTTGCCCTCTGGGAAGACAAATGTGAAGTTCAACGAATCCAAATGAAACTAATTATCATACCGCATGAAATTCATTCGTATTTTCGCACTTGTTCCAAATTGTCTGGCAGAGAGATTATTCTACAAAATATTAAGGACTATTACCTAATTTTGATTATTGCCTAGTAAATCCGCTATTTACTAAAATAATCACAGTTCGGGATTTGAAGCAATCGTTAGAGTTACCGACAAACCTGACTCTTTTATTAGATTCACTATATCCCCATGACTCAAATGCATAATATCGATATGATTGACTGCAACTATATAATCTCCAACTCGCAGTCTTCCACATCGTTCAGCTGGACTATCGTCTATCAATCGACCTGGAAAAATAATCAAGCATTGCATACAAATTGAAAAATTCAACTCTTGATGAAGATGTATCTTCCAGCTGTAATATAACTAGGTCGGTCAGTACGCTGCACATATGCTCAAAGGATTAAGACGCAGTGAATCAGTGAGCCTAAAGGAGGAAAGACGCTACTCCGCCTTTCGCATAAGCCGATCAAGAGGGCGAGCCGGTCAGCCCAGTTGCGCGAGCTCGATTCTTTAGCACTGCCAAAGTTATGTAAATCGAACTCGCCGTTAGATCGCCGTTTCTATGTAGACACCAACAACGTGCCGTATGAGCCGAAAGGAGGAAAGATCACGCTATGATCACTCCGTCTTACCCATGAACCAACCAAGAACGCGAGTCGCAGTCTACAATCTGCCAGGTAGTTAGCGCACCGAACCGTACTCGAAACAAAACGAATAGCGCCGAATATTTCGTCGGACCGCAAATATCTCAAAATAGTCAAAGGAGAAAGTAAATTTTTTCTACAGAGAGAAACTTTTGCTGAAATCGGCAGATTTTGACAAGCAAAATCCGAAAATCTACATTTCCCTCACCAACAGCTTCATTGCTTGATGATATTTTATATTTTTCAAATTATTTAAGAACAATAATTTTTTCGTCATGGCTGAAGGCATTTCAGCCGGAAAAATTAGACTGAAATACGATGTTTGCATAAAACATCTGATTCAAACTTATAAATATAATGTAACTAAATAAGACTTACCAATTGTAGATCCTATTTTACTGACAGAAGAAATTATGACGAAACCAAAGCCTTCAGTTTCATTCCTTTTGACTGTAACATCATAAGTGGGTCCAGGGTGCGGGGGGGTTGCTACAGGTATGTGAGATATTTGAGGAGGCGGTGGATCGTGAGGCCACCCAATGCTCATAGCATAAGGTCCTGGTATAGGAATAGAATAAAGTCGCCTTCGTAAAACCAAATTAACTTGACCTCTCGTCGCTGCTGCATTCACCAATTGTACAACTTGCCGGTGTGATGCTTTCAAGACAGATAGACCATCTACACTGACTATTTCATCACCAGTATGAATTCGACCGTCCATATCGGCTGCCCCTCCAGGGACAATGTGCCCCACGGCAACCTGCACATAAAAGGGAAATGTTTTCTGAACCAATTATAGTAATTTAACATTTCAAACTGGATGGTCTTTCTGTCCAGCCAGTTTGATATGCTGATATGATATGCTTTCATCATCAGTAGCTTGTCAATTAATTGCTTATTGGTACCATATTTGATGATAAAGCAAAATTAAAAGAATTTACATATTTCGAAAGCAAAAGCCCATCAGATGGAGTAGTGTGTTCAAGATAAAGATGCCTATAATGGGGATATCGAAAACGATGATAAAGTTTTGGTTGAATGAGAAAAACTGTCTTTCTTCCAGGCTGTTACATCTTTGTTAGTAAAATTACGTTCTCTCCTGAGTCTAGCAGTAACTGATTCATCTTCCACTGCTGCTACACTCTGTTTTTTTTTTATACTCTGACTACACGAGAGGGAAACCTATAATGTTCGAAGAACATCGTGTGAGCCAGCATTGGAATGTAGGGAGAGGAGATAGTCATTAGTATTTTTGTTGAAGGTTTGGAGGTTATAGGCATAGGGAAAGACCTCAATGAAGTCTGGAAGGAAGAAGTTTGGCAGGTGTCGAGTTTTACAGTGAAGTGGTGACTAGTCCTCCTATCGGGAATCTCTCGTGGTGGAACAACAGACGAGATTTCTGATGAACACCGACCATGGAAATATCTGTAGAAAAGGGAGAGATCTCCTACCTTTCTACGATGTTCCAGAGAGGTCAATGAACTCGTAATTGTGACATCATCAATCACACGAATATCTCTCTTCTGGATATAATCCAAGAGCTTCAGCGTATGTTTGGGAGCCGAACTCCAAACATGTGAACAGTACTCCAGAACAGGTTGAATCTATGCTTTGTAGATAATGAGGAGCTGATGGGATGTAAAGTAGAAAACCAAGGTTTTGTAAAGCTGTTTTCGCAATGGACCCTCACATGTAGTCGAGGAAATATAGCCGTAAAAAGGCCAAATGATCGAATTTTTTACTGGCAACCTGTATCGAGATGCGGTTTTAGCCATTTGCTTCAGAAACACAAGAGAAAAAATGTTACATATTTGTTTTACCAGGAAAAGCTTGGTTGCATTTGTGCATACAAAAAATGCATTTAATCATGCAATTTCCTGATCTGTGTAAATATTATATTGTCGCTCATCAAATATTGATCAAAATTGGCCAGAATTTGTTACTCGGGGGTTTTTGGGGTCGCTGATTACGAATTTGATGTTTTCATAATGCCAAGCTGCACCCTGGGGCAGATTTCAGGGGCTTGGGGTGGGGGATTTGCAATATAAAGCGGAAATCCTCAAATTTTCTCAATCATTCGGTATTTTATGGCAATTTTGGGATTTTTAAACACAAACTAAATGATGTTCGTTAACTCAAGTGCCCGGGGCAATGTGGGGCACTTGGGACTATTATCGAATTTCAACCATCAAACCTAAAAACCTTGTTCTCTGGGGTAACGAAGTTTTGATGTTTGACAGTTGAAATTGATTAACTGCCCCAGATGCCCCACGTTGCTCCAGAGGACACTCTGCCCCAGGAGCATCTGAGCTGAAAATGAACCTTGAATTCGTGTTCAGCGACCACAAAAACCCATCGGTAACGAAGTTTTGATGTTTGACAGTTGAAATTGATTAACTGCCCCAGATGCCCCACGTTGCCCCAGAGGCACTCTGACCCAGGAGCATCTGAGCTGAAAATGAACCTTGAATTCGTGTTCAGCGACCACAAAAACCCATGGGTAACGAAGTTTTGATGTTTGACAGTTGAAATGGATTAACTGCCCCAGATGCCCCAGGAGCATCCGAGCTAAAAATGCACCTTCAATTCGTGTTCAGCCACCACAAAAACCCACAGAGAACAAAATTGCCATAAAATACCGAATGATTGAGAAAATTTGAGGAATTCCGCTTTATATTGCAAATCCCCCACCCCAAGCCCCTGAAATCTGCCCCAGGGTGCAACTTGGCATTATGAAAACATCAAATTCGTAATCAGCGACCCCAAAAACCCCGAGTAACAAATTCTGGCCAATTTTGATCAATACTTGATGAGAGACAATATAATATTTACACAGATCAGCAAATTGCATGATTTAGATGCATTTTTTGTATGCACAAATGCAACCAAGCTTTTCCTGGTAAAACAAATATGTAACATTTTTTTCTACTGTGTTTCTGAAGCAAATGGCGAAAACCGCATCTCAATACAGGTTGCCAGTAAAAAATTCGATCATTTTGGCTATAGTTCCTCGACTAATGATCGTCCCATGAAATTGAGCAAAAAATAAACAAAGGAAAGCTAATAAGCTTTTTGGATAATGTAGCTTCGAAAATTATAGGAATAATTGCTGTGGATAGCATGGTGGAATTTTATAACTAGTAAACAGGAAATACATACAATAGCCCAAAGTTGCCCATATTTTCTATATTTCATTTAAACGAGGTGATATGGATACCTCTGATAACTTTGCAAGTGAGATAATTGGTGTTCTAATATTACAATATAATGTTTCTAAAGAAAATGTTATCAATTTCCGGTGGATAAAGTGCGATTAGACCTTCGAATGTACATTTCATAATACCCTGGTTAACTAATTCGGTCAAGACTTTAGACCAAGCCTTAAGATATGAAATTTCCTGTTGATTCCTCGGAAACATGCGATTCTTATTATTAATTTACAGGATTATAATGATTGGCTGGTTGACAACTCCATATGTGGAATTCTGGTTTTTCATTTCCCTGAGAAATAGAGAACGAAATCGCGATGCAACTTTCCAAATTTTGTGAATAAAATTCTGTAGGTAGCAGAAAACGGAGAAGTTAATATTATCATCGCATTCGTTTAGGACATTATATGCCAAAAATAAGGTAAACATTTTCAAATAGCCAGAAAAAAATTTACAACCACAATGGACACATAACTTCCGTCATACAAGAAGTATCTTATCCCCGATTCTCTATCAATAAATGATGAGATCCGACAGGATCAAGGTTCACAGCACTTCCGTGCCTTTCATGATTCAAACCTCGAATGGGTGGGAGAACGCTGGGGGCAGTCCTCATATGATACCAGGGGATTCCATATGACTTACCGAAGGCATCAAGACGGAAAAAAGTACGGGTGCTGGAATAGTCGAGAAAACGAACCAAGGGGAAAAATTTCTTTGAATCTAGGGACTTTTGCGACAGAATTCCAAGCAAAAATAGTTGCAATTACAACATGTGCTCGAATTATGAGGGAGAGATCCCCAATAGAGTAACACTCGTGTGGGAGTCTGAGGACACCAAACGAGAAGGGACTGAAACTGCCGTCGCACTCGCTAAAGCGGGGGCGGAAAAGCCACTTACTGGATCAGAGCCAACCTGTGGCATTTCTCATGCCACAGCGAAATTTGTAATCCAAAAATCGCTCGAGATAGAGCACCGTGCCTACTCGAGGGAACTGCCCCGTATGTCGCACTCCAAGCGACTGATGGGAGATCTCCAGCAGCAACGCGTGCAAAATCTGCTGACGTTCAGCAGACAAGAAATACGTAATTTGTTGCATTCCTGACCGGACACGCCCCATGCAACAAACACCTCTACACGATGGGACTGGTAGATCAGCCCACTTGTAGGGGTTGCGACATGGAAGATGAGACACCTATGCATGTGCTGTGTCAGTGCACGGCATACCTCGGAGACGATAAAACTACACCTGAGGAAATCAGAAGTATCCCCTATATCAGG
Organism: Endomychus coccineus; assembly: GCA_958510875.1. Lineage (NCBI taxonomy): Eukaryota > Metazoa > Arthropoda > Insecta > Coleoptera > Endomychidae > Endomychus > Endomychus coccineus. Next base: position 5,212,115 of record OY294071.1, on the reverse strand, counting down.
CTACTGTAATTCATAGAACACACCGGATTGATGAGGAGGTAGCAACATGTGAGGGCACAATAGGATTATAATGACCGCATTGCAGTGGGGCTCCCCTTAGGAGCGTTTATGCAAGATTTCCCCTCCTCTACGCAAAAAAAAATCATTAAAATTGATTTGGAATCACATAATATGTAACTATTACATTGAGAAAATAGACAGAGGGAAGGAATCCTTATCTTAGGTTTTTTTATTCAAACAATTGGTTTCTTATATAAGTGAACTCAAATCATTTTGGAAGTTTAAACAAAAAAATTTGACCAATATAAACTATATTTATTAGCACATTGTGCAAAGATTCCAGTTAAAATTCATAATAGTGTTAGAGGGAAAATTCCAATATTTCGGGAATAAATATAACATTTAGATAAGTTTCCAAACTGACTTTGCATGTATGAAAAATTGAAGAAACATTAGTTTTAAAATGAAAATACATCATACCTGTGATTTATCCTCTATACCGCCAACGATTCTAAAACCAAATCCGGTCTCCTGTCGATTCAACGTGATAGATGTAGTTGCATATTCATTATTTCTAGGCATGTAAGACCACATTTCATAACCATTCTTTTTGACATTGGTATTTTCGTATGGATCACAATTATCCAAAACACTCCTTTGATTATTACAGGCAAAACAAGTACAATCGTACCTATGAGGCATCGGCAAGTACATTCCGAATTTTGGATCAACAACAGGTGGAGGAAACTCAAAAGATGGCTTGTTCTGGATATTATTTTCTGAGATATCAATATCTATATCTTCATCAGGATTATCGATCAAGGAAAGCCTAAGTCTCGAGCGATCATGATTGAAAGAATCACTATTAAATTCACGTTTAAACATTTCGTGATTGTTTGAATTAAGGTCCTTCACTGGTGTTTTTGAAAGGCTTCTGGTGTCAATTAGTGGTGTCTTTGGTCTGCTAGGAAGCACTTCTCTAGGTTGTGTATTGTAAATATCAGCAGTTGGTGTTTTACTTCGATAAGCGTTACTTATATCTTTACTACCGAACCTGTTATCTAATTTTCTAGGTTTGTTTCTAGTGTTTGATGTTTTGTTTGGGCAACCACGTTGCACGCTTATTGTAGCTTCATTATTGAATGGGCAGTTTTTAAGAACCTGTACAACATCGTCATGTGACATATTCACCAGAGAAATTTCGTTAATCTCAAGTAAAATATCACCCTCCATCAAGTTTTTACATCTTTGTCTGTCTAGGATTTTTTTAACTCTCTGCCCACAGGCACTATCGGCAATAGTGAATCCGAATCCTAAATTACCTTTAACAATGTGAACTCTAACTTCTACTTTTCCCATAGCCATATTGTTTATACCTTTCAACAAATCATCTATTTCATCTGTATTGTCTAGAGTAATATCTACTTCTCTAGAGATAGTATCCGTCTCTAAGAAGTTAAAATTTGTATCCAACATCCGCTTGTCATTTTGCAATTGTTGCAAATGGGAATCCACCGCTATAGTTGTAACCACTTCTGTATTCGGATCATTAGGATCGAATGGTAATGGATAACCACGACAAACTTCAAGTTGAACAGTTGATCCTACACTAATTGATTGGAATAACCTCACAATCTGATTATGAGTATACCCCAGTACACAAGTATCATTAACAAATACAATAACATCACCAGTTCGTAACTGACCATCCAACCACGCCGGTCCTTTTGGCACTACAGATTTTATTTGGAGAAATTCCTCGATGGCATCATCTCCGCCTATAATCGTAAATCCTAAGCCTCTCGATGACTTTACAAGTGATGTTTGAAGACGTTGGCCACATAGCTCGGAAGGATCTTTTGTAAAAGACGTTCTACTAACTCTCGCAGAGGCTTGAGATGCGGCTCTTTTAGCTTGTATGACGGGATTTTCATACTGCGTCCGTCGATTAACGTGATCTATAAAATAAGTTCCGTAATGCGGATCGCTGATTTTTTCCCATCCATATGGAAGTTCATCATCCAAACAGTCTTCGAGGGATTTCTTTTGAAATTTAGATAGTCTTGGATCTAACCAATGTGACGTTCCTGTCGAATGGCTAAAAGTGAATTGTATTGATAAATAGTTATATTTTTACCATTCGATTCGTGTTGTAAGTATAAAGATAGAATATCACAATGGTTATTCTTTCGAGTAATTAATATATCTAGATTCAAAAAGGGGCAGGTTTTGCTTAGGCTTCCGTTAAATCGAAGAGTGCTCATAATAATGATGGAATCTACATTACCCGAATTCATACCCGACATGTCAAACAAATGTAGGATTGTAGGAACAGAAAATATATTGGAAATGATTTAGAAGTCGCTAATGAAAGACCTAAAGGATCTAAAAATAGTCTACAGGCAGGTCTACCAGTTGTTTTATACTGACACCTGCTGTCACATGAACTATCAAAACTTGCCAAAGAGTAAACGCATAAAATATATTCATCGATGACGTCACTTGAATCTTATAACGAAAATTTCGGACACTTGTGCAGGTTAAATATATACGTGTGAACATCGCCACACTCCTTTAAAGTTGTCACTCGGTCGCGCTTGAGCAAAGAGCAAATGCGGCACCCATCTGGCAGACAGCTTTCTCATATTCAATAACGTATGCAAAATGTTCCGTACCCATTCGGTTGAGATGCCCATAGCCTCAGCAATCTCGCACCTTGGCTCGCCGATCATTCAATATCACACCACAACGAAAATCAGTAAACCATTTGTTAATCATTCCAAACGATGGTGAAGAGCACATAATGTTTAACAAGCGATGATTTGGCTTGCGTAATATATTTAACACGCAAGATTTTTCATTGTGGCGCCATCTGTTTTATTTTTCAAGGACTTTTCACCTTGCCATCGTATATCCCTGACATGATGGTCCCATTTAAGATGCTTATCAATATAAATATCTAAATATTTAATGATATTCGCTTCATAAAATATTCAGCAGTATTAAATTGTAGGCAATTAAAATCTGGTCGAGAATGGTTACTGATAGAGAAAGCGATGTAATTAGCCTTTGTTCAATTAATTGTCAATTTACGTACTGTCTTTATTCTCAAGCCCTTTCTGTTAGCAAATCCCACGATGGACCAAAAAAAATAAAAAATGTGCCATCAGCATAGGATATAATTTAACCGTTTATAATGCAATTCTAAAATGTGTTGATATAAACTAGAAAAAAATCGGACATATTATTGTACCCTGTGGTACTTCTATATTGACCGTCAATGGATCACCCAGAATGCCGTTAATTTTAAGTCTTTGACTAGTATTTTCTCAATAATTTTTTAATAAAGTGTGCGTGTTTCTTCTGATTCCGTAGCTAACGAGTATACCTAATAATTCTTCAAGTGGAACAGTGTCGGAAGCTATTATTATGGACATACCGCAATGGATTTTTGATTATTATTAAAATTATTCCTAATGCAGTTTGTTTATTCAATGATGGCATCAGCCGTGCTCACATTATTTCGAAATTCAAACTGATTGTTGGAAAGAATATTTTATCTATCAAAGAAACTCATTATCCTCTTTCCCAAAGATGTTCAAAAATGTTTATAGAAACTATTAACAAGACTGATGTGGCGATAGTCTTCGATAAGATTAGATAATCAGAATTAGTTGATAATCCAGACCTATTGGCATTCACTCCGCAATTTATTGTTGTTTTGAACTTCCTTGTTTTTCTCTACACTTCCAATATTTTGCTGATTAATACGTTCTTTGTTGTAAAGATTTTGCAAGTGTAATTGCTGCACCATCTTAAAATTAGCCAAGTTCTAACCAAAGTATCGGTAGTAATTAATGCCTGCAATTTTGATACTATTCATTCTGACCCGTTTCAGGCCCTGGTTATTAATTCACTGAAGCTACCCTAAGGACAAGACTATCCATACATAGTTCTGTGATATGCTTTGTGGTAAGGACTCTAGTAGAATTCGTCCCTGATGAGTAAACCTTATAAACAATCTGGCTTTCCATAAATCAAAATAATTCAATTGGATTCAGATCTGGAAGGGACATTGAGACCGTATTAAGAATAAAACGCCAAAAGTGAACGAGGCACGTCACAGTATGAAGCATTTTAATTATTTTAACTGGAATACCATCTACACCGGGAGCCCTGTTATTTCATTAACGATGTTATTGAATTGATATCATTAGGAGTTACAGGACTTAGATGCATATTTATAGTTTTTTTTAGAGTTTATTCTACTTTCCATTGTATTTCCAATTGAACTGAAGTAGTTGTTACCATAGTTAGAAGCGCATTTATTGATGGTAATTATAATATTTTCATCTATTAATTGAATATCAAATTTTATTTAACATTTGTTAGCATTATCAATTAATGCATTGTATTACTGAAGTTTTTATTAATTTCTTTTTTTAGCATATATAATATTTGTTAAGTTTGTAAGTTTTTGAAATTTTGAGGACGATATTTATTTACTTGTTTTTCATTTTATCTCTGTTTAATATTGATACTACTATTGTGTTAGTAACCTACATTGTCTTTTTTTGTTTAACTAGACAGTTTAGTGGAGCTGAAGTCTGAATGAATTGGTTGATCTTGCTTGCAGACATTCTGATTATTTATTATGAGAAGTTATAGAAAGTGCAATTGTGTCGGTGATTGCAGTGTGTATTGGAGCTGATCTGAATTCAACTTTTTTTTCTGCTTTATGATGTTTTACATAATATATAATCAATACATGATTTTGATGTATCAGTAACTCTTGTAGCTCTAATAATATACAATAAGAAGCCTTTGCTATTTATTAGCTTCTTGTATCTATTAGCTGATTAGCTGATGCATTATAATCTTTCATATATCAATATTTATATCACCAAGAATGATATCTAATTTGTTATTGAGGTGTTGTTGATACATCTGTGAAGGCATTGATCTGCTTGCTACAGCCTTTGGTATCCAGAAAGTTATATAGAACAGTAGAGGTACTTCAGCGAACTCATTTCAAGAATTCATACATTAAAGCCACGAAGGAACATGTCCATTCTGAATTTATCACTATAAGACCAGCATAGATATAGAGGATGAAGGTACGTTTTTGAGGATTGTCCAGAGAACAGTATCTAGAGCCAACCCACGATCAGAAGCTCTCTTAGGTCTGTTGACGGCTCTTTGTTAGAAACATATTCGTAATGTATAATTTTTATCATGTAATTAGCAATGCCACTTAATTGATACAAATTGGGATTAATTGCAAGTATTCCTCAATGAATTATGGTTGCATTTCATATTCCTCAAACTAACGAGAAAAATTTATACTAGGTACAAAATTTTGATTGAAAATCGATATTTTGTAAACTAATAGTTCTGAAGTAGGTATAGGGGTAACATCAATAACAATCTTATATGCAGATGTAGGTATGAGGGATAAATTGTGTTAAGGTTCATGAAACTTTGAATTCTGATTTTATGGATCTATACCTACTGTCTAATAGCACAGATGATTTCAATGAATAAAATTTTTGAATTAAGAATTAAGAAACATTAAATTTGAATCAAATCTAAATTGAGTATGCATAAGCCACAGGTTGAATAATATTATGATAGAATAGTTCAAATAAAGTAGCTTTCTTCAAACTTACTCAATAAAGTATACTTCTCCACTTTCGGTGTATGCCTTTTCCCATTTTGAAGGCAAAGGTCCTAAAGAATCTGATTCATTCTCATTGTGACTAAAAGCATCTTTTTCTTCCTCGTAATAATTCGAACTATCTGCATCAACAATGTTGTCATCAGTCTCTACTCTCAGAGGTTGTGAAAGGGGGTTCAGGGTGTCACTATTGTGACTCATTTTGCTTCAATTCCACATTCACCTAAGCAATGCTGTTCCTCTACGAATAAAAACCAATTAAAAGTTTGTGAAACAGTAATTATTGGAAGAATAGAATAGCTTCAAATAGGCACACTCACCGCTCGAGTTAAAGAACTGCACAAACGGCTATTTTAATGTGAAACAGGCTCATCACAAACATTTAATTCCGTTGAAGGATCTCATAATTATATCACTATAAACAGCACATAACAATTGTATTTGGCTACATGATATCCACAAATAAACGTTCTGTTTATAAAACTGGTAAACTGGTACTTCATTCACATCAAAGTTATTTCCTGAATCTACTTTTTATTATGGAAGTGGTTAATACGATGTAAAATTTCCAAATAAGTCAGTATCTGTCAAACGTAGCATTTGACACAGCCAGAATAATATATTGAATTTAACTGTTATCAAATATCTAAAGTATGTTCTGAGAAGTTGGACTAAATACAGTAACAATCAATTACAACAGTATATTCAACTTCTTGGTTTCTGTTCAAATTATTATATTAATTATTATATTAATAGTTGTGCTTTCATAAGTAAATTACATACACGTATTTATTTTTAGCCGCCTCTAGTTTGTTTATAGTACTAGGCTACGAGTTACGAGCGCCATCTGTTGAGAAATTTGCATTAAATGCTGTTAGATAAAGATTTTAGATTCTTCCATGGTCCTCTTTGATTGTTTATATAATTTATTCACATTCTATTATCAAAGTGATATGTCCAACAATTCAAAGTAAATCAAATTCCAGTAAAACATTATAGAAAATATAATACATACTAGGTATTTCCGAAACAAATTTAAACACGAACATTCGAATTATCATAATGACACGAAAAAGACTTCGTGGAAGAAACGTAGGTACCTACCACGGTCGTACATACAGGTCTGGGGACTCGTATGTTTGACATGGGTCTCTTACGCGTCGCCAAACTCGTAGTCCCTCGCTCAGCCACTAGCTAGCGCTTGGATCGAAGTGGTAAAACGATTTCTTTCCGGAATAGCAAGCAGTGTTACTAAGTATTCTGATTTGAGAGAGGAATAGAACGGTTACTCTTGTCAAAATGTATTACTCACCTTAAAAATAACTTCCCCTTTTTCGTTATACATGCTCGCACACATAAAAGACCTCGTTAAAACGATTTCTATCCGGAATCGCAAGCATCCACTTTTTTCGCATCTTTCGGCACTTTAAAAACAGAAGTTTCTTGCTTTACACTTTTGTACCCCGTTTTGCATTTCGGCACAATGCACGATTTCGTAATTTGTTTCTAAAAACGCAGGTATTCCTTGTGTTTACAAGTCAAGTATGACAGTTGTCAGAGAATTTCGACTACTGCGCCACCCTTTTTGGTACTACGCGACAATCGACGCTTAGCGGACCCACTTCTCATTTAGGAAATAGCCTCGAGTTCCCAGATCTGTATGTACGACCGTGGTACCTACTTACCTAACTACCTAAATGATAATGTCATACGTGATTATTAACAATGGATTCATTAAGGGGCCATGAAAATCAATAAAATTATGAAGAATTACGCCTAAATACCCATCTTTATTTCATGAATTTCACAACTATAATGAGTGTAGCTAATATTTATCGAAAATAATATTGCCATCAAATTCGTGTTCAGTGACCGCAACTACTATACGGGACATGGACATGGACATTTCAAGTCAAAACATCCGGAATTCAAAAAGTTGAAATCTCATTTAAAATACCTACATTAGAAACTTTAACTTTCTGCCGGCACGGGTTACCCTTGACTAAAAACGTTTGTATTTCCGAGATTTCATCCTTTTAGAAGCATGAAACTTAGTATTTGGAGGGGATTTCGATAAAATTTTGACTTTGCCAGTATAACGGCTGTGTGAGTTTTCTTGGGTTTTCAATAACTTAGATCTCAGTGAAACTTAATTAAAATTTGGCACGTTTCGCCTTGCACCTAATTTATTTTTATGTCTCATTGATATAATAAAACACTTTACTTTGTTTTTATCACTTATATTATAGACACACTAACGTGACTATAGTTTCGACAACTAGCGTGTCATCTATAGTCGAAACTATGGTTACGTTAGTGTTTCTATAATATAAGTGACAAAAAACAAAGTAAAAAGTGGTTTATTATATCAATATGATAAATTATCACAAAGTAACGGCTTCCACCATCGATTTTAAATTCACATTGCTTATTGAAATGGGCAGATTTTTCTAGAGCCCTCACTCATTGTGAGTTAGAGGCATATACATACCTTTATGTAGATGGTTAAAGGTCCCTTACATGTTGTAAGCTTAACAAAAATTTCGGAGAAATTATTCTGATCTAATAACTCGAAAAAAATCGAAATCACAAAGGGCCCTAGTAGAGTTACCTGGGCCCTCGTTGCCCTGATGAATGACTAGATGTTCATTGGATAAGGCGCTTATCTCCTTGGGATCCTCTTGCTATAGTCCCGGGGGGTGTTCGTTGGGTTTGGGGATGATGATAAACACATAGGGAGAGTCTTCCTGCAGAAGGGAGGAAGGCACCGAGGAGGAGCCTTCCGGGGGTTGGAAAGAGGAAGTCACCTTCATAAGAAGCCTTCTTCTGGCGAAGAGGGAGAAGTAGACACCGGTGAGGAACCTCCTTGGGTTATGTTTTTTTTGTTTTTGGGTTTCATATTGGTCCCACGAGCGATGAGGAAAGGTTGTGGTCACCATCCCCAAAGCCCCATACCGATGGGAGGTCTAGATATTACTGGGATTCGACCCGGTTTATCAGAGGAACCGTTCGCTACACTGTACCCCAGTGCCATTCAGCCTTCGACATGGTAAACTTAAACATTGACTTGGGTTTGGGGCATCTGGTCCGGGACCCCTTATGCAGTATATTTGGGGGTCTACAAGTCTATTCCTTGACGTTCGGGTTTCCTTCACCTGCCGACCCACCTGGTAGCTGACACCTCGAAGCCTCAGGTAATGGATTATGAAATTAGATATAAATATCTGATTTTTTGGTCGTGGCTTGTTGAGGAACCGACAATTAATGATAATTGTTTAACCTCTTGCAAATAGCTTTCTGACGCTTCTTTCTGGATAGCGATTGAAATATATTTCGGATGCAATATCACAATTGTTATTATTTTGAATGAAACTTTCTAACAAATACAATATATTATATTTTTGGTATTATTTGTAAGACACTTTCACTTCTAAGATTAAATTAGGTGTTAGTATGATGATGAAACACGCCTACTTGGAAAAATATGAAAAATAATTAATAACTACTCCAAGGTAATAAATGTCCACTCTGGAGTTCCTCAGGGCTCACATCTTGGTCCATTACTTTTTTACTTTTTATTAATGATATCAAGGATGTTTTCCCTTGTGATATCAAGTTCTTACTATTTGCGGACGATTTGAAAATATTTTTCAAAGTAAAATCTGTAGATCAATGTTTATTGATACAAAAAGCTTTAGATAACATGTCGAACTGGTGCACTATCAACAAAATGGAATTTAATATTTCAAAATGCAATATTATGAGATTTCATCGTCTGAGAAGTCCCATTACTTACAATTATCGAATTAATGGTACATCGTTGGACAGTAAATTAAATGTTAGAGATTTGGGCGTGATTTTTGATACATCTGTAAGTTTTGTCCCTCATATTAACCATATTATTGGCAAATCTCTTCAGATGTTGGGATTTATAAAAAAATTGACTGTTGATTTCAGAAATATTAATGCTTTGAAAACTTTATATTTTTCTCTTGTCAGGTCACATCTTGATTTCTGCTCGACCGTCTGGTGTCCTTACTATAACGTTCATTCCTACAATATTGAAAAGGTCCAGCATAAATTTTTGAGATATTTGGCTTTCAAAAGTGGAATACGTTATGCCAAGTGGAACTGTGATTATAACTTTCTTGAAACTATTTTTAACATTGTTCCACTTACTGTGAGAAGATTACACTTCGATCTTAAACTACTTTTTAAGTCTATTAATAATATAATTTCTTGCGAAGTTATCTCACTTTACTTTAGAGCTAACTTTCACAATCCCAAACGTCTTACACGTCAAACTGTGAATTCAACTCAAATTTTTTATGTTCCCTCCTGTACAACAAATTATTCTTTTTACTCTCCACTTAAACGCATAATGAGAAATGCCAATCAGTATACCAAACTTGAGGATTTAACTTCCCTTTCTAGTACTTCCTTTAATCTTAAACTTCCTCGTTCTATTTAATTTTTAGTTATATTGTATATGTTTGTGCACACAACAAGTATAGTATTGTTATTTTTGATAATTTTATTTCAAAATAATTATATGTATTTGTTTTTTTTTTCTTTTTTCTCAACTGTGAAAATGAAATGTATTTTTCGTTTGAAAATAAAAAAAAAAAAAAAAAAAAAAAAATGTAAAAAGTAATACTAAAAGATTATTTTCTTTATTAAATACTTGAAACATCAAACATATGATACATAGTTTGAAAGACAAAAACATTTTCTTTCAATTAGAGAATTAGACCATAGACAAATATAATTTCCATTAAAAAAATTCAACTTTATGTTATTACTCGAAATTGAACCTTTTTTACATAGTAAAGTGCCCAAAGACTGTGAATGTTGTTTTTTTCCTAACTTCACAAACGACTAAGATGACTAAAACTCGAAAAGTCGAACTTTTGTTTGTAACCCGAAAACAAATGCTGACAGCAATATTTTATTGCCGCTAGTGAATTTGTCTCAAATAAGTAGATCGAGAATGCGTCTTCCATTTTTTTGTATCTCTTACAGTTACCCAGTTACCCTATACAAACATCGAAATTTGCTCACCCTGTATGTACAGTTGCAGAATAATAATTGCAAATTTTAATATTCCTCAACAAAGAGGAAAGGGTGGAATTAAAAACCCTGTTAGAATGTACAGTTAACACACATAATATAATATTTAGATTTGAATTAATCATATTGTTCATTGAAGCTAGTGTGAGTGTTATTTAGTATTCTACCAACTCCAATATCCAGGCCGTAGTTAGAAAACCTGTTTGTCTAGTACATCTACTAGATGCACGAAAATGAAACAAATAACACATTTACTTTTATAATCAAACACACCCTTCGAAAATTCAAAACTGAACCGTGGTACAATTTTTTTATGCAGCTAAGAGTTGAAGGGAAGTATTATTCATGACGAGTTGAGTGAAAATGATTGATTTATATTTTGCCTCAGTAGGATGCGAAGATTATTGAATAGACAGAGCATATGAGTCTTATTTGCTACATGAAACGTGAAAATCTACTATTATTTATTAGTATTATCACTTTCAGTAATATAACAATTTCCTTATTTCAAGTGGCAGTACACAGTTACTACATCACATTCATGAAATCTTGGATGTGAGTTTGAAAAATTCTTCACCTGTGAAGCATAATCTTTACCTGTACAAAATCTTCTTCAAGTAATTAAAAATTTCCAGGAAGATTAAAATAGGGCAGTGGATAGAGACGTGATGATTGTAAAATTTAACATTACATCTAACAGACATTCTATCGTTGAACCCTTTATTACGTAACAGGAAATTTTATTCATATTGTAAGATTAAACACTATTACCAAAAGAAGACTATACTAACTAATTATTCTTGTGCTATTACTTTTATTTGAATACCGTCTGAAGATGGTCTAAAATGCCTAAACTCAAGTAACGCTGGTTTTTTTTCTTTATACTTAGACTACACAAGAGGGACACTTATAATTTTTGAAGAACATCGTGTGAGCCAACAGTGGAATGTAGGGAGAAGAGATAGACATTCGTATTTTTCTTTATGTTTGGCATAGGTAAACCTCGTTAGGTAAAGAGTTCCACAACTTCACTGTTCGATAAAAAAATGAAGTCTGGTAGGAAGAAGTTCGGCAGGTCTCTAGCTTGACAGTGACTGTTTGGGCTCGTCCAGTCCACCTATCTGGAATCCCGTGGTGGAACAACAGACGAGATTTCTGATGAACACCGACCATGGAAATATAGATAGAAAAATTCTACGATGTCCTAGAGAGGTGAATGAACTCGTAAGTGTGACATCATCATTCAAGCGAATAGCTCTCTTCTGGATAGAATCCAAGAGCTTCAGCGTACGTTTGGGAGCCAAACTGCAAACATGTGAACAGTACTCCAGGACAGGTCAAATCTGTGCTTTGTAGATTATGAGGAGCTACTGAGATGTGACGTACCTCTTGGCACGGAATAGAAAACCAAGTTTTTGTGGAGCGATTTTCGCAATAGACTCCACATGATCGTCCCATGAGAAGGTGTTGTTGGTGGTGATCCCGAGCAATGTTATGCAGCAGCTCTTCATAATCCATATAGAACCTTTCCTGGAGTACCGTTCACATATTTGAAGTTCAGCTTCCAAACACGCTGAAGCTCTTGGATTGTATTCAGAAGAGAGCTATTAGATGATAGGGGCTCGAGAGGAGAAAGCTGTGTGAAGTGTACCATCATCCGCAAAGCTGTGTACGTTACAGGAGATCACTTCCAACATATCCCTTTGGAGTCCCACAATTGACAGCCATTTTGTCCGTCAACCATCACATGCAGACAGATCTATCTGAGGGAAAACTCGATAGTAAAAGATAGTTGGGGCGACAAACCATATGACGGAAGTTTCCCAAGAAGCCTTTGGTGCCAAACTCGGTCAAATTCTTTGGAGATATCCAATGCTACAGCTATAGATTCCCCATATTTCCAATGGATGTCCGCCATATATGTGTTACGTAGGCAAGCAGACCTCCTGTTGATCTCTGGTGCTGAAAGCCATATTGTCGGTCGTTCACAATTTTAGAGCTTTCTAGGTGATGGATGAGTTTGATCTTAATTGCTTTCTCCATTATTTCAAAGTTCATAGATAGTAATGCAATGGGTCTATAATTTATAGAAGGGTTTTCATTCTTTTTTTCTGGAATTTGTTGTACATCCAGCTGGAAGCAAACTACCAAGTTTGTATGAAAGGGTAAACAAACTGCAAAGAGCTGGGGCTAATTCTGGGTCACGTTTATTGAGAAGAATACGCGGAATTCCTTCAGGCCTCAGCCGTTTTGCCAATGAGATCAAGCAGAAGGCGCCTGATTATGCGCTGATGAAACATAATTTCAGGCATGGTTATCGATGATAGTGATATCAGCAAGAGATCCTTCCATTGAAGATCAAAAATGAAATTCGTTACAAACAGCAATTGTCGCTTCTATAGTCTCTATCTGAATTTACGTTTTATTGATTTGCGTTTTCAACCATATCTACAAATTAAAATCGTATGGACTACGATCTGAAAAACTGAAAAGCCAATAATCATTGAGAATTTGATTTATAATTGTAAAAATATCTTTCTCTTGATAATTAGCAATATAATCGGGCAACTTATGTATCTATTCCGAGAGAATATAATAAACTCATGCTGATATAACTGAAATATTTTTTTCTAATTGGCAGTAGAACATATCTCGATATAAGACTAAGAGAATGGGTTCTATCTATTCCAACTCACGCTCCGAATCAACATACGATTACCCCCTGACGAAGTCAAAACATGAATAGACTTTTTCTGAAATTTTGTTTTGCTCAATAGCATAACCAAATAGAATCAGTTTAAAATATTTCTCCATGCCCAATGATTGTCGATTGAACACATCTTGGGAATAGTTTCTGAACATTTGAATCCAGTTCATTTGATGACCATGATGTACAGATTGTTTTTCATTTTATGTCATCAAATTAGAAAGATGTAAGTTGACTGTAGAGATGAAGTTATGCAATCGATTAAGAGTAAAAATATTACGACTATATTCATGAATCAGACAAATTTTCGATGACCAACACGTTATAATTTGTCTATTGCTTGTTTGGTATAGAACAAGGATGTAAGATATTGGTAACTTATGAGGATATTCCAAAGATAATGAATGTGTGGATCGTAAACAAATAAGTGAAATTCTTCTCAATGAAAGTAAAAAGCAATGTCATAGTACATAGTGGGAGAAATTTAAGGTAGGGAATATGGTCATCACTTTCTTCAGTGTTCAGTTTATTTAGGTCATAGTTTGAATCCGTTGGATATCGCTTTACATCTGGTTGATGTTATAGTAGTGAGTTATTATGCACTTACGAAGGCATGTTTGGATTATCTTTGCCGGTACGTAACTATAATTAAACTATGAACAATTTTGGCATGGCCCTTATTGTTATATTTACATACTAATTTTAATTTTTTATATTTTAAAAGTTTTGGTCTATGTCTACTGTTAACTATAATATATAAACATCAAAGAGAATGTTTTAATTAAAGATTCGATCATTATTTGGTTTCTTCAAAACTGGGTATGTAACTGATATAGTTATAGCTTTGCACTCATGTAAAGTAATCTCAATCGTTTAATTAAGGTGTAACTTTATGTTCATGGAGCAGATTCAAATTTGGATTGAGTTGTTTGGCGTATAGAATTCCATAATTAAAGTTAGCAATGTTACCATATTTTGAATTTTATTTATATTACTTTGTATCATAAATCCAAACATATTATGTTACAAGTATACCTCATGAATTAAGAATTAGCATCATAGCATTAAATGCCCACCAAAAGCCTGAACCAAACGAGAAACATTCCCATTGTTGTTTTTATAAATTTTCAATTTGTAAAAACTGCTATTGCTAATTTCTAACTACTTGAATTATTCAAAGCGCGCTGTTTTAACTTCAGACTGATATGATAATTACATTAAATGCCCACCAAAAGCCTGAACCAAACGAGAAACCTTCCCATTGTTGTTTTTATAAATTTTCAATTTGTAAAAACTGCTATTGCTAATTTCTAACTACTTGAATTATTCAAAGTGCGCTGTTTCAACTTCAGACTGATATGATAATTACATTAAATGCCCACCAAAAGCCTGAACCAAACGAGAAACCTTCCCATTGTTGTTTTTATAAATTTTCAATTTGTAAAAACTGCTATTGCTAATTTCTAACTACTTGAATTATTCAAAGCGCGCTGTTTTAACTTCAGACTGATATGATAATTACATTAAATGCCCACCAAAAGCCTGAACCAAACGAGAAACCTTCCCATTGTTGTTTTTATAAATTTTCAATTTGTAAAAACTGCTATTGCTAATTTCTAACTACTTGAATTATTCAAAGTGCGCTGTTTCAACTTCAGACTGATATGATAATTACATTAAATGCCCACCAAAAGCCTGAACCAAACGAGAAACCTTCCCATTGTTATTTTTATAAATTTGCAATCTGTAAAACTGCTTTTGCTAATTTCTAACTACTTGAATTATTCAAAGCGCGCTGTTTTAACTTCAGACTGATATGATAATTACATTAAATGCCCACCAAAAGCCTGAACCAAACGAGAAACCTTCCCATTGTTGTTTTTATAAATTTTCAATTTGTAAAAACTGCTATTGCTAATTTCTAACTACTTGAATTATTCAAAGTGCGCTGTTTCAACTTCAGACTGATATGATAATTACATTAAATGCCCACCAAAAGCCTGAACCAAACGAGAAACCTTCCCATTGTTATTTTTATAAATTTGCAATCTGTAAAACTGCTTTTGCTAATTTCTAACTACTTGAATTATTCAAAGCGCGCTGTTTTAACTTCAGACTGATATGATAATTACATTAAATGCCCACCAAAAGCCTGAACCAAACGAGAAACCTTCCCATTGTTGTTTTTATAAATTTTCAATTTGTAAAAACTGCTATTGCTAATTTTTAACTACTTGAATTATTCAAAGCGCGCTGTTTTAACTTCAGACTGATATGATAATTACATTAAATGCCCACCAAAAGCCTGAACCAAACGAGAAACCTTCCCATTGTTGTTTTTATAAATTTTCAATTTGTAAAAACTGCTATTGCTGATTTCTAACTACTTGAATTATTCAAAGCGTGCTGTTTTAACTTCAGACATATGATAATTACATTGAATGCCCACCAAAAGCCTGAACCAAACGAGAAACCTGTTATAACTTCAGACTGTCATGATAATTGTTAAATTGAATAAGCAATTTCTTCTATTTTTCATGTTTCTTTTGCTATGACATAATATATTTTAGATAGTTCAGTCTCATATAGAAATAAATTCACAAATATTTGTGACGTTAAGCATTAACCCCATTTTGTAGTGACAATTAATAGCGTAATACTATTTTCAGTGTCTCTCTTAAATTTAAATTCTTGAGAAGTGTAAAGCGAAAATTTGTAAAATGCTGATATTTTATTTAATAGTTAGTTTGCTCATTCAAAATGATCTATTTCCAACAAAACTGAAAAATGTAGAAGAATGGAGAATTCTATTGGTTCATTGTAGGTTTGTAGATACGGAAATACAAATGGCACACGCAGTTAGGAAAGTTAAATTTTTAGGGGGTACTCTATATGGAGCTAATCCTGAGAATCGAATGTAATTAAATAGAATAAACTTTGAAAACACACAAATATCCAGGAGTATGATTACGTAACCAAGTACTTCAGTAGACAGAGAACACACAAAAAAAATTAGAAGACCGTTGCATCTTTCGAACATTCTTTACAAATTACGATATCACTTTTATTAGTAATTCCTTTATGGTGGTATCCTCAGGGCAGCTTAGAACTATTTCTTCTCTTACCTTGGTTTCCATATCATTTGTGATACATAGTTGGGAAAATGTCGGCGCATGGCCATGCTCCTGTGATGCGGAATCCATCCGGAAACAAAATTTTGTAAAAGGCGCTGTAGACGCTGTAGATGTGGTGTCTGGAAATTGTTGTTTTCCCTTATCTCAACTAATGCCTGCCATTGACAAGTTGGTTATGAGCTTAACAAAAATTTCATAAGCTAGAAAATTAATATCAATACCTACACTGGAAACTCAATAAAGCGAAATAACATCTTTTCCGCTATGTTTAAACATATTGAATTCATTCGAAAATGGATTACTATTCATCTCTATCATTTACAAGAATTAACTCACTGTGAATCTCAATGTGTAATTTGAAAGAATTAATGGGGCTGTAGGTATTTAGTAAGACGGTAAGTTTTGTCGGTAATTTTATGATTTGAAATAGTTTGGCAATCAGTGGGATACTACTCAACTCACACTATTTCGTATACGTTTTGTCACTTTTATGTATATGGTAATAATAACGCATGCACCTATATGTTGTTAGATACGAAGCAGGTAACCTTTGGAAGGTTGCCGATCATAACACGATTGATTTTACTTTCACAAACGCTAGAAAGGAGCATTAAGATGAATCACGGGATTCAAAGAATTAGATAATAAGAGCTGGTGAATAAATCACAAAAACTGAAGTGGAACAAAATTGTTAGTAAAATGTAAATTTGAGTTTTGTCACATTTTATTATTCACATTTCGAATGAACCACAATCACATTTAGTAATCATAAATAAAAGTCAACAAGATAAGTACCCGATCATCACGTTAAAATTTAGATATGTACGTAGTTACGCAATAGTGCTAATTTTCAATGAAATAGCGTTTCTACTCATCGACTGCATCATATACTGATGATAGTTTTGATAAGTTTGGGAGTAGGTAACTATGGTGAAGCCATACTTCTTTCACATGATATTGATTTCAACCTGTTGCATTTGTTCTTACGTGAAATGAACATCATAAAGTACATTTTCAGGCATTGATATATTTATTATCGCTTCAAATCAGGCCCGCGCCCAATATGTGGCGAATGTATATAAAAACACGGGCGGCCACATCAAAGGCAAAACGACTAGGCAAAAACTTTACAGACTTAAGACATGTCAGTCAGGGAGACTGCGGAGGTTCCAGAGTCTCAGAATGGGTAATATACATAACTCAGTCCTGTAAACACTGGATCGACGTGAAGGGATGTAAGCAGAAGAAAGCTGTGGTGGAACAAAGGCCCAGGGGAGTAAGAGCCACCAAAACCATAAAGCTTACTATGCTGGAGATTGGGGAACTTCTAAATAATATACCGGGTTAAATGGAAAAGAGATCACAATGAACATCAAAGTCCAAATGACGTGACCCGGGAGGGACTAAAAGTCCCCTGGGTGGTACACTTAGGGGAACCGATTCATTCAAATAAAGTATTAAAAAATTAACAATTTTCCTCATACTAGATATTCACGTGGTTGTAGCAATTTAATAATAATTTTGGATTTATTTATAAAATGTTCAGCGTGATTGAAGGAAATCGTGTTTAATTGATCGTTAAATTTGAAAGATAAACTACATTAAAATTACCAGATATTGACACAAATGACTTATTTTATAATTTTTTTTTAATACTTTGTCTACACGAGAGGGAAACCTATAATGTTCGGAGAACATTGTGTGAGTCAGCAATGGAATGTAGGAAGAGGAGGCATTCGTATTATTCTTCAAGGTTTGGAAGTTATAGGCATAGGGAAAGACCTCATTAGGTAAAGAGTTCCACAAGTTCACTGTTCGTTAAAAAAGTCTGGTAGGACAGGTCACGAGTTTGACAGTGGAATCTCTCGTGGTTGGAACAACATACGAGATTTCTGATGAGCACTGACCAAGGAAATATCTATAGAAAAAGGGAGAGATCTCCCACCTGATTACGTTGTTCTAGAGAGGTCAATAATGAACGAATAGCTCTCTTCTGGATATAAACCAAGAGCTTCAGGGTATGTTTTGGAACCGAAGTGCAACATGTGAACAGCACTCCAGGACAGGTCAAATCTGTGCTTTGTAGATTATGAGGATCTGCTGGGATGTAAAGTAGATCTTGGCACGGAATAGAAAACCAAGTATTTGTGAAGCGGTTTTCACAATGGACCTCACATGATCATCCCATTGAGACTTCATAGGAATATTTGTACCTAACATCATCATATAAGGGATTGTAAAATTTTTATTTCAAATTTTTCTGATGTCGTAATTGTTATTATGCAGTTTATTTAATGTTTGAAGTCTAACACATATTTAATTTCAAAACTACATATAAGTGTTCGTATTTATTCAAATTTCATCTATGTATACCTACTAGGGGTGGGCAATTTTAAATAAGTATATCCGAAGGTATCGGAAAAAAATGGATTGGTTCAAATCGGTTTTTTAATTTGATAGCGATCGTGTAATTTTTATGCCGAACTCTATCAAGCCATATGCTTCGATTATAAATTTGTACCACTTGAAATCCGTAAATAATAAAACTGCATGAGCTTTTATAGAGGATCGGCTATCAACCAAAAGATTATCGAAATTTCTCTTCCTCGGATCGTTAGATGAAAAGGATTGGCATGTACTTTCTCTGTATTTAATGTTTTCAATAAATTCCGTTTTGCGTAATAATGATAATAAAGCTATTAGCTCTTTCATTTCCCGTAACCTATGCGTATACCTAAAAATAATTTTTGATTAATTGAGCTGAATTCGATAAGATAAAAATTTTCATCGAATTCGAATAGAACCTTGATAGGGTCATTAAAGATTCCTAAGTGGATTTTCAAATATAATAGATTCGAAAATATATAGCACCATACACCGTTTACGTACACACCTACATACAACAAAATTCGAGAGTAACATTATTTTAGAGAAAATTACTGATTTCTCGTATGCGTACGATTTTAAATATAAAACCTATTTAACTCAATAATATTAATTACGGTGGAAATACGAAGTACCTATATTACATACATACGGATAAGATAAAATAAATATTTTTTGATGATAAATGAGAAAATAGAAGATATTTGATTTTGGGATTAACTTTTTGTACAAAATAATATTTACTTCGCACTTCGTCTCATTTGAGAAATGAAATAACGGATTTATCTCTAAATAATCTGAATGATGGAACCGTACCGAGTTTTACCCTTTTATGTAATGACTTATTGAGAAAAGGTGGAAGAGTTTCAAACAGAGAGTATTTAGCAGTTTTGCCCATTTTACATAAGAATAGAATAAGAATATGTTTATTGAAACAACATGCTTTGAAAAAAAGGATACGGCCAATACCCTCTATAGCACCAATGCATGAACGCTTAGTACACTATAACTATAAAAGAGTTCACATTGTGGGTATATTATAACTGAGGAGGATCATGTATTCTGTGCAGTTTCTATCGGGGATATTAATATTTGAAAGCCATTTCTTCAGAATATTTATCGACTTAGTGATTGGAGTATTTGTAATAAGTGAAACAACATCAAATGAAACGAGAGTATTCGAATTTGAAATTTTTCAATTTTTGCAAATAAGTTCCAAAGAATATTTCACAGACAAGCTTGGTGCGGCTTGGAAGTTGCTAAATTCCTTCACAAACATTATAACATAGCAAAATGGTACGGCGACCATCCGAAACATAGCCTCTAGCTTGTGACGTCACGATCAAGCGTCCAGGCCATGTGTTATAGACGCTGTGACATATATGTGGTATCTAAGGCAATGCGCGCGAGGAAAGTTCCATACGATATTTCTCTTGTAAAACTGGAAGGATATTCTGAATCAGTTGAGTGTTGAGTTGTCATGTTTTACTGCCCTTTCATTTATTCCTTTGTTTTCTTTATAGAGCTGTCACCCTTGCATAGATAAAGGGATAAATAAACCAATAAAAATCTGAAGGCTCATAAAAATATGTGAGAATTCTCTGCTACTTTAATTTCCAAGAATGGGCATAATTATTTTTCCCGGCCCCTCAAAGGGGAAACTTATTAGGTATCTAATTTCTTGACAGGAAGATGCCAATGTGCAATAAACATTACAAAAAATCTCGTGGAGAAAGATTTGTGACACAAAATGTTCTGTAACAATTATTGTTGCTTCTTCTACAAAATGAATTTGATGATCTATTTTTATCAAATTCCCTTAAGCTACAGTTATAATTAAAGTAAGAAATATTTCTTTCGAATATTCATCTTGGTATCTACTATTCTTGAGCAATGATAGCAATCCATTTGAATTCCCATAGCCGATAGTTCCATTCTAGATTTTATTCAAATGGACGGACGATTGCGATTTTTCCATTAAATAGTTCCGTTTAGAGCAGGTAATACTTTATAATAATAACAAATCAAACGAGGTAATAAAATATTATCGTTTTTCATCGTACATAAAAATTCCTAACATTCTGATTTCTGTTCATATGGATTCAAGTATGTATCCAATCTGTTGGCATAATCATATTCTGCATTATTTTAATATGCATATTAGTATGTTTACAGCCATCATCCAGAAATATTTGCGTGTACGTTGAATCTCTTTTTTATTTAATTAAAATATTTGCACTTTTGAGAGTTTCTCCAAATAATTATATATATTCTGTAGAGCTTCATTAGAATTCAATGGGATAAACAAAATATCCACATAAGTATAATTGGCAATACTGTTCCATTTTACGCATATTATCAATCCAATATGGCAAAAATGCCGTAGATGTAGTAGTGTTTTTTTATAACCACGATAACATTTTCAGTAGTAGTCATTAAATTTTGCAAGATAACAGTGAACCTTTGGGACTCTAAAGTTTTGGTTATGCCTCAATTTTTTTGAAAAGAGTCGAAGTTTTAGTGATGGTTGGATTTGGAAATAAAACTAGGACAATTAGATGCTCTTTTAATGATGCAAAAAGTCACATACGTTAAAATTGTTCATAAAGAAAAGTTTCGTTCGTAGCGCATTGTTCGATGATGACTTTGATGGAAGATGGAACTCTCCAATGCAAATCCTTGCTTAATTAGAAACATCGTCTTTTCTGATGAGGCATCATTTTGTTCAAATGGTACTATCAATAAACAAAATTGCCGTTTTGGAGCGGTTGAAAATCCGCGTTTGACGATGGAAGCGAATACACAATATGCCTAAAAGCATGTGTGGGGGTTGGTATAGTGGATTCTCGGATTTTTGGACCATACTTCTTCGACGCAACGCTGGATGTTGTACCTCCAATATGAAGTAATACCTACTTTAGCGGTATTGTTTTCCAATGCAGCCCATCCCAGAAATCGGTTACAGCAAGACGGGGGGTGCGGTGCGCCTCCACATTATGCAAGTCCACTTCGGGAATACCTCTATAAAATATTTCCTAATCGGTGAATTGGTAGACGGGGACCTATTGAATGGCCACCAAGATCGCCAGATTTCCTTTCATTATAAACTTCGACAACCCATTCAAGTAGAGTACAAATATCCAAGGTCCAGGCAGCGTGCCCTGCGGGGCCCCTGTGCTCGCCTCATATTCATGATCTACTCTGAGAACCAATTTAAAGATTTGGTTCCGTATAAAATAATAATGCTTGTACTATATCCTCTAGGAGAAAAAATCGAATCATTTTGAGAACCATGCAAAGAAATTCGAGTTTATTCATATTATGGTATAGTCAATTCAAATACCTTTCCCCCAACCTATCACAGGTTACTATTCGGATTTGAATTACGGTAATGGTGGAAGAACAATACAATTAATATTGTACTGTTAGAAATGAAAAACTAAGGGTAATTTTTCTCTACACCGTACAGTAGATAATAGTTATTTCATGATTTGAGATAGAACTAAGAGAAATTCAGAAAACTTGTTATTTATTGATGCATCTTTTCTTGATTTGAGTTAGTACATAAAAGGAACATAAACAAGGATGATCCATCCATTCAATTTCTTTTGTTCCGGATGAATTATTTAATTGTGTATTCTTGTTGAAATGAAATAATTAGCATTTGGTAACTTTCTCGTTCAAGTTGTAAGTTTCCAATGTTTTCTTTTGGTAATTTAATCACATTTAAGTGGATATTAGCTCAATTACATCGAGTTTTTGCAATTAGCGAATTTACTTAAATGTTCAATAAGTTTTCCCATATTCCCTCTCAATATTATTAGGACAAATATACACTCACACACTCAGTATACTACAGAGAATGACAATCACTAGATTGTTTCGAAATTAATTTTCATTATGCAATTTTTCACGTTGTAGATTGAATTGTTCCTGAATTCCTCCAACAACGCTTACATTTTGGGATATTCTTAACCGGAATGTAGAGCACAAATAAACAAATATATTTAAAACAAGAAAGACAATCAACTTTTCTCAAATGTATTAAATAAAGTAAGTCAATGGAGAACCGCTTATGACCATTATATAAAAGTGTTCAATTAGTGCAAAAAAGACTATTACTACCTACACTTTTGTTATCCAGAAGCGGAGACGTTGAAATGTCTCCACATTGAAAAAAATTATGGTAGAAGCCGTTACTTTATGGTAATTTATTATTATGATTAACTGAAAGAACAATTACTTTGTTTTTATACCATTTTTAATAATAACATGAAAACGTTACTACGGTTTCAACAACGAAGTGCAATTATCATACATATAATCTAAATTTGTATTTTTTGATAATGGCACACATAATTTCAATTACTTCTCTTTTTTCACGGTATATTAACAAAATTAACTCGAATACTTGTATCGAATCAAGAATGGTAATTTCATTATATATAAATTCTTGGGAAATAGGTCACACTAACACATAATTACAACAATTAAAAATGCCCACGTCGCCGAAACGAACAGAAACACGAATAATCGAAATTGTAACACATTAATGTCTTAAGTATATAAAAATGTATCAAGAATCCACTGCTTAGCAATTTTCTTATAATATACGAACGCATGTCAAGAAAGTCTATATACGACTGAAACCAAAAAATTTAGCGATGTTAAAGATTTATGAGGTAATAGAAAATAATGTTAGACCTTATTAGAAATATTACTATTTAAGCATTCTACAGAAAATATACTTTTAACATTATAAAGACGCATGTAGGAATTTGCAAGGGTTCCGATTAATTAAATTAGTATAAATCTGACTTAACGACTGAACATCTGTTCTATGATTTACAGATTTGGAGTCACGTTTTATGTGAATCATCTCCAGAATAGATCTTTCACAATAATTGGTTTCCTTAGTTAAAATATTAACATTTTTGTAATCCGAATGATGGTTATAATCAAAGCAGTGTTTAGCAAGGGTGGTGGAATTGTTGTTTTTATTTCTTCTACTTATGGCCATACATTCTTTTTTGTAAATATTGTTTAGAGATTCCTGTATAAGTTCCATCGCAATCTGAACAATTTAATTTGTATACTGTGTGGGTTTGTCCATCGTAAGGTATTAAAGTTTTTAGATTTGAAAAATATATTTTTAAAACATTAATGTGTTACAATTTCGATTATTCGTGTTTCTGTTCGTTTCGGCGACGTGGCCATTTTAAATTGAAATTGGTGCAATAAGGACGCTTTGTGCTGATACAATTAGTTTTAAGAAATTCCGTTTTAGACATAATTCGTCTTCTGATGATGGTCGTGAGACCGAAACGTACGTAAAGACGAAAATAATAAGCATATGTGTTAGTGTGACCAATTTCCCGAGAATTTATATATAATTCATACCTGGGTCAAGAATCATTATTCAAATGGTAGTTTCTACTAGAAACTGTTTATTACAAAGAATTCTCAAATCCTGATTCCTTCCTTCAATTCATGAGATATTATTAAGGTATATATGTTATATTTTTTACATTTAGGAAAAGTTAACTAGTTAATCAACTTTTTTACGTACAATAAATTAATTCAGTTTCGCAACTATTATTTACTTGTTTCAAACTCCCGGAAGGACACTCTTGGAAATGATACTTAAATGGAATTCCCACCGAGAGAAACTTCAATTACAATATCATCATGTCTACATAATATCTCATAATGATTATATGTCGACACACATATTATTGTACACTAGAAAAACAAAGTTGATTTTGCAGCGAATAGTGGATGCTTCTTTCAACTAGAAACTTTATTATAATGAATTTTCAAATCAATCTTGATATTTTCTTTCGATTCATTGAAATGTACTTACCCAAGTAATGTTTTACATATTGTTAGATTTCTTACATTTTGGAAAAGTCTACAAAATAATCATCTTATTTAAGAAGAATAAATTAATTCAGTCTTGCAACTTTTGGTAATTATATGGAATTCCCTCAGAGAGAAACTTTAAATACAATTTCATAATGTCTACATATCTTATGAATATGTGGACACTCTAATTTGTTGAATTCAGACCTTCACTAGAAAAACAAACTTTGTATTGTGGTCTGAGAATCCTTATTACCGAATGTAGGAAATATTGATTTTCATTCAAGAATCGATACAGATCTGTCATTCTATAATTCTATAATTCATAATTCATAATATCATACTTAGTGGAATTTTTGAATTGAAAGGTTTTCTGTATATATATAGTGGTCACAGACCGACTATTTTATTGTATATTGTATATTTCCTTGTAAGGTTTTGTAGTGAGTGGCCACTGTGAGGTTTTGAAGTGACGTTTTGTATTGAATGTTCCCAACTAGCTCACTAGGATATTGTACACTTAGGGCTCGTAGTTATATGTGTCCTTGCTAAAGCAGTTGGCGCTCAGGGCAATCCGATCAATCAAGAATCTACTTGATTGATCGGATTGCCCTGAGCGCCAACTGCTTTAGCAAAAAAAAAAGTTAAGATAGAATCCTCGACCAAGAATTTCCGGCAGTACGAGGGGGATAAATGTTAATGATTATATCAGAGAAATGAAGACAAGTTTCAACTTAACAATTTGGTTTTAATCCTCTAAGGAATTATAATTTGAACAAAATTAGTTTGATTAATAACAGACAGTTTATAAATCAACAACGTTCAATACTTAAAAATTGAAAGTGAAACAAACTAAGGTTCAAATTTAAGAGATTAGATTGTAGATGGAAACAAATTTGGTTAGAGAACATAAAGAATTGATTATAAAAATTTGGTTATTCCAACTAAGAAAAATGTTACCGTCCTTTTAACTTGGATGAGCTTGGAAGAACTGCTCTGCCAGGAATTTCTCTCTGCAACAAGGCACAGACAATACGAGCAATATCTTGTCCACAAGTTCGAGGGACTAAATCAGCAGGAATAACTAATATAATTCCACAACTGATTATGGCTATCACACGAGTTTTCGCGCAAGATAAATAATCGGTTCTCTATCGAAAGATAGTCTCATTCCAAGCTTAATCATCTAAAATTCCGAGCGGAAACTGTTATTAATATTATTTCAGCAATTAATAGACATGGTAACGTATAACGTTACACAGAACATAATACGTTGTCCGGAATATCTGCAAACACACAATAGACGCATCCAAATTGGCATATAACGCTAAGATGAAATCAAATCTTATCGAATGCTCAAATGATTCCAGTTTTGAACCTTCGCTAAAACATTTCTATCTCACCGACGCTTTCGTCACCGGAGACCTGCTTGCCTACATAATACATATATGGCAGACATTCATTGGAAAATATGAGGAATCTCTAGTAGCATTGGATATCTCCAAACCATTTGACCGAGTATGGAACCATGGCCTTCCTTGGGAAATTTCATGTCATATGGTTTGCCGCCCCAATTTTTTCAATCTCTTGCATGGATTACTATGTGAAGGTTGGCGGATCCTCCTCCGATACAATGACTATCAAAGCTGTTGTTCCATACAGATTTGTCTTGGTATCAAATTTTTATCTGCTCCATATCAACGATCTGTTGAAAGTGACCCGCTGTCTCGTCCACAGCTTTACACCCCGGTGGCTCCTCATGATCTACAAAGCACAGATAGCTCCCAAATATACGCTGAATCTTCCTATGCCTATCTCCCGTCCCACAATTCCATAACTGGTTCATACAAAAATACGTTGTGTCATGAACGCTATAGGATTTCGTCTCGCTTAGACAAAATATAAAATAAGAACCTACTTCATATAAGAGATATTAATTTAGTGCAGAATCAGGGGATGTCCGTTTATATTTAAATATCCTAAGCCTAAAATATGATATTGCCTCTGTTCCGGGATAGAACAAGTAGACTATACTAAATTCGTTGATACAGAAATGGTGAGATACGTAATTTGGGAAAAACATTGAAGAGTCACGTTTGTTATTTATGTAGTAATACATTATAACAGTCTCTTTTTCCCGTAACAATCTCACGCGCTAGACAATTGCGGGAAAACATCCGGAGGGAAAGGTCATGGCTTCATCAGTGTAGCATTTATTTCATGGATTCCACATTTCGGACATGAAAACAACAAGACTATCATTATTCCAATCAATACACGCATAGCCCATCAAAACATATCGTCTTTAGCTACTTTGTGTAGAATGTACCTTATACATATAATCTCAGCTATAAATGATGTTAACTGACGTTCTAACGATAACACTGACGATAAACATCTCGGTTTATATATTCATCATTCTTTTTGGATATGTATGTGCTACTCTGTGTTGTGGGTGCATCAACGATAGTCGAAGTTTAAATTCGTCACGGATTCGGTGAATGTAATCGATAGATTAACAGTATAACGTCGTACAAGTTTAAGAAAGTTGGGGAACTCCGATTACATCAAAACGGATATACACAAAGAGAAGAGTTGGGTGAAGGTGAAAGTGAAATTGTCCACTCCGACCATTAGGAGCCAGGCCAGTCACCTTGACACTACTTCCACAGACTTGTAATCAGACTGCTAAGTTGTATATTACATCATTAAGCGTTAATAACATGTCTTGAGCACTCATATTGTATTACGTATTAGGTACTTTTCTACAAAAAAACTATCCGGGTAAAATCAGACGATCTAAGTTAACTATTTTGGTTAGAGTGGGTAGGTACTTAAAGTTTTCAAAATCGCTATGTTCCAATTAGGGAGGTATTATCTTTCTCGTACACTTTTGATCTTTGAGAAATTTGATAGTTTAACGAATGAAATCAAATTTACTTTTTCTTAAATATTTAAAATAATTTTAAAGGCGAAATCTGAAAATATAACTAGATATCCATTTTCTAATAGATGTGTTGATTGGAATTGATAATCTTCTGAATTATCAACAATATTTTACTAGGCTGATATGCTATGAAATTTTCATATAGAATCCAAATATTGTCTATTCCGTTATTTCTAGGGTTCTAACCTAATTTGGCATAGTTAATTAGTTATACAGTTATAGTTTGGTAATTTTTAAATCATTTATGTTGGTACTTATTACAACATCCAATAGGGTCTCAACAGTGTCAAATAGACGCCCGTAAAACATATTATGGTTCTACTAACTAATCGAATATGAAACAAGAAACAACCAGAGGGACACATACTTCACATACTGCTGTCTAGACTTTATTTAGGCCTACCTATTGGAACTTAATATTCTACTAATTCACTAGACGATACAGGAATATCATGGAAAATTCCTTGATTTTAGAAACTTATTGCATTAATTATACACTTGATTTAGCTCTCGGCCAAGAAACTAATATAAATTTCATATGTCGTTCAAAAAGTCGAATACAACACATTCGATATTCCTGGGGGCTACCGTTCATGAAGGTTAATATTAGAAAATGAACAAAATAGAAGTTTAGAACAACAACATTCAACCGCAATTGGCAGCAATGATATGATATGGATTATTTGAATCTTCATTCTATACAAAAGATGAACTTCCCTTTTAATCAAAATATACCAAAATCGAATCACCAACAAGTCTTATTTTTGACTGGAATTTTATTGGGTTCCTTCCAAAATTTTGGGTTTGTGATGTATACACACGCAGACATTTTCTGGGGTACATAACGTGCCAAAGCGCTGAAATATCAATGTTGATATTTTGTGGGGATCACAACTTTTGGAAGATATAGTTAAAAGCTCAGACATTCATAATCTCTATGTTCAAGATCTATTTATTATAATAGTGTGTCTCTTTCGTTGGTATTATCATGTACAAAGTTTGATAATGCTTCTTGAATGATTAACAGTACTTTTCCTACAAGTTGAAAGCGGAATAAAATAATTTCCAGTTGATAACTTAAATAAATAAGACTTGGGTAGTAGGTATTTCTGATTGTCTGCATGTTCAAATGATCATTTATACACACACGAACCAAAAGATATTCAATGACGATGAGACATCCTTACATAATTCCACCAATTGAAGTAGCTGATAATTTCATTAAGGAGTGTACCTAAAAAGGTCAAAGGTCACTATCTCAGTGACTCTAGGTGCTTACTGCACGGTTTTTCAGGCGGAGGTCTACGCAATATTGACTTGTGCCATGGAAAACTAGCGAAGAAACTATGTAAATAGGCGCAAATATATTCGCACAGACAGCCGGTCGGCTCTGGGAGCTCTCAGGTCACCCAGAGTCACATCAAGACTTGTCAAAGAATGCAGAGATACACTAGCTGAACGAGGCACACAATGGGCCCAACTAAGTGGCCCAAGTGCATTTGGGGGCTAAGTCCCCTCCCTCAAATGATGATGATGATCAAGAGCAGGCTAGAACTGGTTCTGATGCTTACTCCATTGCCACATTTCAACTTGAATAATCTGATGGTTCGGTGTCTACTTACTTTGTTCCGGAGACTGTTCATCGCCCTTCGGTCACCACGTGGGAAATTTTAGAAGAGGTTTTCAATATTTTATCCGTTTTGAAAATTTCTACTGTCCCCAATTTCATCAACAAAAAACCCTGAAGCAATATAAAACCCCAACAAACCATACAAACTAAATTGAGACTTCCGTTTACTACCTTCCCAATATTTGGAAACCTCTTCTTCAGAATTTCCGACAGTAATCAGTGTTCTGAAAAAAGTAGGAGAACCATAAACATAGAATCTTAAAAAACAATCAAAACTAGTTCCAGTATACCCTTGATATGCCCCCTCAATGGTTGGCAGAATCTAGGTATATGGTTATGCTCCTGTGACGCAGGATCCATTTGGAAATCAAGATTGTTCAGAAATCTGTTGACTACAGTTGCACTTTCTTTCCAAACCATAAAAGTTGCAGTAAACAGTGTTATGCACGTCGTGATATTTAACAAGGCCATTGGGGTTTATTTGTTCAATCGTTTTACTCTTGATAGCTTAAAATACCCATCTGTCTTTATCGTATCCGAAATCTCCACCATTTGAAATATCTAATATTTATTTATTTATTTTTCAGAAAAAATATTTCTGCTTTGTTTCCTCTTCCCTTTATCCCATGAACAGTTCTATAAAGACTACTATCAACCATGGGAAAGTGAAGATAGTTTCCGTTGGATCAGGCAACCCCAATCGAGACATATAAGTTCTTCAAGCAACATAAATAGGAATATAAATGAAGAATCGAACAGACATTTCGGATCTGATACTATTCATAAAATAACTGAAACGTTGGGTGCTATTAATACAGTTGGTAGATATTTAGTAAATATGACCAGAGGAGAAACTGATAACACTAAAATATCTAACGAAGTTCCAAGTGCCATTTACACTATCAGTAAGAACGTTTTAGGTAGAAATGTTACTGACACTATAGCCCCTTTGGTTCGAGAAGCTCTACCTAGCGTAATTGAGGACAAGGATGACAAAACAAACGAAGAGGACAGCAATCAGAGGAGTTGCACAACACCGGAAGGATTGCAAGGGTAATATAATATATATTTAGGTAGTTTTAATGCATGTCTTTCAACGCTGCAAGATAATGAGTATATGTATGTTACATACAAACTTGTATCAAGTACTTATGAAATGAATGAATTTAGCTTTTACCATAACGAAATTGATTGCATAGTAATTAGCAGATATTCTCCATTGATCTGCATAAGCGCATACAAAACACATCTATATAATATTAATAGCGCAGCCGACCAGTTCGATATAGAAAAAGAAGTACAGAGGGTAGTTGAGATGTCGTTGGACGGTTAGTAGCAAAGCTCGCAACTGTCAACACTGAAATGTATGGTGGGTGGTAGACGTAAGACAACTGTCTAGGCCGATTTTGGCCAGGATACGCCTAGTATTCCTTAGTGCCATGAGAACACATTGACAAAATTATGATAAATTGAGCAACATTGAACGTGGGCTCTAGAATGTAAACTTTCAGTAATAGAAATGTACAATTATGTGATACCTTGATTAAATGATGTTTCAAGCTGGATTATTGAACTACTGGATAACTAGGAGCAGATCCCTAAGCTGAATATGTTGTGTGGGCTATACCGACGGGCTTGAGATATGGAATGTCCCCTAGTGAAAGGGGAGGTTTTCCCCGGAAAATTATTTGGAAATTAACCTGTATTTTAGGGAAACTTTCCAACTAAAATCTGAAAAGAAGTTAGGTTTCTCTAGATCGACCAGATACACTCCAGCAAATAGTTCCAGATAGCTGTTGCTCATCTATTCCTGTGACTAGATGAGTCAGTTTTAGTCGAAAGGCGAACCTGGCCTCTTGGAATAAAGTCAGTGTTTTTCTAATGCAATGCATAATCGGAAAATTTTTACCAATAGCCTGATAATGATTTCCTGACCCTCTTGAAGAAGAGCCATTTTCACTTGGTGATTTATGCAGTGCGAACCCGGAAATGGCCCCCTTCACCTTATCATAATTGACCGTGTCGGAGGAGAGACGAAAGTCATCATTACTATGGTCTCTATCTCCAGAGTCAGAGAAATGACCTCCTCTATTAAGGATCTCAAGCTGTGTGCAGCTGAGGAATTCCAGCATGGCGTCACATGTTAGGAGAAGCGGAATTCCCTACTCCTCACAATATCGACCCAATTCGACCATCTAGACTGGAGGGATATGTTGGAACTCATAAGGGAAATAGGTAGAACAAACTACCATTTCCCTTTCAAAGCTCCTAAAGTTATTCCTTAACCGGACGGGTACCAGATCCCTGTATAGGAATCTTAGCAAGGGAGTTATATTCACGTATTTAGTGGATATGCAGGCTCTAGGTGGATCTACAGTTGTACAATAATGTAATGTACTCTTGGTTTTGGGTCATACTTCTGATTTGACCATGGTAGGTCCATGGTTTCTGAATTGATGACACATAAATTTTTTGCCCAATAAGTTTTCACAGAACGACTGTTGAAGACTGCTGGAGATTGATTTGTAAAAATTTTACTCTCTAAATGACAGCAAAACTTTTACAAGCCTGTGTTTTGGAGGAAGCAGTATTCTCATAGAACCTTGCTAGGTGGCCCCATTTTGACTGCCGCTTCCTCCAGCAGGAGGCTTTTGCTGACACATCTTGTGGACCGCCTTGTTTTATCCAAGCCCTGGTAGCCATGATATATGGCTGGAAGTGAATCTCCTTCAAAAGGTTCAAGAACTGTAAGACCCAGAGTTTCCTCGTTCTTTTGAGGACTCCCCATATGGAAGAGGGGGCCCGTTTTCTCCAGGCCATATAAGATGGTCTGGTTTGGATGATGCCGTTTTTCAGGTACGTCTTTCTCCGGTTGGGTAGAGGTGAGGGCTCTACTGCTCTAAGACTGACCCCAGGGTCTTATGGTGGCCTCTGCATTTAGCAGTCACTCTTTGGAAGTGGCATCCTCCGCTGTTATCAGTAGACACCTATTCCAAAGATGGAATGGAATTGTGGAGGAGTAATCTCCTCCAATAGGGCAATTATTACGTAACTCACGGTGTCATTGAACTTCATAACCTCGTATGGAGTTAACCCTGTCTCCAGGTTGCCCTCTCGAAAGATGACAACCTGCAGAGCCTTCTCGCTGCGGGGTAGAACTAGAGGGGCGAGTGCGTTTTGAAGACCCCGCGTCTTTCTGACGCGCCCTCCTGTTCCACTTTTTGCCAACCCACATTTGTTGGGCCCATTAACCTTCATCCTATTCATTAGGCTAATCAGTTCCTCGGTTTGAGAACAGTGCTCAGGTGACCCTTGTTAGGAGCCATCCGAGATGGGTGTGGGAGATAAAGATGACCCTTGTAAGGAGCCCTCTTGTAAGGATGGGAGAAGTAAGAACTCCTGCAAAGAGCCCTCTGGTAGGGGGAAAGGAGGTGAGGATAAAAATAATCTGTAAACGTTCTTCTTAGCAAAATTTGTAATATACTCATTATCATTATTATTATTACATTGTATGTTTTAAATGAAAATAATCAAAGCAGGAACGCAACAATAAAGAATTAATTTTCACCAGTCGTAATTAGAGAAACACCCATACCGATTAGACTGTTTTCGAACTTGCATTCACATTAATTAGCATGTTTATCACTAGTAGAAAGCAAATAATGAAATACGACATTAATAAATTGCTTAGTAGTTATATGGAACTGATCAAGTAGAACTGATTTACATTCATTATTTGTTTGGTATATGTTTATCATGTTATTCATATCTACAAACATTCATTGGCGACAATTAGAGTTCTCTCAAAGTTTTTGGCAGTTTCCCAATAATAGTAGAATAGTAAAACTGTCCAGCTCAGTGTGATGCAATCCGTATGTTTTAGGTATGGAACAGTAATAATCAAGGAAACAATCGGAAGGTTTTCTATTAGTATTTATATCTAAAGCTGAGCGTCCACTTGAGACAACACGCATCGGGTCGGAACGGGCCGCATTTATTGAAGCTGCGTCCATTTAGCGGATTTGTTGTTCAGTATCTTGTTTAACATAAAATGAATAGAAGAAATGAAGGAATGTTTTGATTTCAAATACTTCTGGAATAAGATGAATAACAAAAAAAAAGGGAAACACACGAGTGTCATAATTTATGCAATTTCTTGTCAGTTACTCGTATTACTTCGAATCTGTATATATAGATATTAGTAACTCTTCGTTCATCGTGGTTTAATGATAATGCTGTAGTCCAAGCAGATCCTATGTATTGTTTTACAGCTCGATGTAGTAAAAAATTTTAATAATGAACACCTTCAAATCCCTTTATTATTGTTATGTCAGATCCAAATAAGAACTTAATAAACTATAAAAGAGTTCACACATTATAAATAAGAAACAATCACTCTTATTCACTAAAAATACTGTACTGAGAACCTTTCAGCTACCAAGAGTAAACTGAAATAGAAATCAAAATGTGTCTGCTTAAATAATATTTGAGGTTAATAATGCAAACAAGCGGTTATCTCAGCTGGAGATAAATCTGAATTTAATAAACTGCTTTTTCGCTTATACATTTCCATCCCTTCTAAATGACTTAGATAATTGTCTGTACTGAGTTTCAAAATTGATAAGCTTTATTGAGAAATGGTGTTACCTGTATTTAAAATTTGTTCAGCTTACTCTGATTTTTCATCATTATTTTTCTTTATACGTATTTTGAATACGACTCACAATCGTTTTTGTAAATCCCTGACTGTCGAAAACTTTATCGAAGGTGTTGCCTAAACAATTTTTTAACTTGTTCTCACATCTATAAGCAGGTTGTATTGCAAATTTGGAGAGCAAATTATGGAATTTATTAATTACTGAAGGATGATGAGTGAAACTTTTGCATTTTAATGAACTATTTGATTTAAGTAGTTGCTCTAATTTTGGTGAATCGGTTGCGTTTCAATTTCTTTTTTGTTTAGAAATTATATTATTGATCAAAGATTTGTCGTAACCTTTGTCCAATGCGATTTGCTGGAGTTTCTCAATTTTGTTGTTATAATTTACTGGCTCAAAGGGACGTTTAATAATCTATGAACAAGACTATTGAATGAAACTATTTTATAATTGATTGGTGTAACTGAATCCGCAGGAGTGTACCTATTTGTATGACTGGGTTTTCTGTATACTTTGAATTCACATTACCTTCAAATAGATCAGTGAAATTACAAAGGTTTCACTTATCATCCTTCAGTAATTAATAAATTCCATAATTTGTTTTCTAAATTTGCAATACAACCCGTTTATGGATGTAAGAGCAGGCTAAAAATCTTTCAGGCAATATCCGACTTCGTCAAATCCGGGATTTACAAAATCAATTGTGAGTCTTATTCAAAATGCTATGTGGTTCAAACTAGAAGGAATATTCTAAATCGGCATTTTGCCCATATAAAGAAAACTAATAGTGAAACATTAGCTTTAGCCGAACATATTTTGAGTACAGGTCAGACCATTTCTCAAGAAAGTTTATCTATCCAGGTAATTTAGAAAGGATAGAAAGGTGGGGATATTAATTGAGCAATCAGATTGAACAAGTAATCACACGGTATGTTTTGCTTCGATTAATTAATAATTAAATGCATAGTGAACTATAAACACAGTTCGTGTTAGAAGTCGATGGACATAGTTTTGGTTCACTAGGTTGAACAGTGACAATACGTATTTCAGTTCTAGATATCTGTTTCGCTCTTCTCATGAGCTCGTCAGTGTGACGAGGCAGCAGTGAAGTCACGGATCAACCATATCCGAAAGTTATATAATGAAACACCCTCGAAAATGTTTGGCGTACGTAAATGTTCCAACACCATCTGCCGGAAAGCAGATCTCCCACTGAGAATGCAATTCTGAGTGCTACGCATTGATAAAACAGTTCTCACGATTCAAAGGATCGATGGGGAAACAGTTGGAAATACTACCGCCATTTGACGAAATATAAGAGTTCAACGCGTAGAGTACGGATTTTCACGACAAACCTAATATGACTCATGTGAACGGAAAATTTCAATTTCATCAAAACTATAACTTTATGGGTATCAAATGAAGAGGCTCGACTCACAGAGTACGCATTTTCACGAAAAATGTAATATAACGAATGTAGATGACGGATACTTCAATTTTAATCGAAACTATACCTTCTTTGGTATATAATCAAAGGGTCTGGCTCGTGAAGTATGAATTCAGTGAGTAATGAGGCATAGTACGAATTCATAAAGTTTTGCACTATGCATTAAATCTCAACTACAAGCTGTATTGATGAAAATTGAGCCAGCGTTTGCTATAATGTGTTCATGAGATGTTTTGATTCGTTTGTTAAAGAGCTAACATAAAACCATACTAAGTTAATTGAAAATGATTATTAGGAATTATGTTGCAGGCATTGTGATGATCTGAGTGATTGTCCACAATTATTGCTCAACCTTGGGAATCTGAGGCAGTCTTTATGCTTCAAAAGTTTATTCGTACCTGGAGTATGTTGCCCAAATCAAAACGAAAATTCCGTTCAACAAGGACAGCAAATACCCCAGTCGACTACCACTCAAACACCAATTCGATATCCACCAACTTTATCAACACAAGTTTATCAACATACAACAATACGGCCTTTAAAACTAACTCCCGTTATGACTTTGGCTCCGGTTCCTATGATATCACCTCCCAAAATTAATCCTAATTTTGGAAATGATCAAGGTATTCCATTAATTGGTACAAATCTTGTGGATCCTGAAGGTAAGTTTATCTCTCTGTATCTTTATATGTATCAAATATTTTAAGGATTAGGGTTTATAGAAAGTATTCTATAAATGTGACTGAAAAGGCTTATTCGACATTAAGCATTGCCGCCAGGTAACTTTTACATTGAATCGAGTAGTACCTAGATAGTTTTGAAAGGAAAAGGATCTAGTTGTAAACATGTTCGAATAATTAATTACATATACCATTCACGAAAAATTATAGAATTGAATGTACTCCTTTCTAATCTATATATCAATTATGACTGTTCACAGTAATAAACTACAAGTAATTCATTACTGCGTTAACAACGTTCAATAACAATCAAGCATTGATTTATTTATTAATCAACAAGAACTATATAAGATATCACAAACGATATGTTTTAAAAGTAACCCAGAATTGGATAGCAACGTTTTAGCTGCGTTGCCACTTTACATATACTGTGAGTTAATTACGGTATGGAGTAAACGTGCAGTAAGTCGGATTTTCAAATATTTTTTAATGATTTTGCAAAATCTGATGCAAAAATATTACATACAAGAGAGTAAGTCAGTTTGTTGTTTGCAGAAATAAACACAGAAAAAATTAATTACAGACGTAGAAAGTTGTGGAGTAAAATGTTCACATTCTCACTATGTAACAATTTAAACGAAATAGAAAGTTAATGTAGTATTTTCTCGTTCATATGAATATAATGCCAATTCTTTTTGTTGAACTGTGGAGAATATTTCAAGAATTTTATCACCATATCTTTTTATGTCTCTTTAGCATTTTGGTACAGATCTAAAATTACACAAGCGATTATACAGTTTAAACAGGAAAAATGTTTGATCCACTAAAGGGCCATTCATATGGTGTAATAATTTCATTATCATTTTTAAAGCCCTAGTAATTTTGAAAAACCGAATTTCTTGATTTCCTATTTTATTGTTTTCTAGTGTTACCGTCAGAGATGGAACAAAATATATAGCAACTTTATGTCAGCTCTCTTATGTTAATGTCAGATTATAAGTGTTGCTGTTTTTGTAATATCAAAAAAGACACGAGCTTTTTGCTTACTGTTACGTTTGTCTAATATTTAGATACACAATTATCATGTTTATGTTTTTCTTGTTTTTAATAACGGATGAACAAAATTTACAAAATCTCGTAGGCCTGAAATCGATCATACCTTGGTTAGGTGGATCAAGACCATGCTCTTGCAGAGACGAATAACCGTAATGGTAGCGTCGTATGTACACATGTCACCCGAGGTTGCCGTCAGGGAGGGCTCCTTTGGTGCCTGGTAGTGGACAGTTTGATAGTCGGTCTGAATGGGGCTGGGTTTTATGCCCAAGCGTAGCCAGACGACATGGCCGCTGTGACCTTGTGTGAGCTGAAGGACACTGCACTTGCCATCGTGGCTCGCTGGTGCCAAGTCGGGGGACTGAGGGTTAATCCTGAAAAGACCGAATTGACCCTTTTCTCGAGGATTCGGAAAGTATTACCTCTACCAGAGATTCGTCTGTTACGAGGACCTTGCACCTGAAAGATTCAGTGAAGTATCTTGGAGTTATCCTCGATGCTAAACTGAGCTGGAAAATGCCCCTGGAAACGCGGGTGAACAAGGTGGTTATATCATAATGGGCATGCAGGAGAGCCTTCGCAAGCACATGGGTTATACAGACACAGGTTCTGCACTGAATCTACATGGCCATGATCCGCCCAATTATAACGCAGCTGATGTGTAGTGGTCAGCGACAGAAACGGTTCTGTCCCGTCTGGCTCAACGACTTGCTTTCGTGGGGATAACAGGTGCTATGAGGACAGCCTTCACTAGGGCTCTGGATGCTCTGGTGGGGATCGCCTCTCTACAGCTCCACATCAAAACAGTGGCTCCGGGTACGGCGATTCGGCTTGTTGGTCTGGGCCAGTGGGTCATAGCTTCCGTGCTTCGTGCTCATGGCAAAATTTGGGATTGGCCTGCTGGAAGTTGCCCGATTCTCCTACTGAAGCAGGATGCGATAGCGCCTGAGAGAACAAGAACTCCGGGCCACTTCCGCCAGGGGGACTCGTGTGGTTCACGGACGGATCCAAGACTTGCGAGACTAGCGAAGCCGGAGACTACTTGTGTACACTCATAATGTAACTTTCAGTTCCTCTGGATACTCACGTAACCGCTTTCCAGGCTGTAGTCTGTGCAATCCTGATCTGCGCTCTGGAAACCCTGTGACTATATTACCGAGGTAGGCGGATTTATATCTGCACTGCCAGCCCTGCGGCTCTGAGCGTATTTCGCGCCCTTGAGTGACTTCTAGGTTTGTTTTGGAGTACAGGAAGATCTTGACTGAATTAGCCAGGAGAAACAAAGATCAGCTAGTACCACCACCTACTCTGACGTGAAAGGAAACAAATTGGACGATGAATTGGGCAAACGGTGTGCCTAGGTACCCCTGGTCTCGATCCAATAATGAGGCAGGCGAAGTCCTCGCCCAAAAGCTCGAAAATCCTCCTCTCTGTGAGTAGGAGAGGCATATATCTTGTGACAGAACACCTCACTGGACACTGTCATCTGAACAGACATCTACACTTAATGGGCATTTTTGATTACCCAGGCTGTAGTAAATGCAGAGAGGCGGACAAAATTGCATCTGATATCCTCGTGGAATATCCCGCACTGACTGCTCTTAGGCTACAACACCTTGGCAGTGCGTTCATGCCGCCCAAGATAAGAGACATAAGTGCATACAGAATTCTAGCCTTTGGCGCTGCCTCAGGCCATCTGGAGTCTTATATCAATGAACCCAATCAAGCAGTCTAACGGACTTGTTTCTCCCACGTTTTGATTGATTGATTGATTGATAATGTTCTACTCTATAGGATGTGCCACTCTAGCGCCGCCATCTCGACATTTTCAAGATACTGGTTCACTCTTCTTGCGGCATAAGTATTATCATTCATTAGCATAAAGTCGCCATAAGGTGAAACATGTTCTTCAAAGACGTTTCGTATGTACCAGTCAGCATTCATCCTTGAAGTCAAATCAATGAAATCCATGCTTTTTTCCAATTGTCAGCTCATAACATAAACTCTACCAAAGCTGAGATTTGTGCAAGATTACATTCTGCGGAGGTTATTCTAACTTTCTGTATACTCCACTATGATCAACAGGCTTCCATGATAATTGTATTCTTGTCTAGCTTGTAAACACAATTTTCAATCAAGAGTATAGGAAATCTCTAGTGAAAGCTAAGAGAATAGCGTTTTTTTTTGTATTTCATATTATTACTTATCAATATCTTCTAAGTAGTTCATCGATTTGCTATGATACCGAATTGCTGCCAGAATAATATTTTTTTGTGCACAAATTCATTAATGTAGCAAAATTCAAGTTCAGGTTGTTCCTTTAAGGAAAAGATTTTCCTTTGATATTCCGATTATTCATATATAGACTTGAGATCACAACGTAATTAAACTTTTTCACATCGACTTTGACATTGCGCCGGATACTTCCCAAAGCAGAGTTGATCAACAGCTTTTTCAATGAATTTGATATTTTTTAAGTTTCACCTTAATGACGTATATTTCACGATTAATTACCGATATCCATAAGTAAGATACTTTTATGAACCTTCACCAACAATATAGCAAAACGAATAATATAATATTTAAATACGTTAGTTTATTATCACAAATTTTACTATAATCTGTCCTCTACACGGTGTAAAATATTACATGAAAATCATATAATAAAAAACACTACATAGGTCCACAGATTTTTTTAGATGTTATTGTCTGGAGATATATTTTAATCTTTCAATTTAGTTGATATGATACTATAGACGAACTTCCTTATTTGTTAATAAATTAAACAAAACATTGTGTTCAGTGTATCTTAGTATATAGACAGATAATTGTCTAACCTCCACTTAAATTATCTACATACTAGTTAGAATTATCTATTATACTAAGGCAGTGTATCTCAGAATATGGAAGAATCATCTGACTTTCAAAGTTACTTTACTGCCTACCCCTTTATGGATGAATTGCCAAATAATATAAGACACATTCTCTCATATTGAAGTGGATTCGGCTACATAGTTAAATACGAGGGCAAGGTGAAGAGTGCCTGAAAAATGAAACAAGAAATGATTTATTTGGTCCAAACTTATTTTATTTCTCAACATAATCAACTTGTAGCCCGATACACTCCATCCAACGTTCTTCTAATATTTCGATCCCTTCCAAATAATACTGTTTGGGCAATGCTTTAAAATAGGCGTTTGCTTCAGTGATGACCCCACCATTGGAGCCAAATCTCTTTCCGCCGATTAATTTCCTCAAGTTTGGAAATAGATAAAATCGCAGGGGGGCAAATCTGTGCTCCGGTGCGTTGTCCTGGTGGAATAGCAGTTTTTTCTTTGCCAAATGCGGCCACTTTCGCTTCAAATCGGCGTCGAATCGATCCAACAGCTCTGCATAATATACGCCGGTGATCGTTTTGCCCTTTTCAAGGTAATCGATATGGACGATACTATGTGCATCTGAAAAATCTGCCGCCATGACTTTGTTGGCCGAGAAGCCCACTTTGACCTTTTTCGGCTTCGATTCGCCGGAACATGTCCACTGTTCCGAATGTTCTTTGTTCTCTGGTGTGTTGTGATGGATCCATGTTTCGTCCACGGTTAAGAAACGGCGCAAAAAGTCCTTCTTATCGCCCTTAAACATCGCCAAACACTCCTTTGAAGTTGTCACACGGTTGCGCATGTTGTCAACAAAGCGCAACTGCGGCACCCATCTGGCAGATAGCTTTCTCATGTTCAAAACTTTATGTAAAATATTCCGTGCCCGTTCGGTTGAGATGCTCATAGGCTCAGCAATCTCGTACACTTCAACTTGCCGATCATCCATTATCATACCATTGATTTTATCGACGATTGTTGGCGTTGTAACCTCAATCGGACGCCCAGAACGTTCGGCGTCATTTGTGGTCATACTAGGACAACGGGAATCAGTAAACCATTCGTGAATCGTTCCAATCGATGGTGAAGAGTCACCATAATGTTTAACAAGCGATGCTTTGGTTTGCGTAATGTTTCTTTCACAAGAAAAATAATGTTTAATCAAGACGCAAAAATCTTCGAGGCTGCTTGCTTTCGATGGGTGTCAAAACAGAACTGAATGACACATTAGTCTAAAAAGTTTGATGCGTTCTAGTTAAAGATGGTTTATCACAAATGGCAGATGGGATTTCTGATTGTGGCACCATCTGTCTTATTTTTCAAGGACTTTTCCCCTTGCCCTCGTAAGTATCTACTTTCCACTAGGTACTAAAATACATCTCATGAGTTAGACATAGTAACGTGGAGGAAACAATTCTTCTAAACTTTTAAAGTCACCTTTATTACAACATAGATGCTCTGCTAAATAAAATTAGATTAATTGTAATTTTTCAGTAGCTTCATCTCTGTAATCAGTCACTATTAACTACTATTTTCGATACGATTGCTAAAGGAATTGTCATTGCTGAGCAATCGTATCTTATAAAAGAAGTTAATAGTATCTACTTATATAGACGTCACTAGGTAGGTAAAAAAGGATAATTTTTGTGAATAATAATTTATTGAACAAAACAATACAATTTTTACAGGCACGTAATTATTATAAGATTTGAGGAGACACATGTTACAAAAATAACAAGTAACTTTATATTTCCAAAGGCAGTATCCATTTCAAAAACTAATTACATAATT
This sequence comes from Endomychus coccineus, assembly GCA_958510875.1. Taxonomy (NCBI): domain Eukaryota; kingdom Metazoa; phylum Arthropoda; class Insecta; order Coleoptera; family Endomychidae; genus Endomychus; species Endomychus coccineus. Next base: position 5,170,198 of record OY294071.1, on the reverse strand, counting down.
CTAGCGACTAAGATTAAGTTGCATAACAACTCGCAACATATAAATTAAAAATAAAAGGTTACAAAATGCAATGTTGAACTGTTTCAAAAACACACAAACTTGTAATTTAGATTATAAACTATTAGATAAATATAAATTTGCATGTACTTGAAAAACTGTTTTGAATCTGTATCTTGTAAAGATATAAAATGTGATGACTTCATTTCTTTCGAATGGGTACATATACTTAGTATTGAGGAAACAACATTCGTTTAGAAACAATTACATCGATATTTTCATTATATGGATTATGATTTATGATTATTTCATATATTTTATTACTTTCTAACAATGTGAAATTAAACAATATCCTATTTGCATTTATCGCGTTGGAAATATGATATAGAACAAGCTAAAAAACCGTTTAGGCAACACCTTTGATACAATTTTCGACGTTGACAAATCCGGGATTTACAATATCGATTGTGAGTCGTGTTCAAAAGACTGTATGGGACAAACTAGAAGGAACATTATAGCTCTATAGAAGGAACATTTTGCCCAAATAAAGAACCATTTCTCATGAAACACACTACTCATAAATATCTAGGTAATTTAGAATGGATGGAAATTTATAAGGAAAAAAGCAATTTAATGAATTCAGATTTATCTCCAGCTGAGATTGATCCCTTATATACCCTATTAATTCTAAATAGTGTTTAAACAGGCACATTTTGATTTCTAATTCAGTATACCCTGATGATGGCTGGTAGCTGAAATACTTTAATGGTACTTCTAGTGGATAAGGGTGATTGCTTCTTATTTTCAATGAATAATTAAACACAAGCTACGATATTACAAGCATGTTTCGGAATTCTTAACTAGTGTTGTAGAATAGGAATAATAAGTCGAACTAAGTCTGCATAAGTAGTTGCATAACTTCATAAGTGTCCGTTGTAAGAATATACTTTGGATACGAATCTCTCTGTTTGTGCTACAATCAATAACACCGAAGAGGTGAAAATTCCTTCACCATATTTAAATTTTCACGATTTAAAATTTCCAGATTGTGGGCAACCCGAATCGGCCAATTTTCGAGTAGTTGGTGGGGAAGAAGCACTACCAGGGAGATGGCCATGGATGGCTGCAATATTTTTACACGGATCTAAAAGGACAGAATTTTGGTGCGGTGGTTCTTTGGTCACTGCGAAACATGTGCTTACTGCTGCTCATTGTACAAGAGACTCCAGGCAAAGACCGTAAGCTTTTCTAAGAATTTATTATGATTCTTGTAATTCTTTTTTAAATGTGTAGATAACGGAATAAAACACAAATGTAAAATTGCACGAACTGCAAAGTTTAATGACAAACAGAACAATTATTAAACTTTGCAATAAATTTAAATTTGTTTTTTATGGTATTCTTCCTTAATGATTTGAGAATTTATCATCATCTAATGAGTTGAGAATCATCCTGCTAAATTAATCTCGTCGAGTTCGCATGGGTTCCTTCCATTAATTGAGGTGACATGAACTCTATCTTTGTTATATTTCTCAAACTTTTTCGTTATATAATAGTCTTCAGTTTTGTCGCAAATTTTTCATCATTTAAAGTTTTTATCGATACACAAAACCAAATAGTGTTTGGGTACATTTGGTTGTGTTGTCACAGTTTCTGTAACCTCATTGAGTTCTTGAATACTGTCTCGAAAATTATTCAATCTTTTACAACTACTTTTCGACTAATGGGTTATATATATATATATATATATATATATATATATATATATAGCGCCCTACGGGTGCTGTATTACCATCTAAGGCACTCGTACGGAATAGACCAAGAGCCGGTGCTGCCTTACATGCCAGGAGATATTGAGTCCGTTGTCGGAAACGAAAAATGCCAGATCTTCTGGAATTATCCGTTTCCGACCGTCAGGTCCATACAAGCAAATAGGCCTGACGTTGTCCTCCTCGATAAACTAATCAAGACTATGTATGTCATCGAATTCTCCGCTCCGGCAGAGAAGAACATAGTCTTGAAAGAGGAAGAAAAATGGACAAAATATCAAGATCTCCTGTTCGAGCTCCGCACGCTATACCCAGGCCACAAGGTCGTATTAGTGGTTCTGATCATCGGTGTTTTGGGCGGAATTCGGTCTTCGCTGCGTTCAAACTTGAAGATCATTCCGGCCTGTAGGAACTCGGCGCAGATCTTGATAGACCGGATGCAAAAGGCAGTCATTCTGGGTTCAATTAGAATACTTAGGGCACACGATTTAGGAACCTGAAGCTACTTACCGACCGGTGGGGAGGAGTAGCTTCGGTTAACCGCCTTTTAGGTTTTTCTGGCGCGACTGCTGCGATGTCGTCGGAGCTCGCAGCAGCCCCGACCAGGTTTGAATGTAAAAAAAAAAAAAAAAAAAAAAAAAAAAAAGTATATATATATATATATATATATATATATATATATATATATATATATATATACAGTATCTCGAAAAAAATCAGCAATGTCAACCGAATAAATTCATCAATAATATTTCTTGATAGCAATATTTGCATTTTAAAATGTTAGAGGTATTTGTCATTTATAATATCACCAATAGAAACAAACAATTGTGTTCGTAGCGTAATGTATAAATGCAAATAAACCTCAACAAATCAGATTTTTACAATTATAAAACATTTTTCAACTCAATCTGTAGTCGCGCATTATGTCTCATATCCCATGTATTTGAAAAGGTAAAACGTATAATATTGAATTGGTTCTTGGATAACTGTAGGAACTTTTCCTAACGTACGATATTTTCAGATTTTCAGCAAAGCAATTCACTGTTAGGCTGGGAGACATAGATCTAAAAAGGGATGATGAACCATCGGCACCGGTCACTTTCAAAGTGCAAGAAATAAGAGCACATCCTCAGTTTAGTAGAGTAGGCTTTTATAACGATATCGCCATATTAGTCTTAGATAGACATGCGAGAAAATCAAAATATGTTATACCATTATGCCTACCTCCTGCCCTGTTGCGTCATCAGACTTTCGCAGGTAAGAGAACCACCGTAGTCGGGTGGGGAACTACGTACTATGGAGGGAAAGAAAGTACTGTCCAACGACAAGCTGTTCTTCCAGTTTGGAGGAATGAAGATTGTAATGAAGCTTATTTCCAACCCATTACGTCTAACTTTATTTGTGCTGGATATTCCCAGGGTGGCACGGACGCTTGTCAGGTAAGAAAATAATTTCTTATATTAGATACTTCTTAACAGCATCTCAGAATAACTAACATATATTTTGATTTATCCAAATTCCTGCGAAACCCTTTAGGATTCTCTATATATTCTATTATAACAACATACGGTTTGATTTTTGCACATTTTGCAAGTTCATATCATCAAAGCTACATGTATTGAACAAATTCAAAAAGGCACAGAACATGTGGATTTAAAATAACAAAAATCGATTGTGGAAGCCGTTACTTCATGGTAATTTATCATTATGATTAAATGAAAGAATAATTACTCCGTTATTATATCACTTTTAATAATAACATGAAATCGTTACTATAGTACCATTATCAAACATATACACAATTATGGAGTAAACAATAAACAGTTGAAGTATTAATATGAACTAAAGTACAATAGGGTTAATCTGATTATAATTACGAGTAAGGGTTCATCGGAAATTCGGAAACAGGTAGATACCGAGAAATAGAGTGAATTAGGATATTCATTATTTAATATTCTTAGAATTATTCTAAGAGTGCTTTGAAAGACAAAGGAAAAGTTCACTTTGGTATAGGTCTAACTGATCATTTAGGATATTGTTATGGGACTTTTATTATTCATGCGTGTAGGGACAATATTGCACAATAATAGTTTGTGGTGCTATTGCTGTGAAAATTTTTGAGTCTTCGAAAATTCGCTATGTTCCTTAAAATCTTCTTCTGGTGTTGGGCCATTCTTGTACTGGAAGTATATATATTAGTTTTATGGTTTTCCAATAGATTTGTATAATTACATACATTTATGTTATTTACAATATCTGCAACATTATTTTCTTCATCAACAAGAGAATAGCACAGGCAACTATGACTGTTATCGCAGATTGTTAAGACATTTATGGAATTGTATTCTTCCCTATTCCTATAATATTCAGCAATCTTGCCTCCTAAATTTGTTAAGATGATTTATAAAGAGAGCGAAAGCATTATTCCTTACCAGGAGATTCAATTTCAATTATTGGGCAGAGCGTAATTTTGTGAATTCCTCCAAAATTCCGTACTGTGTGTAGCATACAACCTGTTGCACATAACCGAAGGAACAGTAAAAGCTGCTGCAAAACACTTACTGAGTAATCTCCGAAATTATTTCCTTTTTGATCATTAATTCAACTGATACTTCAATAATTACCTACCTATTTGTTATTTGGTTCTACTTCATTTTCAATTTGTGTAACTAGAAAATGCATGGCTTTTTTCATTCTAAAACTGAAATTCTCCATTACTTTATTTTCGGATGTGATGTTCTCTTATCCTGAAATACCTCGAAGATCTTTTGGAATGGCAAATTCTCTTTTTGTTCATCGGAGTCTAAGGATTCATGGAAAATTTGCCAAAGCAATGTTACTTTCTTTTCTCACGTTATATCTTCCATCGTCTGTTTAATCTGACGAAGAAGGCATTTTTCAAGTTACCTTTACTAATATTGCACTTCCAGAAGCAAATCAAATACTAGCAGAAAATCTAAGGTTGAAAGTGAATGTGAATGTCAAATTACGATCCCAACCGATAGACAGGTTAAGGTTGACTCAAACTTCATTTGGACTTTCGATTGTTCTTCATAAAACTCGTTTCGTTGTTGGACTGCCGGTTAAAGCTCAACCGAAGGTAAACAAGACCTTTAAAAGCGATCATTAGTGGGGTGATTAATGTTGCCGATTTGTGCTTAGTGACACCAGCATCCGCACTTATTTGCCACACTACGTATGTCTCAAATTTTGGAAGTGGCCCTGAAACCAAAACAACAAAAGGAAAGTGCCTTCAATTATGTTATTATAGAATACGACCAATCCGGCAGGATCTAGGAAATTACCAGGTGAAACACTACATATGAGATTCCCATAGATACGGTAACTTGAACTAGTTAGTATTAAAACCATGTGAGCTTTTGATGCACTTACTGAGAGAAACAAAATCGTAGAAATTCTTTCTATTTTATATAAAGCATTTTAGGGGCTTATCTCAGAAGCATGTGTTTTAGGAAGAAATATGATTTAGATTTTTTGGCTATAAAAACCGTTAGAAATAGTGAATTGTCAATCCACATAACTGTATCAGAATATTTTGTGGAAGTCAGTTATGCAGTGGAAGATCATTTCTCAATAGCTTAACTTTCAGGATAAATGTAATTGCTTATTTTCGTTAATATTTCTAGGGAGACTCCGGAGGCCCATTGATGGTTCTTTCGGATGCAAGATGGGTACAAATCGGAGTTGTATCGTTTGGGAATAAATGCGGAGAACCAGGATACCCAGGAGTTTACACAAGGGTTACCGGTTACATGGACTGGATACAAGAAAACACTCGCAATTAGATTGTTTTTTATCACTTGGAAAATTGTTGATCAGGGAAAATATGTTCATATTACAGGTTTGTCTTAATAATCTAGGAAAAGCGAACTTTTACAAGATAATACAGCCTACTCTATCATTTTAGAGATTCTTCAAAATTTGGCTCTAACATGGCCTTGATATTATGTCAAGCAGAATAAATGGGAGCTGCTTGATGCTTTGTTCCTTCCAGTGGTATCTGACGAGAATAAACTTGATATGATCTATTGAAATCTAACCTGAAAGATATTTAATAATCAAGTAATACAAGTCCGGCATTTCTTCTTATTCAACTACTTTAATTTATTGTTGCTAACTGACGATATAGCGCTCAAGCTTAAAGTTGAATTAAGGTTTCTCTAGGTCGAACAGTGACGAGATAACACGTCATCAACGGATCAAGCAAAACGGCGTTGTCACTCTTCGATCATCTCCGCCAGAGGTTTAAACACCTAATTTGGAAGTGTTCGAGAACCAAGTATTTCAAACGCCACCTATCAGAAGGTAGATGTCTCCCTGAGAGAGTCTTGTTTGTCCCGGAACTGGTATACGTGTTCTCAGTGTTTGCGATAGCCACACTTCTAACTCGAAAATGTGTTTTAATTCGGTATCAAAACAACGCATTGGTTGTTTCGGTATCGTCACCTGGCGGCTGCATGGTCAACACTAACCTAGTCGTTTCGTTGAAGCTTCTACCTTCTGATAGATGGCGTTTGGAAAAATTGGTTCTCCAACATTTCCAAATAAGGCATTTGAACATATGTTGAAGATGGTAGAATAGTGACATCATCGTCTTGCTTGTTCCACTGATGGGCATGACATGAGAGTCCACTTGTTACTGTTCGACCTATAGAAACATTAACTCTGTCTATCGACTTCTAACATGAAAATGTGTGTTTGTTATTCATCCAATGCATCAAAGTTGCATTTTTATTACAAACCTATCAAAGAGAATGTTTTCTTTTTCTTCGAAATATGCTTGTCATGGAATGAAATAAGAACTTTCTGGAGGAAGATATTATTAATATTAAATAATGTTTTGATGAATTGAAATTTGAATATTTCGTAACAATTTTACACTTCAATAAGGGCATTGGGAATAAGAATGAAAATTTATAAGCAATGGTGATAAATTGATATTCAAAATAAAACTCATATAACACTAATAGAGCATCTCCATCCACGATCAATGAAAATCGCATTATAACTTTTTTATTAATCTACCGGTGGGCCGCAATTGTAGCTATCAGGTTATGTGTTTAAAAATGTTTTTTTAGAGCAGAACGTAAAATAGACTACTTATCGCGACAATGAAATCTTATATGAGAAGCATTGTTTTCCTATCCCAAACAAACTTGAATCTAGGACACTCGTTCCTGTATTTATGTTTACCTCGCCAGGTCCGACCCGAGGGTAGTTGGCAGATTTATGCGAAATATTTTTTGCGTATCATGCGCTTGCCTAGATTTATTGAGGAAAATATTGATAGATTGGAATAAAATATGGAATTGTATAAGAAATCACAAGTTTCAGTGGACATATAGAGCCTCAGAGAGTAAAAAATAATAATTTTATGGAATGACGCTAGCAATTCGATGTCAGTTATACGAATTGATTCGTAACATTCATAATCAGTTTCTGAGGCTGCAAAGTGCAACTTTTTTTAATGAAAAATTATAACTTATTAATATCCTTATCATACCAATGCACGGAATGTATATCCAGCTGGAAATTTCACCCATTAACCCTGGGTGATGCCCTCGGTGATACCTATCTACTGACTGATCACATATGCGAATCGGTCACGTTGCGGATACACAATACTATAACTTTCAGCTAATATAAACAGCTAAAATATAGCAATATATTGCTTATATAAATAACGGAGAAAGCATAGGTGTGAGTCTGCAATTGACACTAGATCCGGTAATGATGGAAGCAGAATTTGAACAATTATAGTGTCATGCCTAATAAATTAAATGTAATTAGGGATCGTGTGGAAAACAGTTCAAGGATTACTACGCAAAAGAATTTTATTAATCACGAAAGACATTCAGTAAATACAAGTTATGGTTATTTTATATTTGTTCTGAATACCCTCCGATGGTTGCCTGAGTAGCGAAATCTGTGAATTTTTTCTTTGTTATATAACAAATCATAAAGCTTTTAGACAAATTGGAATGCTAGTGGTGAGAATCGAATCAGTAATAAATACTATACGGACTAATATTGATGAAATGGTGCGTAGCAAAGCGAGTAATTGATATTTGATACTCTACCCTGAGTAGTGCTGGAATATTCATCGATGAGTATCTAACAGAGGAAATTTAAATATATCCACTTGTAATTGATGATTCTATTCATTCATTCGCAATATTCAATCAGTTAATAGAATAGCCATGAAATAATCAAATCTATATGTGTATAGGTTTGTATTTTCTATAAATTCTTTTCTGCAAAATACGAGGGAAAAGTGAAGAGTCCCTGAAAAATGAGATTGGAATTAGATAAAAATAGCAGGAGGCCAAATCTGTAGAATATGACGAACCTATTCGTAGCGGAATTCATGCAATTTTGCCATTGCGACTGCGGACCTGTGCGCCGGTGCGTTGTCCTGGTGGAAGAACACTTTTTCTTTGCCAAATGTGGCCGCTATCGCTTCAAATCGGCTCTGCATAATATCCGCCGGTAATCGTTTTGCCCTTTTGAGGGTAATCGATATGGACGCTACAGTGTGCATCCTAAAAAACTGTCGCCATGACTTTGTTTGCCGATAAATCTAATTTGGCCTTTCTTGGCTTCGATTCGCAACAGAGAGCCAATGCGGCATTCATCTGGAAGATAGCTTTCTTATATTCAAAAATATATGCAAAATGTTCCGTACCCGTTCGGTTGAGATGCCCATAGCCTCAGTAATCTCGTGCACTTAACTCGCCGATCGTCCAATATCATACCATGGATTTTATCGACGATTTCTGGCGTTGTAATCTCAATTGGATGACCAGAACGTTCCGCGTCCTTTGTGGTCATACTGCCACAACGAAAATCAGTAAACCACATGTGAATCGTTCCAAATCGATGGTGAGGAATCCCCATAAGGTTTAACAAGCGATGCTTTGGTTTGCGTAATGTTTTTTCCACCCACGAAATAATGTTTAATCAAGACGCGAAATTAACTTTTTTCCATGTTTACAAAAATCTTCAAGGCTGCTTGCTTTCGATGGGTATCAAAATAGAACTGAATGACATATCAGTCTGAAATTTGTAATGCGTTGTAGTTAAATGATGGTACATTACAAATGCCACATGGAATTTTCGATCGTGGCGCCATCTGTTTGTGACTTTTCACCATGCCCTCGTATGTTTCCCCCCTTTATCTTGTTGCTCGTTTGCATGAATTAACCACGTATCATAATCTCGATTCAAACGCAGGAATTTTTTTTAATTCTCACCTTGTAGTGTTTCTCAATAAAATCTCGATGTTCGTCAAATACATGTTGCTTAAAGTTCTCATCTTAATTTGAAATATAGTGCATAATAGTATCTTGAATAGTTAATTGCTCATTTCCGTGTGAAAGCCTAACATAGCGATCATTGTTGGAATTATTGTAGATTCAATTGTATCCCAGTAATTAGTCCGATAGCATGCCAGTTTGCCAATTCTAATCAACGACCATCCTATTGGTTTAGCTTATTGGATATAAATAGTTAGGCTCAAATATCATTTTCAAGTCATTACCTTTCATCCCTTACTTAATAAAGGTATAATCAACTGTTAGGGACACAATATTTATTATCTGCATTGTTCTTCCAATTCCAATATCTCTCTTGTTATATTTTGTGAATAAATACCAAATTAACACCAAATTTTGTTGAAAAATTGTATTCAATTTTTATTATTCATCGATACATGTAAGCCAAACTACTAATTCAAATGAAAACAGGTTTACTCAAACATTATTAGTTAATTAGTCCATTGTACACTGAGATTCTGTGTGTTTTGTCCTTTGAAAGCACATATTAAGGTTAATATTCAATCTGTCCCGAAGAATTACAAGTAAGATAATCTTTCAAAATATAATTCGCAGTTTCATAACTTTTCGAAACATTATTTTCATTTCAGTTATAATCAATAAAAAAAACTCATTTAGAAATTACAGAAATAATCAAGATGGTTTGTTATGATGAAAGAGCAAAGAGATTTACATACATTTCTCCAATGTGATTCTGCGAAAAAGTTACAAGAATAGGCACCTGAGTATAAAATAAGAAAATACTTATTTTGAATGTGCGTAAATGAGGAATGCGTGTCCAGCCGATGTTGTAAGTAAAATTGCCAATAAAAGAGGACTAAGCTGTGCTTCTGCTTATAATATAATTCTTAAATATTAAAATACAAACACGTTCTCAGATCCTAAAGAAAATCAGAATAGTAAGAAAAGCTTCGATGTCATATATGATTTTGACAAAATCGAAATCCGAAGAAAAATCCATTAATTTTTGTTAACCATAAATTTTCAACCTTAAGCGACACTATAGATAAGTGACACTTTAGATAAGAAATAATCAGAACTGCGAACCTTACGACTACCAAGTAACCATCATCAGAGTAAAATAATAAGTTCTTTCTTTTACTCTGATGGTGGCTACTTGGTAGCCGAAAGGTCTTCAATACCATGTAGCTTTTTTGCTTTCTTTGGCTCATCAGTGGAACGAATAGAGCTGTAGCACCACCAATCGATATCTCTGCTGATGTATACCTGAACGAACCACAGAAAGTGCCAGAGAAGGATAGAACAACTAACGCCATCTACCAACGCAAATGTATAGGATGTTATTGAAGAAATTAATTTCGTTGTTTAAAGATAATTATATTTATAACTTTATTGCATGGACCCTGGTTTCTCTAATATTATGAACATCGGAACTATTAGGATAGGTACCGAATTTTTCTTCAGGTTTCACTTTCTCTATCAAATGGAAACCACAATTGATTGATTTCAAAAATTTAAAACTATTTTGAGCAATTCAGAACACACATTAGTTTAAAATGAGGCGAATTCTATAAACAATCTACGGAAGTTTGAATCATTATCTTTCCAGTCGATTATGCCCATCAGAAAGGAGAAATCAAGTGACATGTGTCTTAGATTCAGGTTCATAGAATTTATATCAAATTCAATTCAAATTGTCAAAGCCACTGAAAAGATGATAAGCGTCAAACTATGTCTTCGGAAGTTACTTTTTAGACTGGAACATGCTACACGTTCTCTAACTTGTTCATAATAGGTATATTCCCCATTCTGATCACGTATTCGAGACTTCTGGAGCAAAACATAGAAGCTCCAAGACGAACTCGCTATTATTAATGTTTTTACTATATGTGTTTTCAATTATTGCTACAATTTTATGCTATATTAAAAATTAAAGTGAACATTGAGAATATTAGAATTGAAATATCTCAATTTTTGGCTTTTCCAACAATTTTGATTATTTACCACACATTAAATAGTTAATTTTAAATCGTAAAATTTAATAAACCGAGAAGGTGTATTCTTATAGTTTGTTATTGTAGTGATAAAGCCATTAGCAGATATCAAACGCTTATTCTTAAGCTATTATTTATTACAAAATACATTGTTATAGTTGTTAGGACAGTAATATAATATAGGAAACCTTGTGATAATTTAAGTATATTATTTTATATCAAATAATAAAACTATATAAACAAATAAAAGCTATTGTTTTAATTCCAACTCTTTCAAAGTAGTATGACTAATACATTATTCTAAATAATCTGCTGGCACGATTCTGCAGTCCAAACTCTTATTTCCTGTGAAGAATTGGTATGTACAATATCAGCATGGGCGTATTTAGGATTCGGATTCACTATTGCCGATAATGCCTGTGGGCAGCGAGTTAAAAAGATCCTAGACAGACAAAAATTTGTAAAAACTTGTGGAGGGTGTTATTTTACTTGAGATTAACAAAATTTCTATGGTCTATGTCATATGACGATGATGTACTTTCCATTCAATAATGAAGCTACAATAAGCGTGCAACGTGGCTGCCCAAACAAACACCAGAAACAAACATAGGAAATTAGACAACAGGTTCGGTGGTAAGGATATAAGTAACGTTTATCGAAGTAAAACATCAACTGCTGATATTTATAATATACAACTTAGATAAGTGCTTCCTAGCAGACAAAAGACACCACTGATTGACACCAGAAGCCTTTCAAAACCACCAGTCAAGGACCTTAATTCGAACAATCACGAAATGTTTAAACGTGAATTTAATAGTGATTCTTTCAATCATGATCGCTCGAGACTTGTGATCATTCTCTTCATGTGACTTACATACATATGAGATATCCCATAATAGTATGGTGACATTGTTCTAGTGGGGACACTATCTTCACCTTCAGGCTGTAAGCGAGAGACATCTGAATTATCGATGGCCTAGAATATAGAGATTCAAAACAGTTTTTCCAAGTTACCCTGTAGAGGAATATAATGAAATTCCATCAAATGAATGCTAAACTTAGCCTAAATGAATGTATTATAACATTTCTATGTTGACACATATTTATTAATTATATCACTAATTATTCAACTATTAAATTTTAATAACTTGATTTGCAATCATTTTAAATTTTATTCTCATCTTTATCTGCCTTAATTGTTGACTTGAATTTGTGTTAATATAATTTATATTTGTAAATTAATATCGATGCACATACATGGCGAGCATCCATTAGAAAATATTGTAATCTATAGATGTACCATTGAATATTCCATTTCCAAACTTCGGTCATAATATGGTTTGTCGCCATGCAGCCCCAACTTTGTCGTTTAACATTGAGTTTTCTTCCAGATAGATCACTCCATGTGGTGGTTAACGGAATCTCCTCCAATACAGTATCCAACAGCATCCTCAAGAGGGAGGTTCATGTGAGCTCCATTACAATAACTGCTTCACAGAAACATGATTGTTTATCACGTGCCAATAGCTAGTTTACACCCCATTAGCTTCTCATGATCTACAAAGCACAGATTTGGAGAACTGCTCACATGTTTGATGTTCAACTGCCAAACATACGCTGAAGATCTTAGATACTATTCAGGGAAGAGATTTCGTCTGGTTGGTGATGCCACATTTACGAATTCATTGACGACTCCAGATCATCCCTTTTCTATAGATATTTCCATGGCCGGTGCTCCAGAATTGTTGTTTGTTATTCCACCACGACCGATTCCAGGTAGGCATACTACATGGCTCAGACTAGTTATCCCTTCATTGTCAGGCTCAAAATTGCCGAACTTCTTTCTACCAGAGATATTTTTTTATCGAACGGCGAAGCTATGGGATATTTCCTAATACCTATAACCCCGAAACTTTCAAGAAATACTCCAATGAGGGAGGCAACAGTCCATCCCTGACTCATACGATGTCCTACGAACATTTTAGGTTTTCCTCTCGTGTAGACAAACACATAAAAAATATATGAAGTTAAGAAACGTGATCTTTCCCTCAGAGAAGCGATATGCAACCAGATATACATAACATCTTAATAGGTTTTAAGTCTTCTGCCTAGTAGGATTGAAGTCGCCGAAACGAATTATTACATTTCATTATTTCAATAATCAAATCCAGTGCGATTGATTGAGTGATGTCGTGAATTATAGACCGATCATATCTAATTTCGCAAGTATATTTTCCCTTCACATTGCGCCCGCGGCAGGGACTGAAATTGCGCTTCTTTCCACATATTCAAAATTATGTTTCTTACCGACTTCCTTTACAAGTTTTATTCCATTTCGACTATATATTCTGTTGGAAGATAAATGTGGATAATTATATACTTTAAAATAAATAGCAAACTAGATACTGATAAACAAACTAACTATAATACTCTAGATTATTCTAGATCAACTAGACTAAGTGAACCGAATCAAACTGTATTAACTGGAAAAAACGATAGACGGAAATTCATTATTTGAATAATTTCAAAATACGTAAATGAAATTTGCATGATAGATATGTTAAAAATGGCATTTTTGGTAGAGATCGGGAATACTTAAAAAATAAGTAGTACATAAATCTGGATTGATTCATTCAATATTATATAACAAATAGTATGATAAGTAGATTATAATAATATTAGTTTTATGCTCAACTACATTGAAATAAATGATAATGTCTATGTAAGTAAGTTGATAAAACTTGCGCCATCTACCATTGGTGCCTGTCATTCCCTAGATACGCCACTGGTAATACAATTGAAAGGTGTTTCTTCCATTTAGCACAGAACATCTGTAAACATATTGTTCAGTTGGGCTTTATAAATCGTTACAATAATGATGCAGATTTTTCTTCAAAAGGAAGTACGGTTATCCGTTTAGTTGTTTTGAGAGTATCGATTGAGACAATTAAGTTGATGAAGTGAGTCAAGAGTTACCCGAAGAACTTCATCCATTGTTAAATTGGTTTGAAGATTATTCTATAGGCCGCATGAATAGACATGTTTGTTTGTACCATAAATGTGGAACTTATTTGATGAACCAATAAATAGAGATGATCGTACTAATAATTTATTCCTGAGCTGTTTATCGCCGAATGCAATCAGGATTAGCAGTGTGCCGTAGTATGAAAGTTTAAAGTTGGCTTGCATATGACGAATTTTCAGAGGACAGTAAACAACCGAACATCATCATCATCATTTGAGGGTAGGGGCTTAGCCCCCTGGTGGACGTAGGCCACTTAGTTGGGCCCCTTGTGCGCCCGTGGTCAGAAGCCTATTCTATTCTACCAGGTTTGTGGCCCGCCAGAAACCCAGAATATTGCTAGTGCTGGCTTCCATAAGTTCTTCTGGGAGCAGTTTTGATTCTCCGCAGTGTCGGTGCCTGAGGGATGCCAATGCTTGGCATTCCAACAGGATGTGAGAGGCAGTTTCTTCCGTCTCTCTGTATTTCCTACATATTGGGTTATCTGTGATGCCCATAGTGTGGATATGTTTGTTAAGACGACAGTGACCGGTTAGGATTCCAGTCATCTCTCTGATGTCCCTTCTGTTCAGAGAAAGGAGTTTCTTTGAGAGCCTAGGCACAGGCTCTTTGATGAAGAGCTTGGCCTGCCTCATACGTGGTGATTATCGCCGAACCGAACATATTATGTCCGACAATAATTTTGTTGACTTAAAAAATGCTTTCCCAGGAAAATTACACGTTTTAATTTTTGGTTGATCAACCATTTCGATATTTACTAGTTTTCAAAGGCCCTAAGGACGGAGCTTCAGCAATTTATCCAAAGATCTGCCATCGTATTTTATGTTCATGTTCTGGTATCCAAAAAACATGATTGTGTTATTTTCGGTCAGCTCTCAGGTCACCACTCATTCCTATACTAATCATGTGTCATTGTGCCTTTCTGAAGCAAATATGTTGTTTTGTTGTGGTGTATGTTTCTAAAAACTTAAATTGCAGAATGTTTGGACTCATCTGTAACTGTTTCTCTTCTTTTATTTCTCATATAGCTGTGTTCTCTATATCGGAAGGAGTTTCATCTATGGAATAATTTGGTACTTCGAATAGGTGTCATATATTCAAGGTGTTGGGAGCTTCTTTTTAGTTCTTCGAAATATGTATGATAATGTTGAGATCAGGGATCCTAACTCGAATCGGTTTGTTCTTTACATCTTTGGTGTGCTGAGCATGACATCTATTTTTACTTACCTTTACCCTTCATTTGAAAGGTGTTCATAGTATTTCACGGTCTTGGAGTTCAGTCTTGGAGTTAAGTCTTGGAGTTCAGTCTTTTTTTGGTTCACCAACCAAATCCTTGACACGAAAATTCCAACTTCCAACTCGTATTTTCATCAACGAAACATCTTCCGTGTAACAGGAATCTTAATAGTCCTGCTCATATTACGCTTCGATAGAACCATGAACAAAATTGGTAAACTGGAACAAAATCGGTAAAGCATGAAATAATTCGGTTACTAGTACCTCGACTCAATAATCTAATAATAGTTACAGTCCAGTCTCAAGTCCACCCAGAAGATATGAATTGATATAATTACGTTCACCTTAGGTTGTGCAATGCCAATCGATATTGTTCACATCTGTGTGTTAGTTTACTCAGTACCTATCCTCACTTATGAACTATCAATCAACTGGTTGATATTTCGACTGATATTGAATTAGAAAGGAAATGTTCCTTTAAATACCAATTCGACCTGCTGAGTCTCATCTAAAAAATGATTTTTAACGAATTAAGATCATAGTTTCCTATTTCAAGGATAACATCGTTACCAAACTGGTGATCTTTGACTTCACATACAAGATGATGATTGGAACGATATACCCCAAGGCAACATTGATCACTGAGTAAATGAGTGCAATATCAATCACGGTGGCGCAACTCATTACTGAATACTATTATTTATTTTTTATTGAGACAATCATTTCTTTGTAATTTCGAAGTACATCTTGTGTGAAAATTTCAGTAAATTGTTTGACTAATACTGTGTTTTTATTCAAACACTTCCACTAGCGACGATATTCGGAAATAAGCCACAATTGATTGATTTCACAATTAACATTGAATGGATTTTGCTATAATGGAATAGAATAGGTAGTAGAAAACAATATGGTAGGACAATTTTTCATTCAAGATTTCTTAGAATCTTGAAATACCTATACATTTTGTGATATAATAAAAGAATATGGAAGCAACTTTTCCGAGCAATTGTCAATTTCTGAAGCACTAGGAAACTATGATCTTAATTTCCCAGTAACGGACCAATCAAAACCTTCAAAATGAGCCCTCATGTATGTTTAGATTCATTGAGTTTCAAAATTCTTTGAACATTTCTTTATTGAATCAAATTATTGTATGGTTTGGAATTTTATAAATGTATTACATCATTTTTAAATGAGATTCAGTAAGTCGAACTGGTATTTAAATGGATATTTATTTCTAATTCAATATCAGTCGAGATATCAGTCATTTGTTTGAAGATCATTCATAGTTCATAAGTGAGGACATGAACTGAGTAAGCTAACACACAGATGTGAGCAATATCGATTGCCATTGCAACCTAAATTAAACGTAATTATATGAATTCAGGTGCTCTGGGCGGAATTGAGACTGGACTATAACTATTATTAGATTATTGAGTCGAGGTACTAGAAACCGAATTATTTCATGCTTTACCGATTTTGTTCCGGCTTACTAATTTTGTTTATGGCTCTATCGATGCGTCAAGTCAGCGAAGTCCTCTGCAGGACTATTAAGATTTCTGTTACTCGAAAGATGTTTTGCTGATGAAAATATAAATTGGAAGTTGGAATTTTAATGTCTGAACGATTTGGTGAAGATGTTATTGAAAGACTGAACTCCAAGAATTTGAAATACTATAAACACCTTTCGAATGAGGGGTAAAGGTAAGTGAAAAGAGATGTCATGGTTAGTACCCTGAAGCTACTTTAACAGTATTTTTAGTGGATAAGGGCGATTGCTTGATATTTATAGTAACGTAAATAATGTTAACTATTGGAATGTAAAAGGCGGACTAACAAAAATTTATTTTTAGCAAAAACTGCACTGTTTAAATGATACTTAGATAACTTGGGAATTTCGAAGTTATGTAGAAAAGTCAAATAAATTGCTTAACTGATACTGGGGTGTTGCGGTTTTTATTCAAATCAGAACGTTTTCAGGGCTGATCTGTACAAAGTTCTGAAACCATTACAACAATTTCAATTTTTCTTTTATCCAGAGATCGGACATTAAAAGATCTTCAAAATTTGTCGGTGGTTCATAAATGTATAGACACGTAAATGAAAAGCACAATATAAACACTTTTTCTCCAGTTCTAAAATTCACTAAATTGTGGGATATGAAATATCATTGTTTCCAAAATCATTTCTAGGGTAATTGTTTTTTGGAAAATTAAGTAAAATTGGTACAGCAATTCAAATAGACTGTGTAAGTTGAATGTTATTCTGGCAATTTTGTTGTCTGGATATCTAACACACATTAGAAGGAATTTCAGAAGCATAATGTTGCTTTCTTCCGTAATAGCCGTACTTCCAAGATTTGTTTCAGATAATAGGCTACAGTAATTTTTCGACTAGCAAAAATTAAACTTGACGTCGAATAGATCCAACAGCTCTGCATTCGTTTTGCCCTTTCAAAGGTAATCGGCAATTGATAGATAGCTATGTACAGACACACGACAATAGAAACCTAGAGTAGTAAGGGTCAATGTTATATGAATAAGATAAGCAAACAATGATAATTCAAAACGGTTATTTCTGGAAACAAGAATTTTTGTATAGAAGTTGCAAACAATGCAAAAAATAGCCTATCTATCCAGGAATTGAAGATAGTTCTGTAAAGTATTTATTAAGCTTCAGTTAACAGTTATAATGAAACAGTGAGAAGCTAGTCAGGTACAATGAGCATAAAACAATCATATTAGTGTTTTAAAACTATCCAGAACTCATTAAAATTACAATTATATCTAACAATGGCAAAGAACATACAGTTAATATAAAATCGAGATTAACATTTTTCATTCACATAGTAACTAATTTAAGGGTGACCTATTTACTATTTGAAAACTCTACAATGGAGTAAGTAGGGTTCTAAAACACATACGAGGGCAATGTAAAAAATCCCTGGAAAATGAAACAAGAAATGATTTATTTGGTCAAAACTTATTTTATTTCTCAACATAACCTGCTTGTTTTTCAAATTTTTAAATCCCTTCCAAATAATACCATTTCGGCAATCCTTCAAAATAGTCCTTTGTTTCAGCAATGACCTCATCGTTGGAGCCAAATCTTTTTCCGCCGAGCCATTTCTTCAAGTTTGGAAATAGATAAAAATCCAGGTGGCCAAATCTGGAGAACATGGTGGATGACGAACCAATTCGTAGCGCAATTCATGCAATTTTGCCTTTGTGACTGCGAACCTGTGCGCCGGTGCGTTGTCTTGGTGGGAGACCACTTTTTCTTCACCAAATGCGCCCGCTTTCTCTTCAAATCAGCGTCGACTCGATCCAACAGCTCAGTAAAATATGCGCTGTGATCGTTTTGCTCTTTTTAAGGTAATCGATATGGACGATACCGTGTGCATCCCAAAAAACTGTCGCCATGACTTTGTTGGCCGATAAACCCACTTTGGCCTTTTTCGGTTTCGATTCGCCAGGACAAATCCACTGTTTCGACTGTCTCTGGTCTCTGGTGTATTGTGACGAATCCATGTTTTGTTCACGGCTACTAAACGGCGCAAAAAGTCCTTCTTATCTCGCTTGATCATCGCCAAACACTCCTTTAAAGTTGTCACACGGTCGCGCTTGTTGTCAACAGAGAGCAAATGCGGCACCCATCTGGCAGATAGCTTTCTCATGAATGTTAAAATGTTTTCAAAATGTTCCGTACCCGTTCGGTTGAGATGCCCATAGCCTCAGCAATCTCGTGCACTTCAACTCGCCGATCGTCCAATATCATACCATGGATTCTATCGACGATTTCCTGCGTTGTAACCTCAATTGGACGGCCAGAACGTTCGGCGCCCTTTGTGGTCATACTTCATACTACCACATCGAAAACTAGTTAAACCACTTGTGAATCGTTCCAATCGAGGGTGAGGAGTCCCCATAATGTTTAACAAGCGATGCTTTGTTTTGAGTAATGTTTTTTAACCACGCAAGAAATAATGTTCAACCAAGACGCAAAATTCACTTTTTTCCATGTTTACAAAAATCTTCAAGGCTGCTTGGTTTCGATGGGTGTCAAAACCGAACTGAATGACATATCAATCTGAAAATTTCAATGCGTTCTAGATGAAGTTGTTACATCACAAATGTCACATGGAATTTTCAATTATGGTGCCATCTATTTTATTTTTCAGGGACTTTTCACCTTGCCCTTGTATATAATCAAACACTTCACTCGTTTTTCAGAGCTAATCAATTCATGTAGACCTTTGAGTAGACATTTAAAAAAACGAATGCATGCATAATAAGGACTTGTCTTGGTTAAAGTTAATCTATGACAAGAATAATTATAACTATTTTTATTCTTCCTGTTATACTCATGATCTATCAGTTCCTGTGAAAATATGTGCTAATTTTTTCGCAAAAAAAGTAGGCATTCAAAATATACAGGCCTGGTGTTATTAAAAGCTGGTTACTATCAAGTTTACCTTTACATGACTGGTTGAATTTCATTTTCAAAACTATTCTTAGAGCTTGTTTTCGCAGCCTTGAAGAGACTCTCCTGATCACAATAATATATTCAAGACAGGAATAAAAATTGGCAAAATAAACGCTCTTTAGGAGACCATGGCCCACCGTTCTGGATAAAATCCTCAATGCAAAGCATACTTTGTTTAGTTTTTTTGTACGTTAATATGTTCGTACCATTTCAGATGTTCGTCATTGTGACAACTAGGAATTTTTCACTATGGGAAATATAAAGACATATTTCTCCATAATCGAAGAACTCTGGAGCTTAGAGCCTGACACTTGGATGTTATCTGTTCTATACAGTAAGCAATTTGTTTCCGATTCATTAAGAAGTAGCTGATTTATATAAAACCACTCCTTGAGCTGCTTCCCTAAGGGCGTGCCTGTCTGTTTGATATCATCCAGGAATGAACCTGTTACAAGCATATTTGTGTCGTTTGCATAATATCCTTACTGAGCATTCATGTCAAATGACACATTATAAATGTCATTGATGAATATTATAAATAGAAGGCGCCCGAGGAGTTACCTTGTGTGACTCCAACGGTTGTTACAGATACACACAGGCTCAAATGTTCCACCCTCAATTTTAATTACAACTTTTTGTCTTCAGTTTGATATATAGGTTTTAACTGGTTCAGGGCATTACCCCTAATCCCAATTTTTGATAACTTGGCAAGTCTGTACAAACGCAATGGAGGATGTACGCCCAGAGAGTAGTACCTAAAAGTAAATTGTACTAATCACAAACTGCAAAAAAATTCCCAATACAAGAACAAAAAATTTTTATCCGGATATTACGAAGAAATGATTACAAACATCTAACGATTCGACTATTTAAAGAGACTTATGAAAAGACGGAACGAATAATGAATGATGGAATGATGAGAATAGAAATAGTTAATATTGTATTAATTCCATAAGCAGCAAATAATTCCAAACGGTTATATTACGAGAACGAAGAATAAAACGTTACGAGTGTGGTTTATGTGCTGATGCATCACCATAAATATAAAATGGTCGGAGAATTAATAGGTAGATTTATGCATTTCATTGTGTTTCCGTGTCTTAAAGCTCGAAATGTAATGCGAATTACCGTTTCAGTTCCGGCAATTAATGTTTTATGAGAAAGTCAAAGCACAAGTTTTAACGAATGTGTATTCACTATACAGCATATTTACGAAAGTTCATTGAAAAGCAATAGTCAGGTTGAGTAGTTGCGCTGATCAATGGCGCACTTGAGCGTTCTATACCATTCGGGGAGCTTTCGGTGTTCGGAGTTGATCGCATTTGCAGCTTTTGTCTGTCCTTATATCAGTGCTAGGACGTAAGCACGTCGCGCTATCAGTCGCATGCTGCGTCCTTCGGCTATCCTGCTCGTTAGCTATCGGAGTAAGCCCGAACTAGACACGCGGCTTTGGAAGAAAACAACAAACCGCTAATTGTCGCGTTGTTGATGAGATCGTTCGTTATTCAAGTGCGGGAGTGATTACGTTTCTTTCTCATGCTTCTCAGCAATGTTTTCTGACGTTCAAGAGATTATTAAACTATCTTCTACCGCCGAGGATCATCAGCCGATATTACCCTCTGTAAATTCCGAAGAAATTGAAACTATAATCAAGAC
This sequence comes from Endomychus coccineus, assembly GCA_958510875.1. Classification (NCBI taxonomy): domain Eukaryota; kingdom Metazoa; phylum Arthropoda; class Insecta; order Coleoptera; family Endomychidae; genus Endomychus; species Endomychus coccineus. Next base: position 5,148,720 of record OY294071.1, on the reverse strand, counting down.
GACAGACTGCAACAGTGCCAGTGGTGTGACAGACAAGGATTTTTGTGTAAATAGAACACTTTCTTGGCATGAACATGTTTACAGAAAGCTCACAAATAAGCCAACTCCTCATTACATTGAGAACATATTAGGATTTCATAATAATAGGAATAGCCCATTACGTGATACCCAAGATTCGGCTAAGCAAAAAAGAATGTGTCTCCCGGCTCGTCATCAGGATTCAAAACTAGAAACGTCGGTGGTTGAAATTAATGAACCTCTAAACTTATCTATACGTAGTGAATCAAAAGTGCGATCAAAAACTGTTAAAGGTTTGTTTTTAGTTTTCCAATAGATATCTATTTATTTATCCGTTGCCGTTATTGCATATTCTCAGTTTGCTGATGTTCAATATGTATATTCCAGGATGTAAATTCTACCAATAGGCATAGTACTTGAATAATTAGAAAATCTATTTAAAAGAAGACCGCCTACTTTCAACCAGCTGATCACGCCTCGTTCAATCTCAGACATGAGATATTGTGTACTTTAGTAATATAAATACATTACCCGTTAGTAGAGACGTCCGATTTATAAAGGAATAAGCTGATCTAATATCAACTATTATTCAGGTTAAAGTGTATGTTATGTTTGATAATGCTTTATTTTATCGAACTTTTTTTCCACGAATTATCATAATCAATAATATATCATGTATATTTGAATTAATTTATTTTCTACTATACAAAACCAACTGTTTATTCTGACTGAATTAATTCTTTTTAAATAAGAATAGGACTAAGGAATAAAATATTTATCTTAGTGAATAATCTTCACTTGGTAGACCATTATGTGCGTCATTACTATATCTTTTAGTAATGGTACGAGTTTCGAACCTCGGGTTGAACTTTTTATCACTTCATTGGGATTGTTTTTGCAAATATACTTACAATTGACCATCAAACCCGAAATATTAAAATATGAGATACAATAACACCAGAATCATTTGAGCGAATTTTATTCTTGTTTCAACCAAATATATTTACTTGATACCTTGCATATCAGCTACTTGATTGAGGTAATTGTTCTGGCAAAATGACTTCATAATCAGCTTCAATATGCGGAAAACTATTTTAAATGCAGCTCTCAAATTGCCGATACCAGTTCTTGGAATAGATATCACCGAACTTTAATTCTAATTTGTATCTTATTGGTGAAATAATAGCTGCTGATAAAGCGAGTTGAATAGTCATGTTCACTTTTCCAACTAGATTAGAAGGTGAATTATTCCTAATCTGTGAATGTGCATTTACAATAGGTACACTGACGTTTAGTCGAGGAAATAAAGCATTCCACCTGGAATGTTTGAACGAATGAACGGATTTTGATGTAATTGGGTTCGAGGGTGCTAAAATACCTAGAAGTTAATGAAACAAACTTTAAAAATTTTGCCAAGAGTGTAAATATTCATGATCCTTACACCTTCTGAAATGTTAAGAAAATATGTTCCCCATCATAATTTTTATTGATTAATTGTTATTTTATAAAGATATATTATGTAAAAAAATAGTTAACTCTTAACTTGTAAAAAAAATTGGAGATAATAGAAGCAGCAATAATAACATAAACGTATATATATTTTTTTACTATATAGTGTTAAAGAATTTATTCCATAATATATACATAAATCTTAGTGTGAATATTATACTACGTAAACAAAGTTTTTTATATCTAATACATCTAACAAACGTTCATTTTATTCGAAAAATTCTAACAGATGATCATTTACATTCAAATTTTGTAATTCTTGTTCATTGTCCAAATCATTTTCTATTCTCTCTTCCATTTCATTTTCAAACTCTGGTGACATCATTTCAATCGTAGTTTCCAATTAGTGCAATTGGATCCTATACAAACTTTGCATGCTATACTGCAACGAAGTCCTTGTTTTCTACAGCCACATGATTTAGATGAACAATCTGTCTTGTAGCTACAGAATATCAACTGCATAATAGTAGGTACAGTCATTTTTATAGGAACCAATGTTCCATTTTCTTCTCTCCATCCCCAATATGTTGGATTCACTGAATTATTTTCTTATCCATTTATTCAATATTGCACTTGCAAGTATATAATATTCTCTTCAAATGCTGCGTAAATGAATCTACTGATGGTAGTATTTTAGCAAGTTCAAATTTCTTCTTCTGTCCTGCAAGCATCATATACATTCTATATCTATATAACTCTGCCAACGAAATACTACTAGGCTTGCAATTCTCAGGAACATTTGGCTTACGAAAACAGAGTGGAGCGTTGTACATAGCCATAAGTAATTGAGAACCATGCTCAATTAATTCATCAGTAGTCAGAACAGCTTCTTTGAATTTCATATCAGGAGTGACTATATATGATTCGGTACCACGATATATATACTTGAAGGCGCAGGGAATGAATAAACAACCTTTTTTTATTCATACACATGGGCCTTGGTGTGTCAGACACAGGCCTGATAAACGAGCAGTAAGAAATCATATGAGAAATACCACGGATATCATGTACTAATATGATCTCTTTGGAAAATAGTTTGTATCCAATAAAAGTGCATTATAGACTATTTTGAGCATCATAGTCGTGTTCAGCATCCTCGAAAACTCCCGAGTAACAATTTTGAGATAATTTTTAATGAAATATCTGGAAAATTCCCCCGTCACCGATGTTATAGTCAGCGTTACCCATCACCAGGTGCATTATAGAATATTTTAAATATCATAGTCGTGTTCAGTATCCTCGAAAACCCCCGAGTAACAATTTTGAGATAATTTTCAATAAAATATCTGGAAAATTCCCCGTCACCGATCTCATAGTCAGGGTTACCCATCACCAGGTGCATTATAGAATATTTTAACATCATAGTCGTGTTCATCACCCTCGAAAACCAATTCCAGCTATTTTTAGTGCTTATTTTCAAAGATATATAATTAGATAATTCATAAGAAATTTTTCAAGAAAATCAAACAGCACACATTTTTTTCACTCGACTCGAATCGAATGAGTCCAATTACATCAAAATCCGTTCAAAAATTTCAGGTTTGGCCTAATTTTGTGCTTTATTTCCTCTACTAGCTGCAAAAAAGGAGAGGAGGTTAGTCTTAATCCAGTTTGTATCCTCTCTTAGTTTCATTCCATGATTTTGTCGAGTTTCTCCGAAAATGGTTACATTGAAAATAATTGGCATCTTGTCACTCTTTGAGGTTTGTTGTTGTGGCCTTTTCACGAGGTCTTCTATGATTCAGAGTGTCGATCTTGGCATTGATCAAACCAGTATACGTGTGAAATTAATCTAAAATTTGGTGACTAAGATTTGCCTTAAAACTTCCACATAATTTTGGAGAAACTAATAACAAGGATTTAATAATCATTCATGTAGGATAGTAGTAGGTATCGTCACTTCACAAAGTAGTTGTCTTTCTCTGAGAGTCCAAACTGTCTGAACAATTTTAAATTTGAACCGGAATTTCTTATTGGTGAGTGAGGTAGGGAAGTTTTTCCAAAAAGACGTCCTTTATTCATTTTCTAAAATTTCAATGAAAAGTTATCTGAAATAACATCTGATGTTTACTTAAGGAAAGAGGGAAAACTTTTGCAGAAGCGTTGTAATAATTTTCGAGTCATAAATACAAAACAAGAAGTTACGCAGTTGAAATTTCCAGATTAAATCTTCGGCTCGTATGCACGTTTCTCTTCGACAATCAAATATTATTTCACAAGATGTATGACATTTGGATTATTTCCGATTTGATAGTTTCAAGCTCCATATCAAGTAGTTGATAGATAACATTTACTACTTAGTAGGTACATAATATGTATCATGTTTTCCCCACAAAAATAATCCAACGGATACAAATCCAGGGATAGTGGTGGTCAGTGTATTTAATCTATCTTCCAAGGTCCATTTATTTGTTTGCGAAATCTTCATTACACAATCAATTACTTATCGCCATTGATTCGGCGGAAGACTATCGTGCTCATACCACATAATCAAAATGATGTTGACTTGAGAGTTATATATTACCTAAATTGAATAGGAATTTCCCCAGAAGAATATTCTAGGGATGTATCAAACCGAGCAGGCCATAAATACCGGAACCGGATATTCTTACCAGCGACCGTACCGGATTTCTGGCAATCGGTGATTCCCCCAGCATTACTTTTCATGTATTAAAAAATTGAGTATCAGGTATTCCGGAAAATGGGAAAAATCGGTCCAATTCAGTACTACCACCAGATATTCTCTAATCCATAATTTAAACGATTTGTACAAGTTCTATATCATGGTTGACAATACCACCACAAACGACCGATACCACCGAAAAGTGGCTGAAATCGTCTTACTGCCATGCCAATGCGTGATTTTAATTCTTTAGCGACCAAATTAAATTCGTTATAATGTTTGTTTCTGCGGTACCTAGTATCTTACATACTTAATTCAAACCAGGAATCACAGTACCTGTGAAATTAATTCACCATTCCTAAAGGACCCAGTGGCAAAATGTCAGTCGTTGGTGTGTCGTCGAGACAAGTATAATACTCCACACAAAATTGAGTATAGCTGCTTCTCTAGCGTTTCCGTTACAAGGCCCTTGATATATAAGACCTATGACGAAACTTCACAAATATGGCATAAACAACTATCATTGTCTCAACTAATGTAATTTTTATGTTTCAAAATAGCTATCGCATTTCGGAAACTTTATCAAAGATGTTGCCTACATGGTTTTTCAGCTTGTTCTTACATCTATAAGCGGGTTGTATTGCAAACTTTGGAAAAAATTATGGAATTTATTAATTATTGAAGGATGATATGTGAAACTTTTTAATTTCTTTTTAACTATTTGAAAGTAGTGGCTCTAATTTGGTTAATTGGTTGCGTTCCATTTTCCTTGAATTTGAGTGAACCAAATTGGATGAAACCAATTTTCTCAAATTCACTGTAGAAATCAGATAGATAACCAGCTTCCTTTCCTTGATATTAACATTATCTAATATGATCATCACTTGGAAATCAACATATACAGAAAACCCACCCAAACAAATAGGCGAGCAAATAGGTATCGAGTTAATTATTCAATAACTTTATTCAATAGTTTTCTTCATAGATTATTAAATGTCCGTTTGAGCCAGCAAAATTCTAACAACGAAGTTAAGAAGCTTCAGGAAGTAGTGTTGGAAAATTGTTACGACGAATCTGATCAATAACTTAATTCCTGTATAAAAAAGGAAAAGTGGAACGCAACCAATTAACCAGATTATGGCCATTACTTCCAAATCGTTCATCAATAAAATTCAAAAGTTTCACTTGTCATCCTTCAGTTATTAATAAAATTCATAATTCGTTTTCTAAATTTGCAATAAAATACGTTTATAGATGTAAGAACATGCTAAAAAACCTTTGATAATGTTTCCGACATCGAGAAATCAGGGATTTATAAAATCGAATGAGAGTCGTGTTAAAAATGCTATGTAATGTGTGATAGATTACAATTAGATTATTTTGATGTTCAAGGAGAAATCTTTGGAGTAGTCAGATTTTTCAGAGAAATGGACAAATCAGTAAATCTTAAATTCAATTCAATATAATACAACCCTATAGATGTAAGAATAAGTTAAAAAACCGTTTTGGCAAGACCTTTGATAAAGTTTCCGACTTCGACAAATCTGGGATTTACAACACCGATTGTGAGTCGAGTTCAACTGCTATGAAGACCAAACTAGATGGATTCTAACTCGGTATAACAAACATTTTGTCCAGATGAAGAAAAACAATGGTGAAAAATTAGCGTTAGCCGAACATATTATAAATACACCATTTCTAAAGAAAGTTTATCACTCTCGAAACACAATACCTAATGACAATAATATCTAGATAATTTAGGAGGGAGGGAAATGTATAAGCGAAAAAATAATTTAATGAATTCAAATGTATCTCCAGCTGAGGATAATGCCTTGTTTACCCCTTTAATTCCAAAAAGTATTTAAAGCGGCACATTTTGATTTCTAATTTAGTTTACTCTGATGATGGCTTCTTGATAGCTAAAAGCTCCGCACTACTTTACCTCTATTTTTAGTAGATAAGGAAGATTGTTTCTTATTTACAGTGTTATAGTCGAGGTTGTAGTGTACCTACATACAGTGTGAACTGTTTTATACTTTATTAGTTAAAAACGATATTACACTTTGAACTTCGATGTACTTATTAACTGGAAATGTTTCGATTGCACAGCAACATCGTCATAAGTATCAGTAACACCATTAATGCAGTCAAATGGGTATAAAAATAGGCCCGTAAAATCCGTATGCGCAAATTGTTCATATTTCTTATAAACAATAAATAAACAATTTAATTAGCTAATTTTTTTAACAAAATTCATGAAATGTATCAAGTCTTAATATAATAAAAAATGACATGCTCAAAAAAATAGTTTAATTCATATATACTGAGAAATAATTAGTTTTATCCAAACTTATCACGAATAATACTTCAAAATTCCCGATAATTAATATATCTTTTTATCTTAATGTTATTTCACTAGATTTTATTAAATTCTATTAAACTTATTAATAAAATATGACATTTCAAACAATTGTTTTTTTAAATAAAACTCAAAACCCATAAATTTATTTCAACAATGTGTATGTCAAAAATTGCCTCTCTGAAACTTTATTCGATATTCATCGTCTAAATCTCGTGCTCCTCGATAAAATATTTTGTATTTATGCGATTCAAAATTGAGATTCTTCTAGTAGGTAATATACATATCTATTTGTTTTGATTATTTTGATAAAATTTATTTGATTATTGATATAGATTGATTTGAAATACACATTACAGTTGGAATTTTGGCACAATTCAAATACTTCTTCATAAATAATTTGTTAATAACAATTCAAAAACTTATGTGTGCATTTAAAAATCATAATAGCAATAAAATCGTACTCAGGAAGTCAAAATTATCCTAAAACGACTATAAACTCGACGTTTTGGTTAAATTCGTATATTTAATAATGAATATAATTTATTTATAACAAATCAGCAAATTTGTGGGTATACATTCGAATTTATCCGGATACGACCCTAAACTCGGAGTTTTGGTCGAATTAATCTATTTTGTTAATAAATGAATGGTTTATAGCAACTGAAGTTAATTCAACTATTTGTTCAACTAGTTTCACATGTTCACTGACCAAAAATAGTTTTTATCCGATCAAAAACGGTCAAATGTTGCATTTTTCATTTTTTATATTGTTTACAAACAATATAAACAATTTGCGCAACTTTATTTGTGGTCAACTTTTTTTCTGATGACATTCTGAAGAGATTGCACTTTGTCCCATCAAAATCGATCCATTTCCCAAGGATTTACGGGTCCAATACCCATTTGACTGCACTACATGTTGGTGATACTTCTGACGATGTTCAAAGTGTAATCGTTTTTAATTGTTTTAGAAACGTGTCCTTGATTATATTATGTATTCACATAAAACTCGAAGACAACTTCGTCAAATATTAATAACTGTATTTTCTTAGAATCCCATCAATTTTACCAAACTACCTGTGTAAGTGGATTATTGGACCCGGTAGTGAATCACAGATATAAGTAATACATTTTAGAGGAGATAAAAACCATGTACTATTGTACTGCCTAAAATAGAAAGATGTCGCATTGAAAGCATTCAATGTTCAGATTTAATTAGAGCTCGAGCTTGATTCATATAATCTGCGAGGGTTCGTTAATTGTCTGTTGAATCAACAAACCACACAAGACCAATTCGCGATATCATTCAAACTTTAAATAGAACGCAAACCATTTTAAATAAACCAAATTCATCATATGGTGCAGATTTTGTTAAATTGTACGTAGTTACAGGAAGGAAACTGATAAACGCGAGTTGAATATAATAAAACAACGTTGATATTGGCTTCAGTTTATTTGGCAATTAACGCTAACAGCTTAATGAATATAGTTCTCTCATTATGTTTTGCGAATTGGCGCAATCTCATATAACTTTATTTGCTTATTCATCTGTGTACTTCAATGATTTTTCTTAAACATCCGGTGCTTAAGTAGATAGTAGTTACCTCAGTAGCAACATACAGCATCTTCCGAAATTTTATCACTAGTGTTTCCGATAGCCTTTGTTCTGTACTCCCATGTAACATTTGTGATGTACTATGTTTAACTAGAACGCATTCAAATTTTCTCACTGATACGTCATTCAGTTCTGTTTGACACCCATCGAAAGCAAGCAACTTTGAAAATTTTTGTAAACATGGAAAAAAGTTAATTTCGTGTCTTGATTAAAATTATTTCTTGAGTGGGAAAAACATTACGCAAACCAAAGCATCGCTTGTTAAACATTATGGGGACTGTTTACCATCGATTGGTACGTTTTGGTCATCCAATTGAGGTTACAACGCAAGAAGTCGTCTTATAAAATCCATGGTATGATACTGGACGATTGGCGAGTTAAAGTGCACGAGATTTCTGAGGCTTTGGGCATCTCAACCGAACGGGTGGGAACATTTTGCATACATGTTTGAATATGAGAAAGCTCTCTGGCAGATGAGTTCCCCATTTGCTCTCTGTTGATAACAAGCGCGACCGTGTGACAACTTCAAAGGAGTGTTTAGCTATCTACAAGCGCGGTAAGAAGAACTTTTTATGCCTTGGCGAAACATGGATCCATTACAACACACCAGAAATCAAAGAACAGTCGAAACAGTGGACTTGTCCTGGCGAATCGAAGCCGAACAAACCCAAATTGGTTTATAGTCCAACAAAGTCATGGCGACAGTTTTTTATCGTTCAAAATCGATTACCTTGAAAAGGGCAAAACGATCACCGCCGTATATTAGGCAGAGCTGTTGGATCGATTCGACGCCGATTTGGAGAGCGAAATTGGCTACATTTGGCAAAGAAAAAAGTGCTCTTCCACCAGGACAACGCACCGGCGGAGAGATCCGCAGTCGGAATTGCAAAATTGCATGAATTGCGCTACGAATTGGTTCATCATCCACTATATTTTCCAGATTTGGCCTCCTGCGATTTTATTTCTTTCCAAAGAAATGGCTCTGCGGAAAGAGATTTGGCTCCAACGATGAGGTCATCGCTGAAACAAACGTTTGAAGGATTGCCAAAATCGTTTTATTTGGAAGGGATCGAAAAATTAGAAAAACGTTTGACGAAGTGTATCGGGCACAAGGAGATTATGTTGAAAAATAAAATAAGTTTCGACCAAATAAATCATTTCTTGTTTAATTTTTCAGGGTCTTTTCAGCTTGCCCTCGTATTTATAAAATATCCTAGCAAATAATACACAGGCAGTTCAAATCAAGTGCTGAAAAAATAGAATGCGCTTATTGTGACGATTATAGTTTTGAAATTAGTTTTTTTTCTGAAGACGTGAATCGATTCCATCTACCGAAATTCCAATCATAGAACAATCAATATATTCATTCATCATTCAATACTATGTAATATTTCAATCATAAAGCAAGAGACAATACTACCCAATTTTTAAATAATAGGGTTTTTAAATAATTTTAGTAACTGTGAACATCAACAAATTGCAATACCAATTTAGTGAAAGAAAAATAGGACCGGAACCACTGGAGTTCTCTTCTGTTACATAGACAGTCCAATATACTCCTAGACAAACTCAAAGACATATTAGAAAACTGCCTAGTGAATGATTCGCAGAATAAACCGATATATTTGCTCGCTGACTGTGGACCCACACTCTTCTGCAGAAGGAAATACTCCAGGACACAACAGGACCGTAGAGGAAATTACACCATTGGAGCCGGGAAAAATCTTAATCTTCCTGAAGGATCTGAAGCTTACCGGAGTACTGAAACAGTAACGAGAGCATCACATCTAATAATGAAATTGTGTTCACATTGTCTTAGATAAAATCATATATTTGGTGGTTGCAAGGCCGTGAAATGCCGACAACATAACCAGAAATACAAATCATCATCTAGAAAAGATCAGTACAAACGATATTTGCTCTCTTGTTACAAATCAAGAATTTTTATCAATGGTTACAGCTAAAAGAACACAGCGTTATTGGCTCTCCATCAAATTTTATTACAAAAAACATATGTGATAGATTTCAATTGGATTATTTTGATGTTCAAGGAGGAATCTTGAGAGTAATCAGACTTCTCAGTGAAATGGAAGAATTATTAATCTTAAATTCAATTCAAAATAAATATAATTCGCAGAAGTATAATATCAATTGTTTTGTGTTAAGCGAAATTACCAAACGATTGCCAGACATATCAATAGAATTAATATTGAGATACATATTCAATCAACCAGTCATCATAACAATTGATAAATATTTATATGCTGCGGGTAATGTGCAAACTTGGCCAGTTTAAAAAATAGCTGGATAGTAAGAATACGTTGATTCTTACTATCCAGCTATTTTTGATGTAAATCGCAATTTCAACTAAATTAGCTACCAACTTATAAACTAACTAAGGGTCTTGGCTAATTTACTTGAAATGATTCAAAAATCTAAAATAGCTGGATACTTTATAAACAATTCGAGCCAGTCTAACTAATATATGAAAGCCATAATTTCTATTAACACAAAATAGCCAATGCGTCAGATAGTTTATAAACTAACCAACTTATTTACTGGCCAACTTATTAATAAAGGTAGATTACGTTTTTTTTCTTTTTACTGGTCCGACTGGGTTTATTTATAATTTACATACACAAACATTTGATATAGTCAGTGTTCAATTCATAACCCTAAATGAATACACATGCATCTAGGTTGGAACACAATCTGTCCGTGTCCACTATGAGAGTCAAGCTTCATTGCACAATCAACCGATTGAATCTTGTTTTCACATCACGTGGGAGGTAACGTCTAGTAAGGGTGTGTTTCTATTAAGTGCTGCAGATAAATCGGCACTAATCAGTTTTGCCAAACATGACAACCTCCTTCTCTTATTATAATTCTAAATTGTATCTACTGAAAATATTTACAGTTCTGTATTGTGAGTGTGAGAATTGCGTTAGAAGAGGATAAAGCATAACAGCTCCGACTCTAGTAGGAGAGCACAGTCAGGAAGTTCAAAAAAGAAGGCTTTTATAGTTTATGAGCGAAAAATAATGAAATTATTGCTTATACTTCTCAATAATAATATTGAACCAAACTATAAATATAACTCTTAAAAATAAATCGAATGTTTCAAATTGAATCAAATACTCAAAAAGACCTTTGTTGGCCAGACAATATAAGCGTGAGCGCGTTGCAAATGATCGTCTCGCTATTAATAACAGCTTTCCTCTCCCTCGCTCTCATGAAAACAGGATACACATGTGGCTGTATTCTAACACTAGCATAATCTTGTATCTAATACTAAGTGACAAGTATGTGATGGCTGCAAAGAACCACTTAAGACTATTCTTAGAACCGGAAATGAGACCTTTTAATTTCGGCAGCGGCATACATTTTTTGACAAAAAAACTCATATGAGCTTAAATGACAAGAGCTAGGTTCTCTTAAGAGCACCTCCGTGCGTACTTTAGAGTCTATCTATCCATCTGAATTCGTGTTGGATTAAGAAATTACCTGTGAGACCGTCCGAGCTAAGGTTCACTGTGCAGGTCGTACTTAAAATGTATTCCCAAATATCGTAATGAGTGCTGAAATTGATCTGAAACGTGATCGAAACATCACCTGCGTTATACATCAATGAATGTTTAATGAAAAATGACCTCAACTATTGTGTTAAAAAACAGAGCCGTATTAAAAAAAAGTGGGTGATGGTTGAGCAAAAACGGAACATCGGATATTATTAGTGACATATCCTAAGAAAGCTCATATAAGGTATCTCAAAGAAGTGTTTTTTAATTTGTTCCATCTCTGATGGTAACACAAGGAGGAAAGAAAATAGGAAATGAAGAAATTCGTTTTTTTCAAAATCAAAAAAATTGTATTGGAAATGTTATATTTCCATATTATTGCATTTTATCAATATGTCAAATTATGCAAGTAGGTAACGGCTTCCACTAAACTATCGATTCATTCTATTGGTATTGCTGATCTATCAACAAATTCTCTTAACATTGATAAATAGTGGAACGTTCTCAGCTTGCATGTTTTCTTTTTTCGAAAACATTTTATTTAGATTCAGCCATGTAGTGATCCTAAATCCAAGAAATTTCATGTGATACATTTAACAATATAATAAGATTCTTGACCCAGTATGAATTATATACAAAATTCTCGGCAATTAGGTCACATTCTGTTCGTTTCGACGGCGTGAGCTTTTTGATTGAAAATTGTGCGATATGGACGCTTGTGCTAATTAGTTTTAGTTAACCCCTTTTTAACAAAATAAGTCTTCTGATGATGGTCGTGAGACCGAAACGTACGTAAAGACGAACATTTATAACAGAGTGTTAATGTGACCTAATTCCCGAGAATTTTTTATATGATACATTTAACGACAATAAGTTAGACAGAATGGTATTGCGGATATAGATTTCCAGGCAGGAGGAAAATTATAAAGTTGGTGGGAGTTATCAAGGTGGCTATTTGAGAGGAGATGATTTGAACTTTACGATCATGTCATCTGAAAAGTATTTTCCAGGGGTTGCAAAGTCCGACAATGCATTCGGATGCTGTATCACAGCCTCAAGTATCCCTTAGGTTTAGAACATTAGGTAACTTGTTATTGATTATGTGTTGAATTTACAAGTTAATCTTACTTCATGGTTCTCCGTAACTTGGACGAATTTTTTTTCAAGAGAATAACACGTCTTATAACCAGGTTGAAAATATACCATACAAATCTCAATTAGTTCCAGTTCGAGTTTCTTGGATCGAACCGGCAACTTTTCGGAAATAACGTGAAATGTTCTGGAGTGAAATTAGATTCAATTAAAAAACCGCCTATTTGATTCTTTCCAAATAATCGATTAACTTTTTTCAGTTCAACACTGCTTTAACATCACTCAAAAAATACTAACAGACAAATTGTAGGATTAATTTTATTTACATACTATAAGATCATTTTTATAAATGATTCCTGTAAAATTGGCAAAAGATTTAAACGTTGGATGTAATAAAACTACCCACGGAGTATTCAGCAATTTCGATTCCATTTGTTGGAAACTATTTTCATTCCAGTAAGCCAACAAAAAATAATGCGAATCGTTGAAATATCAGTTTCAGCATCAATAATTATTATTATTGGTCGAGCTGGTAGAATATTGTTCCGAAACGTGAATTTGACATGCAATATAATATACATTAAACCATGTATTATTTGAACAATTTATATGAGTATCATAGGTTTCCATAAATTGAATGATGCAAAATGTTCCCAACGTTTTAACCAGTGAATAATAACAGATCAGTCATTTCCAAAAATTTAGTTTGGATTTGATGATATTCCAATACTTGCAAAATATATTTTGCTGAAGAAATTGAAAATCTTTATTGCTTATCTGTTCATGCTAGTTGATTGTTTGAAATAGAAGCCTTTATGATTAGTACAAGCCATTAACAATATTTAATGTTCATCATTTTTAGTGATGTTCCTTGGTTTCTGGGCCTGTACCTTCAAAACAATTGATTGTTAGCTAATTCATTAGCTACTCTTGAGGTTATTTCGGTCTTCCAAAGGTACTCAGGTTGAGCATTAAGCTGCAAAAATAAAATTGTGGTAAAGTAGTGCTTTATTTATAAATTCTCGAGAAATAGATCACACTAACACATATGCTTATTATTTTCGTCTTTATGTACGTTTCGGTCTCACGACCATCATCAGAAGACGTATTATGTCTGAAACGAGATTTCTTAAAAGTAATTGTATCAGCACAAAGCGTTCTTATCGCATCAATTTCAATTAAAAATGCCCACGTCGTCGAAACGAACAGAAACCCGAATAATCGAAATTGTAATACATTACTGTTTTAAGTATATGTATCAAGAATCCACTGCTTAGCAATTTTCTTATAATGTACGAAGTCATATCAAACAAAGTGTGAAACCAAAAAATATAACGCTCAAGTATTCACTTTCGCACCAGATGTTATGAGGTAATAGAAAAAGGTTGACAAACCTTATTAGAAATATTGCTATTTGAGCATTCTACCTAAAATATACGTTCAACATTCAAGACGCATGTAGGAGTTTGCAGGGGTTTTAATTAATTAAATTAGTATAAATCTGACTTAATGACGGAATGTCTGTTCTATGATTTACAGACTGGGAGTCACGTTTTATGTGAATCATCTCCACAATAGATCTTTTATAATAATTGGTTTCCTTAAAATATAAACATTTTTGTAATTGATTGGTAAAGTAGTGCAACTGAGATTAAATATTCATCTAGGATTTATCTTTATGTACCTGCCTACATAACATATTACATTATTGATTTCATGCAATATAACTCCACTTCCTAAAGTATCAAAAACCGCGATATTTAAATTAGGAAATCGCATTTCATGAATTTCCAGGGGCTAACTGACATTTTAGAAATTTAACATCCTCTATACTTTTATAGTTAGTACTATTGGATCTTCTACCGATGAAATATATCGATTTCTTCCGGCTGTCTTCGGATTCCATGTATGTAATTCCTATATTATTTCCAATGAAAAACTGAAAACACTTAGCGTTGGTGCAGAGTCATTGCTATGAGTTGTCAAGTGTCTTTTGACTAATATTTCTATTCTGAATCATTCACACATTCTCGATTCATTTATTTATACAATATGTATATCTGATGAATGTCCATAACAATATTAATAACAACCATAAGATTCAAACAAAAATTATAATGAACAAGAAGAATTGTTTTCTATAGAACAATAAAAAATAAAAACTATTTGAATTACTGTAGCGGTAATAATCATAAAGACCAGTACAATTGGTGACCCCGAACATTCCGAGTTGATGCTACCCAGACGTAGCCCGGTACTATCCAGAACAGGAACCCGACACAATCCAAGGTACTGGCGCCGGCAGCAGTATCCCGTATCAACACAACACAATGGAACCCAGAAAGAAAAACCCCCTATATCGAGGGAGAACTCAAGAAAGAAATAGAAAATACTTGCTTTTCTTTTCATATGAGTATTTCACAATATTTCTCTCCAAACATCTAATTATCTTCTTCTAAATTTAATTTTCTTCCGTAATGATTGTGCAAGATAGAAGCGGCAATATCTTTAAAATCACATACATTTTGGCCAACAACAACAGACTCTTGATTCATTCGAGTAGAAATTCAATTTTCCTTCAAGGAAATCACTAATGAACGTACAAAATATCAGTATGTCATTATATCACTAGATCGTTTATTCATCACTGATACATATATAAAATTACCTTTTGGTCAATTTAATATTCCTCCCGCTTTTGCCGAAGTCACATAGATTTAGTAGCACCTCTAGCAACTTTTAAAGATTATACTTATATGTTAACCATAGTTGACCGTTTCACTCGATGGCCAGAAACGTATCCACTTATACATAGCTTTGTATCATCAATCATAGGAAGCTTCATTTCAAATTACATCTCACATTTTGGTGTCCCAACTCAGATAAGCACGGGACACAGAAAGTTCGTACTAGCAATAATGATCCGAAAAGCAATGGGATAGTTTAATGTGAGCCGATATTGCCAGCGAAAACACAACACAATGGGAAGACCAATTACCAATTTTATTATCAAGTTTTCGCACTGCAATAAAAGAAGATCTTGTTTGTTCTTCTGCGAAATTGGTATATAGACGAATATCAAGAGTTCCTTGAGAAATTTTCACTACCTCTCTTGAACAATTAAAACGTCAGATTTTCTTAAACATTTGAAAATTCATTTTCAATATTTAAACCTAATTCTTCCTAGATATCAACAACCTAACAAATTTTTTTTCCAAATAATTTAGACTATTGTAAATTATTTTTTGTCATAGTAGACAAAATTAAAATGCTCAGGGCATTTGAAATTTTAGACAAAACTGCGAAACTTTCTTAAAACATTAACAATTCTTCCAAATGTGTTTCAATAGATAGACTCCATCCAACCTGCTCATGAGGACAACTCTATTTTGAACAATAGAGGAAGAAAGGTAACTTTTTATTTATAGCGTTATTTTTTCTCTGGAGGGGAATATTGTGGGAGACCACAACTCTATTTATGAATGTTCATAACAACCATAAGAATCAACAATAATAAAATAAAAACTATTTGAACTACTGCTGTGATGATATCGAGCAATGGCCCAGGGCTACTGTATTGGGCT
The DNA here is from genome assembly GCA_958510875.1 of Endomychus coccineus. NCBI lineage: Eukaryota > Metazoa > Arthropoda > Insecta > Coleoptera > Endomychidae > Endomychus > Endomychus coccineus. The sequence goes on along the minus strand of OY294071.1, from coordinate 5,132,399 downwards.
TTATCTTCTCCTCAATCCAGAATGTTGGTTTTAATATGTCGATGATACTTTGACTATTTGACAACGTGATCCTGAAAACATACATTTCCAAACTTGAATAGAATCAGCCATTAGGTGATGAAAATCCATTCTAAAAATAATTATTTAAAGTTTGATTTTCAATAGTTTGATAAATAAATGTGACTATAGTTCCGCTAACACACTAGCTTCTTCAGACAAATAAATATTGCAAAGTACTTTATAATATTTGTTTGAAGAAGCTACGGTGCTAGCGAAACTTTAGTTACATTTATTTATTAAGCTAGCAAAAACCAAACTTTTAATAGTTAATTTATTCAAGATTAGAACGGAATAAATGTATGTAACATTTAATCGGGAGCAGAACAACCCCTGATTGGACCAGAGCCAACCTGTGGCATTTCTCATGCCACAGCGAAATCTGTAATCCAAAAATGGCTCGAGCGCCGAGCCTATTGGATGGAACTGCCCCGTATGTCGCATTCCAAGCGGCTAGTGGAAGATCTCCAGCAGCAACGAGTGAAACATCTACTAACTTTCAGCAGACAAGAAATACCGAATCTTTTTGCATTCCTGACCGGACACGCCCCATGCAACAAACATCTCTGCACGATGAGTCTGGTAGATCAGCTCACATGCAGGGGTTGTCTCATTAACTATGATCGGTTTGATCTTTGACTTATTTTCAATAGCATCAATTATATTTTGATCATACGCTTGATAAATGAAAACGATGCTACCCTTCATAATAACTAGACTAAGTTAATATTTGTTTACATTAGTGTGAAATACGGGATTCTATTTCAAACCTATCCCGTATAGAACGTAAGGAGATAAATAAGTGATAGCAATAAATCGTAGAATTCATATTTGGTATTATAAAAATATGGTACAATTTTGTTGTTCTCATGTGAACGAAAATGAATGATTCAGCAATTACAATCTACAGGACACTTCATAGTTTATAGTCGGGGTAAACGTCTCGGATGTCGGGAGATAATTAGTTGATGGTTATATTATCATGTCTCCTGTACAGAAGTTGTCGATTGTCAGTCATAGATAAAGTGTTAGTGATAATACCTTCTTATGTGGGAAAAGAAGACAAACATTCGTGACAAAACAGGATATCTTTGGCTTTGTGGTTTTCTTATATCTGTGCAGCAAACATGCATTTTATTAACTCTGATATCGATGCAAACAGTTTGTTTACAGCTCAAAACTTCGAAATCGATATTTTAAAATTTTGATCGATTTTATTGAATTAGACGCGTCAGAGGGCACAGATTTGTAACCAGTGTTGTTGTCTTGTGGAATTCTATAAACATTAAAAGCCATATCATTCGAATGTATTCTGAAAGTACTATGACAATGACGGTAACAAACTGATGCTACCTACTTACGCACAACAGGGGTGCAGGGAAGGAGGCCAGATGGGGGCACCTGTCCCCGGTGCAAGTAAGTAAAGGAGAAATAAATTTTGAATTTTTTTGGGTTAAATTCGATTTATTGGAGATAATTAACCAGTTTGTATCTGTTGAATTGCGCAAAATACATATTCAAATATATAATGTATTGTGCAGTATTTGTATTATTCTATGCTAAGTAAATATAATGATTTATCAACTCTTTATTTAACCGATTCATTGTAAGCGCATTGAGAGACCGCAATGCCCCCCCCCCTTAATCAATAATAATAATAATAACATATTCAGGTAAACACAAATATGTCATAATTTATTAAAAACCATGATAAAAAGGCCGTCTTTGAAACAACAAATAATCGGTACTCATATATTAATAATTCCAAACCTAAGAAAGATAAATTAAAGAAATCTGGAATTGATGAGATGTGATGACTGTGATGCCTTGTACATAGAACAAACTGAACGCAATTTTAGTGTAAGGTTCCACGGATATGTGAGAAATCACAGGCTCAAAAAGAGGACTCCAATTGAAACATAATCACATTTTCACACTTAATTTCGATATTTCACCTATTCAAGAAAAAGGAGATACACTTGAAATTCTATAATCCATGTTTGCTCCTCAGATATTGCTAGTAAACATTGCCCAATTAATTCTGTGATTATCCGTTATCAGGCAAAGAACTTCGAAACAATTGCTTTGTACCATATTGATCACAGATTTTGTTACCGGGACCATTTCATTTCCCGTTACATTTAATAATGTTAATAACTTATCAATTTCACTAAAACTTTCAAATGCGTAACAAATCATGAAAGTCAAAACTGTTTTTGCAAATTCTTCACATTCCTTCTTTGATACTGCCCCTATATTTTTGCACGATAATATAGCCTTGAATTGATAAATATCTCATCAATAAGGAGCACTACAAACTTTTTGTTAGTTGAGAGTGGGGAAGATGTAATGGTTTTTCTAATTTTCATCTTTATTTGGAGAAACATCCAAGCTAAGATGAAAGTTTTCGAAGATATAGTACACAATAACAAGACATTTCAGTTCATAAGTTACTATTGAATATTTATCTAAAATGCCGTGATAATCGTAGATGCAGAATATTTCCTTTTTGACTCGGTCATTTGTGTTATTCGATCGATAATAAAATTAGTGATAAGCAAGACTGGTCTTGGTTTTCATGTAAGACCAAGACCGAGACCGTATTTCGACGTCAAGACCAAGACCAAGGCTATATACAAGAACAATCAATACTGTCCATATTCTGCAAGACCGAGACTTTTGCAAGTCTTTCCATAAAATAGCCTATCAAAATTTTCAGCATTAATAACGTTATGTATATAATAAAATTTCAATTTCAACATGGAACATTTTGTTTTTGTAAATAAATTTTTGTTGCCCAAACCTATAATCGCATGTTCCAATTTTTGGTAGATAGTACTTCTGATGATATACAAAAATGCGAAACTAGAAACATGAATTGATGAACTATTATTGTTATTTCAATTTCATGAATGGATACGTTTTTGTCTGATACATATCACCATATTGGGATGTCGGCGATCCATAATGAAAAAATTCCAGTAGGGGCCGATGAAAAATGAACTACCCTAGCAACAGACGGATTTCCTACACCTCCGCTGACAATGGGGTACTTAATGCTTTCTTGATGTAAAAAGGAGATCAAGCTCATTGTTGCGCGATTATTAAAACAATCATTGCGAATATTGTGGTGATTGCATAATCAATATTGATAGTAGGAATGGAAAGATATTAACATCATCATTTTGATGGAGTCAATCAATCTATATCTTTCTAGATTGTATATTCTAATTGGAACGATTATTGATTTTATTATATACAATGTTTCGTCGCATGTTCTATTATGAAATTAAAGGTTGATAGCTCACATTATTAACTTGTAATAACTATTATAGCCGGCATTGGAGGAAATTTATTAGACTTTTAAACGTGCACTCATTTATGTCGCGTTTATAAGTTCTGCGTAAACTTTCACTTCGCCTCGTAAAGAACATGGCAAGCATAAATATTTATTGGGGTTGAAATCACTAGATCGCTTCTGTGTATGGCAAATATACGCCTACTAAAATTAAGCTTGTTAGGATTAATACGGCTATCAATTATTTGCTCAATTTATGATCAGAAAAGTGAGATCTCCTCTGAATATTGACGTGCTCTGAATACTTGTTTACAAATATGCTGGTTTGGTGTACGCTTCAATTGACTAATAATAAACCCATAATAAACGTTAATTAATTGATGTTTTGAAATTATTTGGTTTATTTTTCACGCTTTCATTCATTCAACAAAACCTTTGCCAGTAGCACTAACTTTTGGTCAGGAAATTTCATACATAATTTTTCTCAGGTGGCTGTTATTATGCGAATCGGCCGTCTAAGAACGATGGTGATATTATTTCTGGGCCAAACCCTGTGCTTCATGCCATAACTTCACTTTTTGTGTTAAAAAAATGCATTATGGGGTCTCAAACCTACGCCATTGAAGATATCGACTTCAAATTACTTCTACAGCACGTCAAGAACTAAATTTTAGTTCTAGAATATACCCTAATTTTTTCAATTTGATATCTGCAATAGGTGGCGCGCAAATCGCACTTATATTTTACCAAGGCTTGCTTAGGCTTAAATTAAAGGGAAAAATAAATTTATTCGAATGGTCCAAACCGCGACTTGATTCGATTTTAGAGAATTGAGATATTCTAGTTCATATTCGACCATAACCTATAATGGCAGGTCGGAGCAAAAATATCAAAAAATAAACATTCCTACACTATATAGGTAATATAGAATAAAGTCCCCCAAAGAGAATGAGCCCAATTAGACGTTGTTCAGACGAACCTGAGAGACTACAGAAGGTTATGAAGTAAAAAAAGGAAGGGCGATTTGCGCGCCACCTATTGAAGATATCAAATTGAAAAAGTTAGGTTATATTCTAGAACAAAAATGTAGTTCTTGACGTGCTGTAGAAGTAATTTCGGTTCATAATTTTCCCCAAAATAAATCATGAAAAAAAAATGTCTTTTGTATATACCACGTGACTGGAGAGGGGTGGGTTTTTTTTTGGCAAAATTTCGTACCCTGGTGTTGTCTATCACTACCACAAATTTGAAGTCGATAACTAAAAAACGACGATTTTGGACCCCTTATTTCGTTTTTGTTACACAAAAAGTGAGGTTATGACATGAAGCACCATTATAATAATAATAATGAGTTTATTTGCAGGAAAGAATACATATAAATACATAGAATGTCACGATATACGTTTATCAAAAATAAATTAAGATAATCACAAAAGATAATTCTTGTGTGTGATGGAAATTATAAAATATAATTATATTAAAATGCATTACAAAGTGTATATCGATTACAGTAATGTTTATAGATCAATAATATTTATTAGAACCACAATTTATGACAACACAATCATGCTTGAAAATCAATACCGTGATTCGTGAAAATATGCGTAATGAAGTAGATACCTGTTTTAAACATTTTTAGGACCAGACTTGACTGTACATTTAACACATAGATTACATATATCTATGCAAAAGGACACAATACATCACGGGATAAACAATAACATTTTATATTCGCAGTCTATATCCGCGGTCATCATCGGAGAGCCTGTTTCCCAAGAAATTACGAACAACTCATATCTGAATTAAGCATTATCATTGTAAGTGATAATTAGGTGAAAATATCAATAACAAATTTTATTATGTCGTCTAATCAAGTTTTGAGAACATGTATGAACTTGTTCTATCGGTTCCACTGTGCTTTTATGACAAATATTCAACTTAGTTTTTGAGCTTTAAATGGAATAAATGAACGCAGCTTATTCGATTAACACAATTTGTCTGCGGTGATATTAAGTGGAATTACTGAAAAGTTCCAATGTATATATGAACAATTTGAATATATTCCGTTGAATGTTTTAGCGGTAATTTCAGGTTGAGCAATAAAATACTCATCCATAGATTTATGTGCTGTAACATTATTCTAATCAACCATTGTACATGTTAGAACATACAATAATTTTTGTTTTGCTGAAATACTTTTTTATTCATTATTAAAAGTCGACCAATAGATTTCGATTGTTAGCAAGGTTTTCCCATTTGCTATTGCTGTTGCTTCAGTAATGATAACAATTGTATTCTTGTCTTCAAAGACTATTATGATAAATAGTGTGAATAATTGATAAATAAAAATATATTTATTGTTAGCATTCGTCAGATACATAACAATGGTTAGGTAGACGAGACAAGACGAGATAAAGACCTTGCCTCGTCTAGTCTCGGCCCCTATGTTACATCGTCGGGTAAAAAGAATCATTTTTCTTTCTGGCGAAAAATGTACAACATCATCTAGATATCTCTTAATTCGCCGATATGTTTAATCTTCTTAATTACTGATTAGAATTATATAAAACTCATAGCAATGGTTATTACTATCGTCATTCATGAAGGCCACTAGTGTTTTGTCACTATTATAGTATAATATTGTAAAATTTTTATGGTTTGCCGCCTCAACTTTGTCGCTTACTATCGAGTTTTGTCTATCTGATAGATCACTCCATGTGGTGGTTGACAGAGTACCCTCCGATACGATGGATATCAACGCTGGTATTTCACAGGGACCTGTCTTGGCACCAACTTTGTTTCTGCTTCATATCAACGATCTGCTGGAAGTGACCACCTGTCCCGTCCACAGCTATGCAGATAATGGTACACTTCATACCGCTTTCTCACCCAGAGCCCCTATATCATCCAATGAATCAAGAGGAGCCAGACAGACAGGTTGACGCAATTAATGGAAATCTGGCAAAGACTTTGAAATCTAGTAGAGTTTAATGCAACCAAGACTCAAGCTTGCGTCTTCTCCAGGAAGGCGGATCAACCAATCCATAATATGATTAATGTCAGGTACTATTCCTATGAAGCCTCCCATATCCATGCTCGGGACCACCACCAACAGCACTCTCTCACGAGATGATCATGTGAGGTCCATTTGGAAACCGCTTCACAAAAACATTGTTTCATATTCCGTGTCAAGAGCTACTTTACATCTCAGCAGCTCCTCAAAATCTACAAAGCACAGATTCGATTTGTCCTGGTGTTCTGTTCACATGTTTGGAGTTGGGCTCCCAAACATACGCTGAAGCTCTTGAATCCTATCCAGAAGAGAGCTATTCGTCTGATTGATGATGTCACATTTACGAATTCATTGACTTTTCTAGAACATTGTTGAAAGCTGAATTTATGTAAAATATTTTTGAGATCATGTCTGTATGTATGTAACCCACTGTGGTGACGATTGTGCCATTCAAATTGGTCGTGGTGATTTTAAGTTTATAAATCGCTTTAAAGTGGTGAAAATATGAACCCTTGCTAGTTCTACTTCTGACATCCGTCTTCAGTTTTTCAAATGGAACTATAATATTTTATAAATGGGTATATCGTGTTGGATTTTCAATAGAATGTTTTTTCAAAAAAGGCCCACAATTCTAAGATATTTTCAAACTCCTTCAATTCCAGTAGTTATTTTAAATAGAATATTTTTGGTTTCTTTGTTCTTGTAATACACCAACAAGGGATTTATCTTCCATAAATCCTAAAGCCAGTAAACTCGTAGTTGTTCTACGGTGACATCGAAGTTAATGTCGAGCCACCGGGTTTACCTTCAACTCTTCTGAGACGATGTTGGAACATCATATCATAACAAGGCATTCCCTTGAGGGAGAGGTATTTATAGATTATTAGATTGTAGTATTAAGTTAGTCGTGAGTCATTAAAGCAGTCGTAATAGAGTTAGTTATGAGTTAATCATAGGCATAAAATCATGGTAGTCCTAGCCGACGTTATAGTTGATAATTACTGAGTGTTTAAGTGTTAACAATTAACCATTAAAGCCACTGATGATATAATTCCACACCTTCTGATCAACCACTACTACTTAACCCCGAGAACTAGGATAACCACTGACTATCCTCTCAAGTTACCATACCTTACCATGATCTATATTCTCAACTGGTGTTGAATTATTACAATTTTAAAAAATATATAGCGTTTGCAGGGTCTTACTGTGTTGCGACTATCTTCAGAAATAATTCATGGAAGCTAATGATTCTTTGAAAATTGATATTTCAATGAGAACATTTTCTGAAAACTTAGAAGAAAATAGTGTAAACATGTCATTGAAAGTGGCATATTTAAAATCTCAATAACGTATTCTTTTAATAGTATCTCATATCATCATCAGATTCGCTGATTGATTCTTATTAAGAAAGATATTTGGTGCCCAAAATCGATATTTTTTGAAAAAATTAGAAAAAAGATTTCATGCAAAATTGCAAGTATTTATGGAAAACATAGTCTGATACCGTGCAAATCACAAATAGGTGGGCATGGATCCTGAGAAAAAGGCATAGCTCCTGCAAATATTGAATATCCTGTACCGTCGCTTTATTAACTAGCACCTTTATAGAACTCCAAAGGAAAAATCCAAAGAAGTTGAATCTGGAGATCTAGCCGGTCAAGTCCATGGTCCTAAACGCCGCCACAGGCGGTCCTAAAAGCCATGGCTAAGGAACTACGTTACCGCTTGGGTGAACCATCCAATTGCAAGTGCCACAGGAGCGTGAGGTACCAACAGAACCATCTCAAAAGAAGAATAATAATCCAACTGGTACCAACGTTTTAACTGGTTCAATGTTCAATGATAAAAGAAGAGAGGTATTATTCTGATGGATGATGTCACATTCACGAATTCATTGCCTCTCTAGATCGTAGAAATGTGGGCAATCTCTCCCTTTTCCATCGACATTTCCATGGTGGGTGTTCATCAGAAATTCAGTCTATTATTCAGTCACATGAGATTCCAGGTAGGCAGACTTGAGGAGCTCAAGCTGGTCACTCCTTCATTGTCCATCATTGCCGAATTTTGTCTTACCAAACTTCATTTTTCTATCGAACGGCAAAATTGTGTAACTCAAGAGAAATTCTAATGCCTTTCCCAACATTCCACCACTGCCTCACACGATGTTCTTCAAATATTATAGGTTTAACTCCCGTGCAGTCAAACTATAGAAAAAAAAACACTATGTCCACAGATATGTCTAAATATTATATTCTTTTCCAGAATCGACGCGGAAACGAAAGAAACCAAGAGATCGGGAACCCTTAGATCTAAAATTAGCTTCAATGTCACCTCATCCTGTCGACTCTATTGCAGAAGACGGCGATGCGAAAAGTAAAAAGAAAAAAGCTAGAACAACGTTTACAGGTAGACAAATTTTCGAATTGGAGAAACAATTCGAACTCAAGAAGTACCTGAGTAGCAGTGAAAGATCAGATATGGCAAAACTACTTAATGTCACAGAAACGCAGGTGAGTTGATTTTGAAACTCCGCTTTTCAATAATCCGGCAAATACACACCAACTTTCCCAGGAAAACTGTTGTGAAATATAATGCTGGTTGATTTTATTGTGCGGAATTTATTGAGATGTTTTCTCCAGAATGAACAAATCCTTTCCTTTCACCGAAAAGTTTTGATTGCTTAGTACGGATTAATGCAATCTTTCAAAACATACCAACCAACATATCGTTTGTCAAATTGTCACTATACTATAAATGTAACAAAACCTTACAATCTTTTTACTGGACGAATTTCGTTGATTTGTGAGGACTGGCGACAGAATGGATCGAATAATAAATAAATATTTTCCGGTATGCCCTATTCAAACAAATGTATGTAGTGATATTACAATAAAAAGAAACGAAATGCAAAATAGTCTCTTAGTAAATAGGGCATTTGGTTCAACTGTTACTATTATGCATTAATAATGAAGGTCCCAAAGAACGTACCCTAAATGTGATGTTGATGATTTCTCGAAATAATTTTTATTCCGGAATTTAAGGTTTTTATACTTTGCCTACACGATAGGGAAACCTATAATGTTCCAAGAACATCGTGTGAGCCAGCGGTAGAATCTTGGGAGAGGACATAGGCATTTGAATTTTTCTTGAAGGTTTGGAGATTATATGCTTAGGGAAAGACCTCACTAGGTAAAGAGTTCCACAACTTCGCCGTTCGATAGAAAAATAGGGTCTGGTGGGAAGAACTTCGGAAGGTCTCAAGCTTGACAATGCCTATTTACTCTCCCAACATTCCACCTTCGAACATTATAGGTTGTCCTCTCGTGTAGTCAAAATATGAAGAACGAACACATGGTAATGAAAAGGGGTATTGCGTAGATCTAACACTGTGGCGTCACGATGCGATGAGTCATCTGTATTCCGACCTCTTATTAGAGTAAGCTTTACCATACTCTCTATGAAGATAATACAAGACTTTCACATATTGAAACTGTCTGGCAGCGTTAAATATTTCAAAAATGCTTGAAATAAAAGAGGCGAAAATTAAAAATTCAAATATAATAAATGTCCAATTAACATTTTAGAACACGGCAGCCGTAATTAATACAAGAGATGTATATTGGATAGAATTTTTTATAAAAGAGTCCACTCTGTGGATGCACTATGACACTATAAATAAGGAACGATCACTTTTGGTTATGAATTTCGGAATATATGGAATTAACAATTTCTATAGGTATCAATTAAATTTATCTATATAGATTACAAAAGAAAATATAGTAAGTTGTTCAAGAGTCCCGGGTTCCTCTACTCTCAATCCTGAAATTCATTATTTTTCTAATTATCATCTATTTTGTATTTTCTATCATAAACTATCTTTTATGATGAAATGACGTATCTTGTGTCAAGATGTGTTTTAAAACTCTTAATTTAATAAAAATATGATACTCTCAAACATTTGATGACGTTAATGTGATTACAGATGAAAATATGAGGTCTTATATGAATCAAGTCTAATAGATAAATTAATGAATTCACATTTTGGCATTTGGCTACATACGTAATTTACGTACTTGAACGGCTACCGTCGGAATGAAGAGAACATTTTCAGAAATTAGGTATAACATATGTGCGGCGTAGCTGTGATCTTATTTATAGTGCCGTCCTGTTAGAAGAGTAGTGCACCAAAGCTAATAGCAAATGCATATAGCACCTAATTATAACACTAACATAATATTTCTCTTCAAAGATTCTACGCCTACAAGGCGGTTAGAGGAAATACTTCATTTCAAAGCATTTCGTCACTTAGTAGCTCGTAAAAACTATGAGAAATATTCAAGACAAATTAGTTCGAAGATACGTTTTTATAATTTTATCACGAAACAAGCGCTCTCCTATTATACTAATTAAGCTATTTATGTGATTGAAGTAAAATGAAAATGAATAGGTAGTAGCTTCAGTCTTTATTTATAATTTAGAACATTTAATTGAATATGCTATCAAACTTGCCTCCTAGTCGAGGAAATAAAGCCGAAAAGGTAGAATGAAAAAGCGGCTGAACCGACTTTGACGATTCTAGAAATCATTTAAAAATTGTTCGATTTTTGTTTACATGCATTTTATCATTTCTACAGAGGAAAATGCATCTTTTCGAATGCCCTTTCAGGAGCTAAAATTCAATGTGAAAAAAGTGGCCAGAATTTCTTACTCTGGGGTTTTTGGGGTCGCTGATCACGATGCTGATGTCGGATTGGATCAATGACGCACATGAGGGCCAGGGCATCCTTTTACCCACCACGTCGTCTCCTGGAAATTCGTGAAAATATCTCCAATGGAGTGAAACTTGTTATGGAGGTTCTCTTGAGGTTGCTGGTCATGACCATGAGCCTGGTGAACAGGATACTCTGATTACCTAGGTCATCTCCGAGGAGTATTTTTTAATATGCTCAGAAACGCAACTAAAATCGTCTCTCGGGAGTTTTGGGGTGGATGATCACGATTCTGGTGCCAGATTCTAATTACGACGCACCTGGGACTAACGTCGTCCTCAGGAAATTCGTGAAATGATCTTCCTGGATGGAATGAAACTTGTAAGGCAGGTTCTTCTGAGGTTGCCGGTTGTGACCATGAGCCTTAATAGTCACCTGGTGGTCAGGATACCCTGATGACCTAGATCGTCCCCAGGGATTGTTTTTTAATATGCTCTGAAATTCAACCAAATTCGTCTCTCGGGGGGTTTTATTGGTGCACAAAGAATTCAAAAAATATCTTTACACTGTAATCAAAGTCGATTGAGTTTTTCAAGTGAGAAAAAAATAATAGTGAAATATTTTTGATTTTAATGACAAAAATGTTGAAAATTTTAATAATTGAGTTTGTTTTTTTGAGAATCAATCTACAACAGGTAAGTTTACAAGAAAAAACAACAAAAACCATGTCGTAAAAGACGAACTTCAACTTTTTGAATTATCGTATATCATATAACTAAAAATCAAGTAGTTTTTATTATTATTATTATTATTGATTCCGACTCCAGAATCGTGATCGGCGCCCGAGAGACGAATTTGGTTTCTTCAGAGCATATTAAAAAACAATCCCTGGAGACGACCTAGGTCATCAAGGTAAAAATGGTATAAAATGCTTGGCATAGTATTTACAACTGTTTTATCGATATTATGTCTGCCAGTGTTTGCCTCGGATATAGAGAATTCGTATATAATAGCCTACCTGCCGTTCCGCAGAAAATGTTAACACTAATCTCACCACGCATTAATCAGAACTACATGACTATTATGGTTCGCCTCTATCTCCTTACTCACGAAAATGAATAATTTAGAAAAACAAATAGAAAAATCTGAATTGAAACGTTTCTTCACTTACCTACCGTTATGTTGATGATATATTGGTACGCTGGACGGGAACATCTCGTCAGCTTGACACTTTCCGTAGCTTCATCAATGGGCTAAAGGCAATAAACATAGATTTTCCATTTATCATAAGCCTACACACAATAATAATATTTGCCCCAGAATCACATAAATTGGCAGCGTACCGAGAAACTAGTTGAAAAATTCAATTAAAATTCGGAAATCAACAATTGCTACGACCGAATATGATAGACAGTGTTGAAAAACTAAATTTAATATATCTACAATATCTAATTAATGATAAAAGGCAACAAAAGGGAAATGTGTTGCGTATAAAACATTACACTCACTGTATCCTTTCAAAAATAATTCAGAATCAAAACGAACAAAATCATTCGCCTTAGGTGGTACTAAAATATCGAACAAGAGCGTAATATCTGGGGTGCCACAGGGCACATTATTAGGCCCATTTTTGTTTACTATATCCTTGATTGATCTGACGCAATCATGAGCTTCCACACATAGTACCTACAGTATGCGAATGATACTAAACATTTTTTGTCTCATAACAGGACAGGATATAGTTCGTAGAAGCTACTCTATCACTAATGAATTCAGAAACTGGTGTGAAGGTAATGATCTTCTTTTAAACAAAGATAAAGTATATCATATGAAATAAGTCAATAAACATTACACCAGATTCTAGTATACTGCTACAATTAAGGATATACATTTTTGATCATGAGCTGTAGTGGGATTCTGATACAGATACTGCATATTTTTAATTAGAAACATGAGAGGTACAGTATCACCTAGAGTATTGAGACTACTTTTCTTTGGGCCTCATTATATCTTTCTTGTCTTTTTGCCTAAAATTCTGGGGATCAGTTCTCAGAATACAAAAATACATAAGGCTCATAGCCAATGTGCATTCACTTTCCCATTGTAGACATTTTTCAAAGCAGCAAGATACTAACTTCACCCAGCTTGAACATTTTCCCGTTAATATTGTTTATGAAAGAGAACAAGGAGAAATTTAGCTTGAAGAACCAGGTACACCCGTATGATACCTCCATATGATTTTTCAATTCCTATGTATAAAGGCAGTGCAACTGGGAGCACAAAATTCCCCCGTCATACATGGGAATTAAATGCTTCAATAGAATAAATAGGGTTCGATCTAGTGATTCCCATACGGGAAAAAAATCTTGAAACTATTGGGCAGTAGCGGCTATATACCGTGCACTACTTTAAACATTCTAAGTTATATACAAATTGTGATAAAATATTAACAATACTGATTGTTTATAACCTCTCAACTACATATATACATAATTGTACTCATACTACTATCTTTCTTTGTGATATCGTATCTACATATTGTATTTTCTTCTGTGATGCTAATAACACCTGGGGAGATGGCGGACTTCTCTGAAGATAGCAATAAATTCCAAAGTATGTTATAATCGATAAAAGATAATACATCTAATAAACATACTTTGCCTACAACCAGGAATAAAAGATCAAATTCAGGGAAGCTTTAGCTTCCAAAACATGTGCTTTATTATCCTACTCAGGTCATACTTAATTGAAATGAAAGCATGCGAACGACGATTATATAAATATAAAAACAAGATAAAAGCGAGTTGCTAGTTAATATCTGAGTCGTGTAAGTTAGTAGGCAATTAGTAAGAACACGAGACTTGAGTGGAGAGGGTAAATGAACGCGGGCAGGAGACAGCTGCCGCAGTAACTCATCATAACCCCCCAACCTCCCTCACATGAAGCACTAAACGCCTATCTCCTATTCACAGTGATTGTGAGATCCCATCTTCAAGTAAAAAGGTTACTCATTAATAAACGTAAAACATACACAGTGCAGATTTATGTCCGATACTTAATAATAACGTTTACAATTTTTGAATGAATTATATTGTCTCGCAATTCTTCGGTTGTCCATTGACGTAAATAATGGATCTACGGTGTGAGATCACTGCATTGTGGATCCAATTGAATATTGAACTATAAATATAGTTCGTCTTTTACATGGGGCACTGTTTCGGCCTATATAAGTGTACGAGAAATTGTACTATACTAATCGTACATAATATGAGCTGAAACAAAAAATTGTAACAATATGATGAAAATACATCGCCAATTAGATCCAAATTAATGGATTACACTATCGACATCTTCGGAATCCTCAATAATGGGATTTACTTTCAGTTTGGTCACAAATAATAAATGGAATTCATACGGGTTTTTATAAATTTTGTATTCCCTAAAATTCAAAGTCTTTACCCGCGCCTAAAGCGGCATATATTCCTAGACAAGATAACAGAGTTAGATTTGGACTCTGTATGGTGACGACATATTTTATTAAATTATTCCAAGTTACTACTTTATTCATTTTTATATGCTATAACAAGTAATGAAACAGGGAAATTTTATCGCATGAAGATTATTTTTATGCAAGTTTATTAATAGCTTGAATCCTAACTTTTATTAGGTAATTCATGTTGACACAGACTACTTGAAATGTTATATATCAATAAAATCGAATAGATTTACGTCGTGGCATCACTATACATTCGCAAAAGGTCTTTTAACCAAATGTGATACATCATAATTTCTGGATATGTTATACGCATTAAGGTGAACATAATCGAGGATATGATTCTTCAATAAACAGAGTAGGCAAAAGTAATGAAACATGACCATAAATTGAATAAAATTAGCCATTACCTGAAGAAAATCCATTCTAAACTTCAATAAAATAACTATTAAAAGTTCGATTTTCATTAGTTTAATAAATTAATACATGTAACTATAATTTCGCTAACACCGTAGCTTCTTCAAACAAATATTACAAAGTACTCACTTAATACAAAATAGATACCCAATATATAACTTTAATGATAATCTTAGGATAGGTGGTTGTTGGAATTTTACCTAATTGGGTTTTTCTGTTCATAAGTTTGGAGTTCAGCTCCCAAACATACGCTGAAGCTCTTGGATTATATCCTGAAGTCTGATTGATGATGCCACACTTACGAATTCACTTACTCTAGAACATCGTAGAAAGGTGGGCGTTCTCTCCCTTTTCTATAGTTGGTCGGTGGTCGTCAGAAATCTTGTCTGTTATTCCACCACGAAAGATTTCAGATAGGCGGACTAGACAAGCTCAAGCTAGTCACCCCTTTATTGTCAAGCTCGAGACATCTCGATGCATCTGGCTCGTTCTAACTAACAAGACTCATATACAACGCTGATTTAAACTCATTCCGTATGTGTTTGCAACTGTTCCCAAACGCTTACAAACGTTTGCAAATATTTTGCGCGCTTGGTTTATACGCCGCTTAACACCTTTGCGTTGGCGTTAACGGTATATCCCACCTCCCTCCTGTCCGTAGTTTCTGGCTCCATCGGTATACTCTTCTTAAATATTCCGGTATGGGGTACAGCGGAGCTCAGCTCAGGCAGGTTTCGGCTCTTGATAACATATATTTTCCAATAGACTATTTCCCGTGAGCTTCTATTTCCATGCCTGTTCGAAATTCAAAATAACTACCCTTTCAGTGTATGATTGAAATATTAAACATCAATTCAATGTGATTGTGATTTGTAGCAACAACTACAATGCTCATTCATACCTACATGTTGATATGTATGATTCAAATAGAACCTCCACAACCAAGAAGGTGCACGGATTTAGATAATAGAACAATTATATCATGTAGCTGAATTGTTGGCGTTCGATAATGCTGTTAGGCATTTGCTACGTCAATCAATAACTCTCAATTTGTATCCATTATTGGAGGCTAATGTACCTATATATAGGTTAAACCATTTATCATAAAAACTTGGATTATGACCTTGTCCAGAGCTAATTTCATGATAACATTAAACTGTTAAGAACGTTATATTTTACGCATACCGTTTTTTATGTATGGGAATATAGTTATCTATGTGTTACGTTATGAAACACACAAGATTAATCGATTCTATGCCCAATCCTCGATTTTTAGCTACACACATTACACGAGAAAACATGCTTTCTTTGTGCGGGTAGGAATTAGGACTTTTCATTCAAACATTTTGAGCAGCATTCAGACCTTGTTTTTTTGGAAGGTTTTGACTTGTAGAATACTAATTTCACAACCCGCAGTGATAAGAAAAGGTGAATTTTAAGATTTTATGCCCAATTCTAGATTTTTAGCTACACACATTACACGAGAAAATATAGTAGCTTTCTTAATGAATCATGCAATTGTTGAGTTTTTCATTTAGTCAGGAGCTCTTCTACACAACATGCTTTACCACATGCTGCAATTACTTAACAACATAATTATTTTTCATCGGATTCAATAAATATACATCAACATACAACGAGACACCTTGAATCAGCAGATGAACCTGTATACTACAATAAAAGTCCTGTACCTCGGCTAAGTATACCGGGTGAACGAAATTGGATGTGCTTATAGGATATCTTTTTTAATATTCGCGCTAGAAAAAAACTACCCCGCATCCTCGAGCTCTTTTTTTGAGACAAATTTGGGGGTGCCTATGAATTTTGTTATGTTGACTAGTTTTCATATTATGTTCTTCAGTATTCTACAAGATATCTTGTCAAAATGGTGAAACTTAACTTTTAATCTGTTCTCAATTTTGATTAATTAGCTCAAGCGAGAACTGAATCCTACATATTATCTTGCAAGATATTCTTACATGAGGAATAAAAACGCGAATTATTCTACTTGGAATTCGTCGAACAATATCCTGGATAGGTACACAGCATCCATCCTGACCAACTTTTACTCTCAGTTGAATGTTCAATTTTCCAGGACAATTTCACTCAATATTTCCTGTATGAAATTCGATTATTTGGAATATATGATTATATGTTCCATATAATCGAATGATGAGCAGTTGAGGGTATATGCAATTTCCATAATATATAGGAACGTGCCTTCAGAATTTCTTACGTGATTATTATTAGTAAGTTATGTATACCTACTATAGTTTCATATCTCAGGGTTGTCTTACTCTTGTGAAAATCACAAGAAATTATCAACAGAGGAAATTTCCCAACAGATTCAAACGACAAGTTGTATTCTGAGTAAACAACTAAATCGAAATTATAGATTGGTTAACATATTGTATGTATGAGGTTGGATGTGATTACTAAACTATACAACTATTTAACTTGATCTCATTTTACCATAACGAACTACCTAGTCAGATAATTTCGCGATCGCACTTAATCATAATATAGAGATCGTAGCAAGTTTCACTTATTAATTCGATCGATGTTTCATAATGGCATATAACAGATTTGGTGCAATTTATGATTTTTAGTTTCACACCCTTCCTCTCTCAAACACTTCAACTCAATTTTTTCCAATAGAGAGAAGTCTATAAATAAGAAGTAATCACCATTATCCACTAAAAATACTGTTAAACTACTGAGGACCTTTTAGCTACCAAGTAGCCATCATCGGAGTAAACTAAATTATAAATGAAAAAGTGCCTGTTTAAATACTATTCGAGGATAATAATGCAAACAAGGGGTCACCCTCAGCTGGATATTAATCGGAATTCAATAAATTCCTTTTTCGTTTATACATTTCCATCGCTTCTAAATTACCTAAATAATTAACTTATGAAGTTATGGAAATAAAACCACTAATTTACTCTAAATAAACAATGAATGTTTTTGTTTTGTTATATATGTTTCAACACACATTGTCATAATCTGAGCTGAGTTATAAGCTAAAGTTACATTGATAGAGAACGGCTTTATACTATAATGACTATACTTATTAATTGTAATGGTTGGCGAAACGTCGGCTTCAAGTCATGCTATTGTGACACGGAATCCATCCGGAAGTCTAGAATTTTCAAGATCCGTGGAAGCCTACTATTCAAGATGTTAACTCAGTTTATCATATATTTTTTAGTCTGATACTTGGACCAGGTATTAAAATATTTTTATACTACCGCCATTCGGGAGAGCATATCCCGCATTACCAAAAGTTGACGATTTCGCATACTCGTGGGAAAGTTCTTTGTGAAACTGGTAACTTCAATCGTGTGGCTGTCCACAATTACTGAACAATGAATCATCATTACAGGAACGACATTTTCAAATGTAGTTATTTGTTGTCACCACCAGGATTAGAATTTATTGAAAAGTGTAGCCGTGGAAAAATATAGTGTGTAACAATGGCAATAAGCCCATTGCTCATTGTACAAATTGCGAAACGAGAAATCAGTTCCGTCAGATGTTATATGATATACTATACTATTCTATGCGAACGTTTCGGTATCCTGATATTCATCAGGAGCCTTATTCTCGAAATACGAAATCGAAAACGACCCGTTTACGCTCCATGATCAGTAGACTATTTAGTCTAGCAGGCTGGTGGTCCGCCAGAAACCCAGATTATTGCTGACGCTGGCTTCCATAAGGCCCTCTGAAAGCAGCTCTGCTTCTCCGAAGTAACGAGACATTCCAACAGGTTGTGAGCATAGACTCAGATTCTTTAATAAATAGCTTGACCTACCTCAAGTCTGATGAGTTTCGTCACAAGTCAGGTCACAGTTTGTCCAGTTGGCCCTGAAGGGAGAGACCTCCAATGCAGGTTGATAAATCGCCCATTCGGCGTTAGCCCAACAGGGCATCCTGACGATCCTCACGTAGTCATTGTGCCGACCATTAATAGCGAAAGCAATAACCTACAATTAATTTTTCTTCCAATGTATGGATGCATCCAAAATCCTTTCTTTTATCTCATACACATGTTGAAAACAAAATCTACTATTATTAGGTAGTTTAATGTAAATTCTTGAGAAATAGGTCACATTAACAATTATATCTATTATATTTTCGTCTTTACGTACGTTTCAGTCTCACTACCATCATCAGGATACGTTTAAAACTGATTCGCATCAACTGAAGCGCGGGTTTTCTCAAACTAATTGTTCCAAGCACTGAGCGAATAATTGGAATTGTAACATATTACTCGAAAATGTATGAATATGTATTAAAAAACCACTACACAATAATTTTCCTATAGTTAAAGACATCATATCTCGACGAAGAGGATGACTAGTTGAGACCAAAATTCCTTCATGTCAAAGTACCTACAATATTAAACAGATATGTTTGAAATTTATGACCACGATAGGAAAGGTCAGTGCTGTGCCAATATTACTGATTCGTGTCAGCTTTCTACATATACACAATTTTAAATATTATAAAGGAGTACGTAGAAATTTGCATGTGTTTAATCAATTAAATTTGTATAAGTTTGATTGTACATCGGTTCTACTACCTACCGATTTATTATATTGTGAATCATCTCCAGGATAGATCATTCATAATAATTGTTTCTTCAGCTAAAACATAAACATTCTCATGATCGAACTGATGATTATAATCAAAACAATGTTTAGCAAATGCAAAGTTTTGCAGAGTTTTTGTTTTCAGTGCTATACTTATACATTCTGTATTGTAAATATTGTTTAGAGATTCCAATTTAATTTATATCTAATCATTATTAAATCATTAGGTAGATGAAAGTAATGATGGAAATATAAGAGCATGAATGTTTATAAAATAATTGTAAATTGGCCGAAAATTCTTACAATGTATGCATACATCCAAAATCGTTTCTTTCATCTTAGATAAAGATTGAAAGCAATATCTTCTTCGATACTGGATTTTCTATAATGGATCTACTACATCACCATCAGTGCCTGCCAGTATGAGCTGAAATAACGAAAACATGCATACAGTGCGGTACAGTATCGCTACAACAAATGTTGCACCACTGCCAGACCGATGCTGTACCGACCTGTCAGGAAGAGAGCAGCCTTAGATGCAAAATCTTTCTCTAACAAACTATACTGGTTTTTGAAATAAGCGCTACATTGAATATAATCTTCAAAAAAGTCAACAACAATGCATCTATGGAATTATAGAGAACAATAAATTTCAAAGTTTGTTTGCAATAGTTTGATATATCAGAAGACGTATTGCGAAGGAATACGTCTTCGTCATTTATTCTTCAGCCTTGTTTTATCCGACTTGGAACAGTTTTTACGCTTCGCAAGATTCTCTGAAATAAACATTAACGGTGTATTCTTATTCTTCTTTATGCAGATCACGTGTACGATTCGCATTCGCAGATCTCCCTTACACATCTTTTTGTGGGGATATTCCAAAAGTAATGTTTATTCAACATAATCTAATTCTCCATATGATCTGCGATTGCGACTCTAGGACGTAGGCCGTGAATCACTCAAGGAATGTTGGAGAATGCGAGGGGCTGGTTCGAGTATAATAATTCTACTTTCCCATCTTCAGTCCCCCAGTGCAAGTGTATCAATGTCGTGAAACGTTGGAAATCAAACTTTTAGTGAGAGGAGTGTATATTCGTGGGTGTTTATATCATCACGATTAGTTGAAAACGATTTGCTCAATCAATCAATCATTGATTCAAAATGGGGGCGGACAAGTCCATAGCACTTAAACCGCTTGATTGGGTCCATTGTGCGCCCCTTGATACAAGACCAGCATGCCTAAAGCATCGTCGAGGTCTAGGATTTTGCATGGAGTGATGTCTATTATGGCATCAGGCGCATGTTTATCTCCGAGTTTCCTTGGAGACGCGTATGTTTTGAATCTGATGACCCAGAGGTCTCGGATATTATCAGGCTAGGAATGGAAATTCACATACCACATACTAACAAATCACCGTCATCTGATGAACGATGGTTCAATAAAATCTGTTCTGGTGCCGTCGCCTCAAAACAAACAACATACCGTCGTTGGCGCGGTAACTCATGTCTGGAGACTAGAACAACATATGTTGAAGCCAGAAATATGTGCAATGGAACAATAAACGCTTCGAAAGAGGCATATAATGCCAAAATAAGATTAAAGACTATCGAGTCCCCGTTCGTTTTGGACATTCGCCAAAGCATTTGGTAGGAATTTCACTTCCAGTTAATTCCATCCCCTTACCAAAGATAATGGCACACATGTAACACATGGGAGAAATCTATTGAAAAATATGTTGAATCTCTAGCTGTATCATTGGATATCCCCAAAGCATCTGACCGAGTTTGGCACCAAAGCCTTCTTGGGAAACTTCCCCTTGCAGCCTCTACTTTGTCGCTTACTATCGAATTTTCTCTGAGATAGATCACTCCATGTGGTGGTTGACGAAGTATCCTTCGATACAATGGCTAACAACGCTGCTGTTCCACAGGGATCCGTCTTGGTACGAACTTTGTTTCTGCTCCATATAAACGACCTGCTGGAAGGGACCACCTGTCCAGTTCACAGCTTTGCAGATGATAGTACACTTTATAACGCTTTCTCATCTAGAGCCCCTATACCAGCCAATGAAGCGAGAGGAGCGAGACAGATACAGGTTGACGCAATTCATGGAGATCTGGCAAAGATATTGAAATGGGAATCTGATAATCTAGTAGAGTTTAATGCAACCAAAACACAAACTTGTGTCTTCTCTAGGAAGGCGGATCCCACAATCCCTAATATGATGAAGTCTTCCATAGTCATGCTCGGGATCACCACCAACAGCACCCTCTCATGGGACGATCATGTGAGGTCCATTGCGAAAACCGCTTCACAAAAACTACGCTGAAGCTCTTGGATTCTATCCAGAAGAGAGCTATTCGTTCGATTGATAATGTCACACTTACGAGTCCATTGAGCTCTCTAGAACATCGTAGAAAGGTGGGAGATCTCTCCCTTTTCTATAGATATTTCCATGGTGAGTTTCCATCAGAAATCTCGTGTGTTGCCTCACCACGAGTGATTCCAGATAGGCGGACTAGACTAGCTCAAACTAGTCACACTCTTTATCTAGTGAGGCCTTTCCCTATGCCTATAACTTCCGTACCTGGAAGAAAAATTCGAATCTCCTCTCCCAACATTCCTCCGCATTCCCTCTCGTGTAGTCGAAGTATAAAAAAAATTAATCTCAGTAGCAATGTGTACCATTAATTCTTAGAATCGATTCACTTGATTGTAAACTTCGTATAAATACTATGATGTTTCAGTATTTTCTCATTGTATGTTTTGATAATGAACTGTAAATTTCGACTAATCTATTGAACCGACTACCTCGTATATTCTACTGTTCGGAATGTTAGAAAATCTGCAGATTAGTCTATAGTGTGCGAATTCAGCCACAGAACAGATGCAGCTTTTTCCGACCCGCTGCGATTCGATGCGAGTCGATACCCGTCTATAGTCTACGGCTGCGCCAGCCCTTTTAAACTGCAATGAAGGTAACATACCCACGAATTTTATCAACAGCTTATTTTGAAATTAGGATATACTTCTTCATTATTCGATCAGACAAAAATTAATACATTATTTTTATTGAATGAGTTATGGAATGGATAACACCAAATATTAAACTTGCCAAATATAATGGTAGTACCTAGTGTGATTGCAAGAAAGTATTATTTACACTTATACAGTACCTACTACTCATCAATAACTGGTTTAGTGGGCGCGAAGAAATACATTGACAGGCATTATATTTCTATTTATCATTTACCTTACGATCTCTTCATAACCTATTCAACTTCGTTTAAATTCTCTAGCGGTACGTAAACAATTAATATAATGTTCTATTCCAATGATACTTTCTGTGATTTATAGAAATTCTTGCGTTCTGCAAGTGAAACGTTAATAAATCAAGCATTACAAAAGGAAAGGAAGTTTTCTTAGTTGTTGGGATGGAAATAGATGTAAAACAATTTGTAAAGGGGAGGAAATTAGTGTTTCTTTTATGAATATCCATGATAAATTCCCTGTTTAGAAAGGAAAGGCTTAAAAGCACATTAATTCATCATCAGTATAATCGGAGGTAATCGATGAATAACAAATGAATCGAGCGTAAACGAGCCGAGTTGATCCTTTTGGTTTAAACAGCTGCGGTAAATCAGAGAGGTGAAGGATGTTAGTGAATGGCCAACCAAAATAAGGCAGGATATTCGAATTTCAAACGATTAACACCGAGCCAACCGGAAACAACTAATTACGTTTGACGTGAGCCATTCAACTGACACTAAAGACGTGTGCCCACTGTTTATAGTCTACTCTTCGTGCAGTTTAAAAAGCCAAACACTGACAAATATAACTTACGACTCGCTTACCAACGTGTAAGACATTTCTGCTGATACAAAAATACTCTTCTGTTCTAAAACCACCTGTCAAAATACTCAGGCTTAAGTGATCCTATGAACTTCTACATATTCTATGTGTGACATATTAATTAACCTACTATCACTTCTTCTAAAAACACGTGTTTATCAATTCGACCCATCAGAAATAGCAAAGGGGTTCAGTGGCGCATCGAGACCCTAGGTTACATATATTTGAGTGGTTCCCAATTTTTCTTACCAATATAAGATAGAAAATATACTGATGTGGAAAAATTATTTAAAATGTGTTTTTGTTATTAATGCTCAACATTTATCTTCTATTCCAGCTTTAAATTTCAAAAGTGTTTTATTAGATGATAAATAAAATAGAATAAAAATATCTATATTCAGCTTCAAGAATGACATTTGCCACATAATTTGAGTTTCACATTTAAGTATTTTACTACATCTGGCATATGCGAAAATCCAGAATGTTTGTTAACTTTGTAAGGTGTTTGTTAATGAAACTCCATTATCAACTTCAACGAAACGTAGATCCAAATATACAATGCAACAGTGGTTCAAAGACAACTACATGAAATTAAATTCATCTGTAAACGTGACCATTAGTAATAGAAGCAAGCAAAAAAAGTGCCAGTTTTTATTACATAAAAACAAATAATACAAATATGTTCTCATGTAGACTGTAAGTTCTACTGTAGACTGTTTATGTGGACACAGTCACGTATAGTTGGGGACATTAGAGAACGTCTAGCAGAAGAATGTGACTCGAGTTCATAATATCTGTCTAGCAGTAAACATTCTTTCAATAACTCTATTTGCTGAAATCATGTTTCAATATGACCGCTAGAATATATCCTGATAAATAGGCGAGTAGAGGTAAAAGTCGCACTGTCTAACTCTCATGTATAGCACAGAGTATACACTTATCTACGCTCGGCTGTTTCTGTGCTCGCTCGGCACTGGTATGATATGTTAATAACAAGTACTGGGGAAAAAGGAAGGGCCTATTAGTGGTCATGGCATTTCGACCAAATATTACAAGAGGTTTTCGATTATGGTGCCATCTATTTTAGTTTTCAGGGATTTTTCACTATGTCCTCGTATTGTTGAAAATGTCAATTATCAATAGCTCCGGCATGAACATGAAACTATTTTATACATCCCATTTTCAGGCATTTGAAATTATGGGAATTTAAATTTTGGTTGACCGTATCTCAGTCTGTCCGTCCTGAGTTAATGAGGTGCCAGCAGCAAATTCATAGATAGCGACATTGAATTTAGAATGTAATTTGATCTCCGGGTTTTGTGGGATATTGGATAATAATTATCCCCTGTTCTGTCTCTCCAAACATTCAGATAATTAATAGCACTAGAAGTTATTCTGAAAACTGTGAAAATATTATGGAACTTGAATGTGTTACAAATGTTTGTAATGACTACTATTCACTGAAAAAGCAGATACCATTCGTCCCCTGCTTCATCTCCTATTACTTTTAAATTGTTAATAACATCAACATCTTCTGGAAAATCTAGGACAAAGCTTGACCCGAAATTGACTTGCTCGTGAAATATGGGATAGCCTCCATCGTTGCTCCCTCATACTCAAAACAATTCCCCTCGAGCAATTTTTTTTCGATACTTACTAGACTAAACTAGAGTAAAGCCTATGTTCAAAGAAAATCGTGTGAGCCAGCGGTGGAATGGAGAGACGAGATAGGCATTCGAATTCTTCTTGGTTTGGAGGTTTGGGGGTTATAGGCATAAGAAAAGAACTCACTAGTCAAAGAGTTCCACAACTTCGCGCTAAAAATGAAGTCTGGTAGGAATAAGTTCGGCAGGTCACGAGCTTGACAATGAAGGGGTGACTAGCTTGAGCTCGTCTAGTCCGCTTATCTCGAATCTCTCGTGGTGGAATAACAGACAAGATTTCTGATGAACACCGACCATGGACATATCTATAAAAAAGAGATATCGCTCACCTTTCTACGATGTTCTAGAGAGGTCAATGAATTCGCAAGTGTGGCATCATCAATCAGACGAATATCTATCTTCTGGACAGTTTGGGGCCCAACTCCACATATGTGAACAGTACTCCAGGACTGGTTGAATCTGTGCTTTGTAGATTATGAGCTGCTGGGATGTAAAGTAGCTCTCGGCACGGAATTAAAAACCAAGTTTTTGTGAAGCGGTTTTCGAACTGGGCCTCACATGATCATCCCATGAGAGGGTGCTGTTTGTGGTAATCCGGACAATGGATATTATTGATAACTTCAGAAGGATAGTTGTAGCTGACATCATATTGTGGGATCCTGGAGAAGATGCAAGCATAGTCAAGCAATATCTATGACCAACAATTTTGTAAAGTAATACATTCCTGGATGCAATCAAGATAATTACAATTGATTATTGTTAATTTTCCATGAAGGAATCTAAGGGAATTGACGTGTTGTAGACGACCATCGCCACAATTGATCTGCCAATTTGCTAATTTTTTTAATTCGTCAGCATTGGTGAGCAATAAACATGTCAATATATGAAAATAATGTTTTTAGCTGAAATCCTGGGAGGCCGCAAATTTAATTGGAGCAGCATTTCTATTTCTCGAACATTATCGCAAGATTTGTGTGATAATCAATTTCTCAATGAAGTATAGCAAATATATAGCTATTGCAATATTCTTAATTTAGCTGACTTCTGAGAAGGCTGCAACATTTTACCGTTTTTTCTAAAAGAACACGAACCACGTATAAGAAAATCGGAATGTTCGGAATGAACGTTATTTTTTATGTTTGGAATATCTCTAGTCTCTATCTCTACTGACGTACGTACCCAGTGGCGGAACTACAATGCGCGGGACCCCGCAACGCGGGGGGGCCCAGAGCTATAGGGGCCCAAATGCATCATGAAAAGAGTGAAACATTCTCGAAACTGATAACCGACTTTACCAGCAAGCGCAAAAAAAAACAATTCTAATACAAAACATTTTGAAACCCTTAGCAAGTATTGCAACCTCCCACATCTGTTTGTCATTACTTTGTTTTGACGCACTGACTCGGCTGCCTGAAAACAAAGAAAAAGGCCCCTCTCTGACACTCTAAAGAGCACTTGTCGAAAATTGTTTGGGTAGGTTCATCAGTGACAGTGTTACGTCGCTAATTAACGCCACTATATATTATTTTATATTATTTAATTACGTATGTACTTCCCAATTTTACAACCGTCTCGTCACCGCCTCGACCCCTCCGGTAGGTACGTTCATTTGTTTCATGTTTTCAGCACTATACAAACTCAAATATTTATTATTTATGATACCTCTCCAGATGTTATTTATGACCATTTCTTGGCGCATCGACAATTCGGGTTTTTCCATTTGAAGTATTTGAACCTTTCTTCTTACACATTCCTCAGTAATAGCATGTTTTCCACCACTTCCTTCCTGTCACCAATAAAAACCTACCAATTTGTAAACTCCACCTCTTCTACTTTTCTATTAGATTTTAAGTTTGTTAATTTTAAGATACCTATATCTTGTGAATGTGTGGGTAACTTTGAAATTTGCATTCAACTCGAATTCGTTACAAAATATTAAATAAATATTAAGTGTGAACTGTGAAAGTAGGTAAGTTATATTTTCAGCTTTATTTTTTAATTCAAATATGGAAATAAAAGATGTGATTAGAGATTTTGCAAATTTGAAATCCAGGAGGAAGGATTTTAAATTTTAAATATATTTTCTTTTGTTAATTTTTAATTGTTAATAATGCAATTTTGTTGCTTTTTGTTATTTTTTAATAAAAATATCTATAAAAATTTGTGTTTCTTTTGTAGTAGGGGCCCGAATAATATTTTGCGGGGGGGCCATAAAATTGAAGTTCCGCCACTGTACGTACCTACATGAAAAATTATTTCAAAAGAATGAAATGCATGCTGTTGTGTGGAAAGTGGTATGTAATTCATGGGGATCCAGACTGGTAGCCAGAATTATTTACTTTCATGGATATTATGGAGTGTCAGAAACAATGTAGTTGTGAATTAGTTTAATTTACATAAAACAGTGTTGGCATCGTATATGAGATGAACGTGCTGAACGGTATTCGTATGGTTTTGTCGTGTAACTGATACGACTTAAATAATAATTCGCAAGCAAAATAATGTTGCATGGTCTGTCGCGTATTTAGTATAGTTGCTTTATATAAACCCCTCATTAAACCTTCGAATTATGTCATCGGCCGTATAACTTGAGAATATATAGATAAGGATTAGGATGCGAAAGTTGTGAAGGCACGAGTGCAGAATTTTATCTCTTCTAGTTTCTTATTACCTTCTCATGATGGTCAATAAACCCACATTCTACAGCATCTAATGAATGTACCTAAAATCTAAATAAATGTTTTTGCTAACATCGTTAAAATAGTTGAACTGTTTTATCCACATATCAAGTCCCTTTCGCGAATAAAGACCTTCTGGATCTACAATAATTAATATATTTAGAACATTGTTTAGCTATAATGGAATTGAATACAGCTTATCATGGCAACAAGATCCAAATTGAGTACACTATATTAAAATTTGGAAATTATATTAAATATTTTGAGTTTTCCTGTATAGTAAATGAACATTCAAATCACACATTAATTACTAGTCTATCATAACAGAGGAACTGTGAATAATTATTGTCAAATAACAGTTTGAATTACAAAGAATTTATTCATGATTGGGAGAAAAATTATAAATTTTCATCAAGTAAATCTGAGTTCACCTAATATAATGCTCTATTGATAAGAATACTAAAAATACTATCAAAAGTACTGAAGACCTTTCGGCTACCAAGTAGCCATCATCAGAGTGAACTAAATTATAAATCAAAATGAGCCTGCTTAAATACTATTTGAGGATAATAATGTAAACAATGGGTTACCCTCAGCTGGAGATGAATCGGAATTTACTAAATTGATTTTTCGCTAATATATTTCCATCCCTTCTTAATTAGCTAAACATTTGTTTGTCAAGTTTTTTAAAAATAATAAACTTTCTTGAGAAATGGTGTGAAATGTATTCAAAATATGTTTGGCTACCGCTAATTTTCACCATTATTTTTCTTTATATGGTCAAAATGTTTCTTATAACGAGTTGAAATGTTCCTTTTAGTTTGACCCATATAGCATTTTGAACACGACTCACAATTGATTTTGTACATCTCGGATTAATTGTATACGTATAACATAAAAAAATGGTTAGTGAAGGAATTTAGCAACTTCCAAGCCGCACCAAGTTTGTCTTTGAAAAATTCTTTGCAGCTCTCTCTCAATTTTACTTAGTATTTTTACAAATGCAGTGGCATTGATTAACATTAATCAAAAGTAGTGGTTGGCAAGGTTTCCACTCACAATATCTCAGGAAAAAGGTCAAATGTAAATGATTATAGGAACAGGAAATATATTGGAAATGATTTAGAAGCCGCTAATGAAAGACATCAAATCATACCTGTAAAACGTTAAATAGTAACTCTTATCAGTATAAGTTACTGGCATGATAAATCAGGTTCACAATACACAACACAAAGGCATTCTGCGATAAAATGAAAAAAAGAAATAAATAATTCCCTAACCAAGATATTGTCACGAAAACTGCTGAATAAACACGTACTAATAACAATCTTTTGACATTCCGAACTAAATATTTATAAAACAAACCATACTATACCTATCTCATCTGGGACATCTAAAATCTTATTCAGTGGACGAATATCTCAATTCTGTGTTTTGAAAATATTTTATCTGTCTGTACGCTTATCAATATTTAGTATTATTTCTTGTTTTGTGTTGACTAGCTTGTACATTCTTTTCTATGTATCATAGTGCCAGAAATATTATTATTATAATAAACTCAACACGAGAGTCTAACCTCGCGTCTATCACTACGTCACAACTGAAGAGAAATATCTCGCAACACGCTATTTCAAATTGACACAGTATGCAACTTCACTCACAACCCCTTAAACTATACTTTTGCTAATAATTTGCAGCGAAAATGAATTCAATTAGCTTTTTTTACTGTAATTAGCACGAATACATTCACCGACTGACGTGAAGGCTTACTCGTCTTATGAACAGCCACATTTTTGAATTGCTGAAAACAAACCCTCTTTCAACCTTGATACATTGTCAAATGTATCTATCAATGCAATTGACAAATACTAAACTCAAAACAAAATTTATTGTTATCCATAGAGATGAATGGGGTTTTTACAATTGTATTTGGTTGCTTTGAGCATTGGTAGACCTTCAAGTTGATTGATAATTATTACAACGTGAAGGCTTACTCGTCTTCTGAACAGCCACACGTTTGAATTGCTGAAAACAAACCCTTTTTCAACCTTGATACATTGTCAAATATATCTGTCGATGCAATTGACAAATACTAAACTCAAAACAAAATTCATTGTTATCCATAGAGATGAATGTGAGGATCAAACATTTTTGGGGTTTTTACAATTGTATTTGGTGACTTTGAGCATTGGTAGACCTTCAAGTTAATTGACAATTATTACAACGTGGAGGCTTACTCGTCTTCTGATCAGCCACATTTTTGAATTGCTGAAAAAGAACTCTTAATACCTTGATACATTATCAAATGTATCTTTCTATACAATTCACATACGATAAAGATGAAAGTGAAAATGATGTAGAATTAGGAAACGTTCATTCATTATTCTGTATATATAGCAGTTATACTGAAGTTGGCCAATATTAGTTGTTATTTAAACGCAGTGCATCAAAGTTTGAATTATGTTTGCATTGAGTTGTCACAATTCTACAGCTCCGTATTGAAATATAAACCAGCAAATTGGTTATGATGTTTTTGTTATTATGCTCGTCGTCAATTGTATATCACACAAAGGGAAGCGAAGCGGTATTTTCAGTAGAAAATAAATCCTGGAGTTCATCATAAAATTAAGCCAAATACGCAAGGGTTTTAAATAAGTGACAGGGTAAATTTTCGAAGGGTTCTGATAATCGACAACAAATCACAAATGTCAGTCCTCCCAGTTCCAACTACGGATCAATACTCATTGTAATACCCACTAAAGCGTTCTGCTAATTGTGCTGCACACATATCTATTTATATTCATTATTTGCTATCCTAAGCAAGCCAACGATTATTGTATAGGCTATTTTTCGGTCGATAAAATCCATCTTTCATAAAACAAACGTTTTAAGCTAATTTCGTTTCAACGTTAACATCGTTAACGGCACATAATGTGTCATACAAAAGGTCATCATTAAAATTGGATATTTTTTCTAATCATAATTAATGTTTAAAACATTCCTCATGGTTGAAACATAAACTATAAAAGAGTCCAATAAGAAAGTACTGAGAATCTTTCAGCTATCAAGTAGCCATCATCAGAGTAAACTAAATTAGAAAAAAAATGTGCCTGTTTAAATACTATTTGTAATTAGTAGGGTATATAATGGATTGCCCTCAGGTGGAGATAAATCTGAATTCACTAAATTGCCTTTTGACTTATACATTTCCAACCCTTCTAGATTACCTATTATTTGTCATTACTGTGTTTCTAGAGTGATAAACTTTCTTGAGAAATGATGTGAGCTGTATTTAAAATATGTTTGGCTAACACTAATTTTCACCATTATTTTTATTCCTATGGGTAAAATGTTCATTATACCGAGTTAAAATATTCCTTCTAGTTTGGCATTTGAACACGGCTCACAATCCATTTTGTAAATCTCGGATTTTACGAAGTAGGAAACTTCATCAAAGGTGTTGCCCAAACATTTTCATCTCGTTCTTACATCTATAAACTGTACTGCAAACTTAGAAAACAAATTATGGAATTTATTAATTACGGAAGGATGATAAGTGAAAATAAAATTCAAAAGTTCCACTTATCATCCTTCAGTATTTGTTAAATTTCATAATTTTTTTTTGTAAATTTGCAATACCGCTTGTTTATGTAACACTCAGATTGCTTTTTTTTCGTTAGGAGGTGGTTGAAACCCTTTATTGGTGCGCATAAAGGGTTTCAACCACCTCCTAACAAAAAAGGAAAACCTTTATAGGTGCCCATAAAGGGTTTCAACCACCTCCTAACAAAAAAAGGAATGCAATCTCACAAATTATGAAATTTAGTAAATACTGAAGGATGAAAAGTGGAACTTTTGAATTTTATTTCCACTTATGGGTCTGTAACATCCCATAAGGTAGAGTGGAAGTCCCAGAGTCCGAATTTGATCACCTCAGATATACCCACTAAACACGCCACCTCGTGTAGTAGGCTCGATTCTGCGACCAGGACAGTCTCGATGACACTTAGACCTAACGGCCCATTATGTCTTGCCTCATAACTTTCTCGGACCATCGGAAAAATTTCACCGTCGCTGATTAGGAACTTACTCTCACAATGTGTATCGATTTGTCTAGAGCTTTCGACTGTGTAAATTTAGATATACTTCTCCAAAAACTCGAATGCTACGGTATAAGAGGTATCACTCTATATCTCATTTTTCATATCTTATAAATAGGAAATAATTCACAGTAGAAATAAATGAACAAGGGGAACTAATCAAGTCAAACTGCTGTCTAGTTGAAAGAGGGGTGCCCCAGAGATCTATACTGGGCACTGCTATATCTCCTTTATACAAACGATTTGCCGGATGTCTTGGGTATGGGATGGGCGTCGTTCAGTTCGCAGATAATATATCTGATATATCTGAACAGAATGAAGATGATCTAACACAAACAATTTGTTAGAAACTAATGAAAAAGGAACAATACTTCAAGGAAAACTACTTAAAATTAAACATAAAAGACACAGATTATCAAGTACTCATACCAAAGAGAAAACTCAATTTAGTGTGTACATTATAATGACCATAAACTGGACTCGACAAATCAAATAAAATTTCTTGGAATAAAAATAGATCATAGACGTGATTGGAGATTTCATATTGATTCCCTTATCGAAGAACCGTATCGACCGTTTTACATTGTAACTGACTTTTTACTCCCCTCACTATGTGTAGTATATAGTGTAAGGGAAGTATTGTAATCGGGAGAAAATTTTTTTCCCCGATTTTCACAGTTTTAGGAGTCTTCTTTGTTTATTTATAAAATATGGTAACTTGTTTCGCAATCAACAGTTGGGTAAAACGTTTGTGATTGTATAAAACGGGAGTTATCCTATTTTATCCAACTACATCCTCAATTTCTTTTCAGTCTTTAAGTACAATGAGGAAGTTTTAAAGAAAAACGGAAAGGCACTCTTAATAATAGTGTATCTCGAGTACAACTACTGAAGCAAGGGTAGAGAAAAACTGAATAAAAAAGACAAAATAACTGCGAATAATAAGACAACTAAACGAAACATAAAAGGAAATAAACCAAAGAAGAAAGACAGTAACAGTTTAGAAGAAGATGAAAGCGACGAAGTGGAATTCATAATTTGCACCAAACATTATTCTAAATCCAAATCAGAAGAGGGTAGGATCAGGTGCCAACATTGCCGAGGTTGGACCCACGAAGATTTTGGTGGAGTGTGGGAGACGAAGACAAAGATTTTACCTGACTTCTCTGACTATTTTACTTTTTGTTAAAAGAGTTTTTTTAGTATAATTTTGTTTTTATTTCTTATTTGTCGCAATATATTTTAAGTTTACCATGCCCTGCCTTTTTTCCTTGAAGAATGATGTTATCACTGTAAAAGTCTACGTAAAACGCTTTAAAATGAAATTTTTAGTATAGGAATTTATGTGCATAGCAAACATTCTGATGGTGAAATGGCAGAGAGTTAGATCTCAGTTATTTAATATGGAAATTCATATTCAATAAAGATATCGATTTCTTTTTTTAGCGATTATAATAAATATTCTGAATTTTGTTCACACGAAGTTAATTCCAACACTAGTCGGATAAGCACTCACAAGCTTCATGATGTAACTTTCATCACGAGCAATATTATATTACTTAAATCGGCTCGATTTCTGTCTCGAAGGATTTTCCTTCTTGTTGATTCTTACCAAGAGAAACTAAATACTGCAGCTTCGCGAATAACGAAAGACGAGTAAAGTAATTTGTTCAAAAGACAAATATGGAACAAGAACATTTATAAAAATTTAATCTTGATATTGCCAGTGCGTTAATAAACCACAACGAACTTGGATAAATGTTTGAATCAAGTCTAGAAGTTTAATTTCTGACATTGAATATGACTGGATTTATAAGCTTCAAATATGTGGAATTGTCAATTACAGTACGGAAGCTATGTGCTTTGTACTGTGCGTTAAATAACATTCAGAGATCACAATTGGAACATACATTTTAATTGATATTGTCACGTTTCCGTTTTTAACAGATTAAATTATTACCAATCCATATTTTTCTTCAATTTCTATTCCTGTTATAATCTGTCAGATATTGCATTTGAATGTATCATCTGAATACAAAACTTACTTTAAACCATTTCCTGTCAGTCGGAATTAATTTCATTCTCAGATATTTTTATATTGCAATTAATAAGTAAAACTGTGATGTCAGCAGGGTTCATTTTTCTGCCGGACAAGTTCATTTACCGTGTGAATCGTAAATTGCTGGATTTCATCAATTAAGTCTATATAAGCCACCGATAGAGGAAAAATGGGATATTCGAACTTTCATCGTTCTCAATAATGTAAGTAATGTTTTTTCATTCACATATAATGGAGAATTAATAAATTGATTGAACTGATTTCAAAACTATTTATCGTCATGTCTTCCAATTAGCTGAACTAATTTTGAAATTATTTATCATTGTACAGTTATACTTATATATACATATATGTATGTATATATATATATATATATATATATATATATATATATATATATATATATATATATATATATATATATATATATATATATATTTTATTTCTTAATTTGTTTTAATAAATGTTATTAAGTAATGTTGTATCTTTCAAATTACATTTAACCTATCTCAAACAAGAATCCTCAGGGATATGTCATGCCTCTCGCCCCCAAACCAATATTCACTTAAAAACATTGAGCAATACCAAAAAACTGGCGCGCGGTAATATCAAATAAAGAATGTATGTGATTGAAACAGCATATTTTTATTGCATACATACAGCCTGGCGAACTGTTAAAAGCAGTTAATTAAATCATAAATAGAGTATTTTATATACACGCATTTACACAACTTTAATTTACATACGATTCGATGACGGTCAAAATAATTTGTTTTACAATCATTAACATCACCGGTTTGAATGATCCCTAATGTACAGATTAAATTCCTGTGTGAAATTTAACAAAACAATATTATTCTATCGGAATCGTTACTTTTAATTAAATTTAATGAAATTTTATCATATAGTATATTTATGTTATTTGCCTTTATAATTTCCCATTTTACATATATTTACAGCATCGACGTTGGCGGGACATCGAATAATCATTTGAATACATTACTTTTCTTTATTCAGTTTATAAATTTCTGGTGGGAAATATATCGTTATCGCAATGTGCCTGTTCTCATATTCTAATATTACTCACCAAGCATATTGTATATCACTTCTACAGAATTTTTCATACACAGTCACAGTTGTGACAACAGTTATTCAGAAAAGGTGAGGAGGCCATGACTCAACTAATTTGACCAGAAGATTACTAGGTAACTGATTAGAACCAAAGTTACAATCATTAAGGAAATCCTAGCCTAAAAGTGTAACTCTTCTGAATGCGTCGTTGGTGCGGAAACCATTTAATTCGAAAATAAGATCAAAGCTTATCGAAAGCCCAAATGGTCCCCCTCCGTTTTGGACCTTCGCCAAGGCAATTGAAAGGAACTTTACTTCTAGCTCATTCCCTCCCCTAACCAGAAATGGTTACAACACCACAAGAAGAAGACAACAATAATACTGGAATGTTTGCAACAAATTTCATTTTGAATTCGATATTAGGAGTGAAGGGCCTTCCTAATATCGATAATATCGATAACCACATGCCTGAAAGTCTTTCGTCAGCGCAGAATTAGGCGCACTCTGCTTAATCTCAATACCAGAAAGACTATGAGGCCAGATGGCATTTAGCCTATTGTTCTAAGAAATGTGCACCTGAATTAAAACCAGTTCTTTGCAGGTTGTTCACCACTTCATACTTGGCGTGTTTCCTGCCAGCTGAAAGACAGCTAGAGTCCACCCTATTCCAAAAAAAGGAAAGGCTATTCCTAATAATTATAACTATAGACCCAGTTCACTACTAGTGATATTTAAAGTGTTGGAAAAAGCTATCAACATTGAGCTCATCCAATATCTAGAAAGTTCCAAAGTTTTCAACTACCGACAATATGGCTTTCGTCACCAGAGACCAACAGGAAACATGCTTGTCTACGTAACACATATATGGCAGATATCCACTGCAAAATATGGGGAATCTGTATCTATAGCATTGGATATATGAAGCATTTGACTGAGTCTGGCACCAAGACCTCTTCGGGAATATCCGCCTCAAATTGTCGTTCACTATCGACTTTTCTCTCAGATAGAGACACTCCATGTGGTGGTTGACGGAGCCTCCTCCGCTACAATACTTGGGAAAATATTCTAGTTATAATGGCGACAGTCTGTACCATATACGAAATTACAATATACGTAAGAAAGGGCGTTTGGAACTGATAATTGCTCATTTGTCTCCACTGAGTACGCGTCGCAATTAAATTTTGATTATAACTTGTGGTAGCTTCAAAATTCGTTGAACCTTCGTTCTATTAATACTTAATATACCCAATAGCTTTGCCAACTGTACTGGTTCAATTCTTACAGTGCTTCAACCATCTCAGATGTATTTGCTACATACTTGGTCATCCTATATTTATTCAGTCTAAATGCTTCAAGAAAATTTACTTCTTCTTAACAATGTAAAGCGATGATAAAAGAAAAACGAAAAATACGGAAGTATAAACGCGTCAATTGAAAATTGTGTTTCATTGAGATGTAAAGTTGAACTTTTCTGCAATTACCAACCAGCAGTTTTTTTGGGATCGTTCAAGGATCAACTATTTAAAAATTGTTTCACGCATGATTGCTACTGGATTTAAATCTCAAAGGCGAAGCAAAAAGATTCTGAACAACCATAGGAAATTCATGAAGATACCCTGATACAAGAATTATTTTCCATGATTGCTTGATGAAAATTTATAAGGCGAAGCGAAGCGTTGCCGAACGATTACCTTCATATTCTGTTGCAATATCTACCATCCAGATCTAATATACCCCAATCTTACGTTTCAATCCCAAGAAGGTTATTCTATTTTTGCGTTCTTATCCTATAACCTTATGGATGGGTTCAAAATTTTTCATGAAAATGTGTAAGGCGAAGCGAAGCGTTGCCCAACGATTACCATCATACTCTGTTGCATTATCTACCATCTAGATCTAATATACCCCAATTTTATGTTTCAATCCCAATAAGGTTATTATATTTTTGCGTTCTTATCCTATAACACTATAGATGGGTGCAAAATGTTTGATGAACATGTGTAACGCGAAGCGAATCATTGTCGAACGATTACCTTCATACTCTATTGCATTATCTTCAATCTCAATAAGGTTATTCTATTTTTGCATTCTTATCATATAACCTTAAAGATGGGTTCAAAATGTGGTACAAATATAAATCTCCCACTTCAGGAACTTGTTGTGCTCCTAATCTTGATCGTTCTGGTAGATTCGATTTCTGGAACGTTTGTCTATTCTAAATTGCTAAACGGATTTGCCTCTTTTCTTGACTTCCCACAAACAATTAATTATACCAACTGTTTCAGAATTATTTGGCTAGATTCCATGTAAAACAAATTTATTATTTTAAATAGATACTCACAGATGTGTGCGTGCTACATATTATATTTTTATGAAGAATTATTAATAATGTGATGGCTTAATTGCCAGAGATGTCGGTACAATTTTTCACATCGGTAAGTATTGAATTGCTTCGGATTGGAAATAGATCATAAGCGTTGGAACATTCCTGAATATATTAACTTTTTTCCATTCAGGCGTAGTAGGATCGACGTCTGTACCGTCTTTCAACCAAGTACCTACTATTTCGACGCTATGTTTGGTATTTGTTCGTTATAATCTTATATACGAATTATTTTCACCATAGCTTACACAACTTTGATGCATTATAACTGCTCATGAGCAATTTAGGCTGAATGTAAAGGTATGACAAACTGGAGAAATAATCACCTCCATTGATCAATTTTCGAAACTACCGAATAAATTTTAAGCTCAACAGGACGGAACCGCTACCACACTCGATTCATGATTAATGCTCAATATTATTTCTAAGTATCAGTTGGATTCGAATATACGTTGTTTGAAAGATGATACTCCTTCGAGTGCAAATCATGATACACTATATTACGTCGTCAAGTTAGAAGGAAGGTGTGTGTTGATTAATTATATTCATTGCTGTAGATTTATCCCTTTGGAGTTGTTCCAATTGAGTCTGTCATCTGTTAGTCATAGAGAGGAAAAGGGGTGGGAGTATATCGATTAGCGTTTCAACTGGAAATGGCCACTTGAATTGTTTGAGCGATGATCGTTGTGTTATCGCTTCGTTTCACCTGATTCTCATGCATATCGCCCGTTGTATAGAATCCGCTTGAATGGCTGATGCTGTATTAGAAAATACCCCTTTATCGAATAGGAGGTTCGAAACGATTAGTAGGCCTAATGTAGTTTAAACATTTCACAGATAATGGACTATCTACTCACTTAAATCGATGCAATTACGTCAAGTATTTAATGCTTTCAACTCCTGCAGCCATGGATTTACTTCTAAGCGCCAATTTCCCAAATAGCCGTACACGTGGAGCTTAAATTGTTCTTTAAATCGTTCTAAAAAGCTTTTCCATCCCTTTGAATTTTTCATTTCATTAATCATTGTAATCGCTGCAATTTGTTATCATCTCTTGATTCAGATATTAAATTGAATATTTTGATAGTATTAATTTGCAATGACATGATGAAAATGATAGTAAACTGGCGATTAAATATTCTGATGATTTAGAAGGCAAGCAGAACTATTTTATATTCTATTAATTATTACACTTTCAGTGAAAACAAATATCAATAAAATGTTGGAAGAAAGTAAGACTTCAAATGTTTGAGTCAGGCTCCAGGATCTAATAGGGAGTTATGTAATGCAAACATACTGACATAAATTTAATTTTGTATATACATATAATAAAACAAACCATCACGGTAGGATATGTAAGTAACTGCATATGTCTTCAGTGCATAGGGGAAAGGTAGTGCCTCTTATGAAAGCGAGAATTCCACGGTCTCGTAAAGAGGGCGAGACCCGAGACAAGAGTACACCAGTTTTTATGTCGAGAGCGAGAATTTATAGCAGAAGTCTCGGTACAGTTTTCGCTCTCTGCTCATAAAATTAACCAACAAATAACATATCTACAACTTACATTTTGTTACTTTTTGAATTTAGGTCTCGACGTTAAATTTGTAGTTCCGAGTACTAACAATGAACACGCATGTAATAAAGAAATATATGTATTTAAAATAAGAGTGTTGTATTACACAACAAATAAGGAAAAGGGACTAAAAATATTTCTATATCTTTATGATTATTTATAAAACCAAATAGACCACTTATCACAAACCGAATCTACAATCAAATGACCATATTAGATAAAAAACCTTTCTACAGTTTTTCGTACTGAATGCTAAAATGTAATATGTGATTCTTTGAAATAATACAATGAGGAATTGTGGAAAAACATACAACAAATGAAAGACGTTTATAAATGCATGTAGTTGTTGTTAAAACTGTCTTATATTCTAGTTCATCCTGTACATATACTTCGGAAGTATCCTCCGTTTGATTATCTATTAAAATCCAATATAATTAATGTTTATTTCATTCAAAGTTATAAGTTCCAAAGTACATTCAAATGTCGTTGATGTTCATATAAAATATTGAAATCTGCTTAAAACATGTTGCTAAGTCAACTCATCATGGATTCATCATCATCGTCATTTGAGGAGAGGAGGCTTAGCCCCAAATACATTTAGGTCACTTAGTTGGTCCCATTGTGCGCCCCGTGGTCAGGAGCCTATTCTATTAGTTTGTGGCTCGCCAGAAACTCAGAATATTGCCAACGCTGGCTTCCAGAAGTTCTTCTGGGAGCAGTTTTGATTCTGCGAAGTGACGGTGCCTGAGGAATGTCAATGTAGGGAATTCCAACAAGATGTGAGCGGCAGTTTCTTCCGCCTCTCTGCATTTCTTACATATAAGATCATCTGCGATATCCATAGTTAGAAGGTGTTTGTTAAGACGACAGTGACCGGTTAGGATTCCAGTCATCTCTCTGTTGTCCTTCTGTTCAGAGAAAGGAGTTCCTTTGAGAGCCTAGGCACAGGCTGTTTGATGAAGAGCTTGGCCTACCTCATGCGTGTTGATTCTCGCCACAGCTCAGACCACTCTTTGTTCAGTTGATTCAATTTGATAAAGCAATCATTGGCTCCGGTCCGACAGGGGCGCCTGACGATCTCCGCGTGGCCAGTGAGTCGGTATTTCATTTCCTTCAACTGCACTGTATCCTGGAACCCAGATGAGTTGAACTTTATTTCTCATGGCTAGTTCAGCTAGTGTATCTCTGCATTCTTTGACTGACTCTGGGTGATTTGAGAGCTCCCAGAGCCGACCGGCTATCTGTGCAACTATATATTCGCCTATTTACAGAGTTTCTTCGCAGGTTTTCCATAGCACAAGTCAATATTGCATAGACCTCAGCTAGAAAAGCCGTGCAGTAAGCGCCTAGAGTCACTGAGATAGTGATCGTTGTCCTTTATAGGTCAATCCTGCTCCAGAAGCCTGACCTACCTTGGACCCGTCTGTGAACCATGCGAGCCCACCTGGTGGCAGTAGAGTGAGTGTTTCGTTACTCCAATCTCCTCTATCCAGGATGAGGATTTCGGGAGAAGTGAGACATATAGCTGGAATCATGCTATCTTGTTTCATATCTAGTATGGGGTACTTATAGATTGCCTCACTTAGAATCATTGTGTCCACGAGAGTAGTACATTTTGATCCAGTGACCTAGGCCCTTTAACCTATACGCCCTTCTCATGGCCTCAATTTTTATAAATAAGTGTAGAGGTGGTAATCCGTCGAGAGATTCAAGGGTCCTCGTTGTAGCCGACGTCATACCTCAATTTACCTACGCATGCAAGCCGCTGCAGTCGGTCCAGGGTGAGCTGGGACATACCAGTCCTTGTCCCCGACCAGCATACTATCGCAGCATAGGTGACCATAGATCTAATCACAGCCGTATAGATCCAATAAGGAATCTTTGGTTGTAATCCCCATTTGCTGCTGATTGCTCTTCTGCACGCCCAAAAGGATGCAAAGGTCTTCCTCACTCGATATTCGAGGTGTTCGCACCAGATCAGTTTAGAGTTTAGGATTACTCCCAGAAACTTCACCGAACCTTTGAGTTGTATTCTATTCTATTCCCAGGTATTGCCAAGTTTGAGCGATGAGGGATGCAATGCGAAAAAAAATTTCTCACCGATACTTGTGAACGTGTTATTGCTTTATTAAGGAATGGCGAATAATGAAAATTATTGACAAGTTGAGGGAACTGTTGTCCTAGTCTTGACCAAGGTATGAGAGAACGACTTACGCAGCGTAGGCATTATAGTATTGCTTGGTATTAGCCACGGAATTATGCAGTTATTGAATTTGATTTGTTCACATAAGTTTCGCTTCGAATAAAATTAGGTTCTGTCAGTTTATTAGTACGGTCGTGAATATGATAAGCACTGCTTGATGGAAAATGATAGAATTAGTGACCTAATTTCCCGCATCGCATCCCTCATCCCAGAAAGCACATCGCTTAACTCAAATTCTACTTACCGTAATTTTAAAAGAACTAGTTCTGTATCCTTCAAATCTACATTATTGGTTTGTCAGACATATTTTTCAGATGCGATCTTAAACTTATCATATTTGTGATTGATCTTTTAAAATCTCTTTTGAAAAGAAAGTGCTGTAATTACAAAGTTGTAGCTATTGAGGGGTCAGGAAATACCTTTGGAAGAAGAAATTGAGAAATGCACTACTTTCATGTAAAGTTGAAAACAATTTGATATATTGAAAAACACTATAAATGAGCATAATCAGCCACTAAATCCACTAAAAATGCTGTTGAAGTACTGAAGACCTTTCGGCTACCAAATAGCCATCATCATAGTATCGGAATAGTTCACAGTATGTCTTCTCTTATAGTTTATATTGAAGAACCTTTGGGAATTTCAGCTTCTGTGAATTAAATTTCACCAAACCGGTAGCCAACATTATATTGTCTAGAAGCTGGACGATATGTCAGGACTGGGTGACAACATGATTTTATGATTGCGTGACAACACTTTTCAAGTTGCGGTTAGTTGAAAAGCATGTTATTCTTATACTCTTCCACTATACGCCATCACTTTTTATCGGCAGCATTTTTTGGGTGCCCAGGTTAAATGGGAGCAAAAATGGACTGCGTGAAAACGCTTTCAGTCATGGCGGAAAAAGTTTATTGGTATTGTGCCAATTTTCAAAATACGACATGCCATTGAAAGTTACGAGCCGTTTTCGTGTAATTGGCCATTATTTGGCCAGAAAATGAACCTGTTCGCCATTTAATTGTTAAAACGGGCGGATTACAAGACAACTTGATGGCACCGCGTCAAATAGTTCATTTGAGGTCAAAGAATATTATATAGGAGTGTCATCTTTTTTTTCAATTCAACCCCATAAACCACCCCCCAAAAAAATCAAAAAATTTCGATAATTAAGCTCTTATGGAGCTATAATTGTATAATTTCATAATTGTCCTCCTGATTCTTTTTGGGAGAGTTGTTTTTGGAGTTGAATTGAAAAAAAAAGGCACTCCTATATAATAATCTTTGACCTCAGATTAAGGTATTTGAGATGGTGTCATCATTTTGTCTTGCAATCCGCCCGTTTTAGCAGTAAAATGGCGAACAGGTCCATTTTGTGGCCCCAAATAATGGCAAATTACTCGGAAACGCCTCGTAATTTTTGATGGCATGTCGTATTCCGACAATTGGCAATACCAATGAACAATTTCTACCATGTCTGGAAGCGTTGTCACGAAATCCATTTTTGCTCCCATTTATCCTGGCCATCCAAAAAAATGGCCTGGATAAAAATGATGGCTTATGGTGTAAGAGTATAAGACTAACATGCTTTTCAACTAACCACAACTTCGAAAACGCCTTAGCATGGAAGATTCGGCCTGTGAAATGAATTGATCATTGAACCATCCACACAATAAACTATAGTGGCATCATGTTGTCACCCAGTCCTGCCATATTGCTCCACCTCCTAGACTTGTACAACCTCTAATAAAATGGAAATGAAATCAGATTTTTGAAGAAGTGATTGATTGGAGTATGTGTAATTGTCACATTAGGCACGCATGAGATACTAGTGGTTCAGTTGATTAAGAACAAAATAGTTACCCAAGTCAGAAATGCTGGAAATGCTGAGAATACATGTTGAAAAGCATAACATTTCGAATAGACGCAAGAAAGATATTGCAATATCATTTTACTAGCAACAACTAGTACAAATCCTTGATATATCATAATGTGGCATCTTTTTAAATCAACTATAGGTCTCGTTAATTGTTGATACATATTACCAATGAGTTCTCTTTTGAATGTGTGCTGAAACAGTACAGATTCTTGTCTCTAACGCAATATACGCCAATTTGTGTAAGATAAACTCATGGTTGATGCTATCCAATGCTCTGCTGAAATCACATGTCACACCACACACAAACACATTGTGATCAAGGTGATTATAATGTTTCGCATTACTCATGTTTTGGATCAATTTTCACGAGCGTCATGTAGATTTCCATGAATAATAAATAGAGTCAAAATTAGTAAGCAATTAGTTCACACTTTATAAGGAGCACTGATGAAACTATATATTTTCCGAAATGATATTTATAGAATATAACACTATGCTAATATATTGTTTAACAAAATAAAACGGAACGCATCAATCTCTGTTCTTTAAAGATTATTAGCATACGGGAAAGTTTACGAGCCTTTTGATTTACAGCACTCAAGTGCATATACATTTTTTGCTCTAAAACTCGCTAAGAGGTGCGGTTAATTGCTTCTATTTTAACTCGCTACAATTTATGTGTCTGAAAGTGTCGCACTATATACTATCACATTGTTGCAAATTATTTCCGTACTGTTGTAGGTTGGAAGTTATTTGAAATATCTATTTAATAAGCATTTCTTTGCAAAGTTGATATACCTATCAGTTCACTGATGGGTTGCTAGGTTAGTAACCCGACGACCAAAAATAACGTATCAAAGAACTCGTTAAAATATGTTGACAGTGGCACGAATTGACTACAGGAACATCACTTCGAAAATGGTCTAAGAGAAAAGATGTACTAAAGTTGAAAATAATGAGTTTCTCGTGGCTATAAACCATAGTTTTCAAGATATCTAGAATATTCTTCAGGTATTCAAGATAAGAGAACGTTTTCCAATCTTAGCAAACGTCATGATCTCTTCAAAAGTTACAAACCAAATATTTGGTCGTGGTTTTTGTCACTATACTTACTTACAATAGGTTGAAGATATGTATTTCATCACCTAGAAAGATCTCAGTTCCTAAACAGTAACTGGAGGGTAGTTGGTAGAAAATCCTGGAGAAAAAACGGCAAGATTCACAAATACAACATTTGGAGGAACCACGCGTTGGTTTAATGGGGAGGTTCGTTCCAAGTCTTTTCTTCCTATCTAATGATGGTAGTTTTTGAAATAACTCTTTTCGAACAACTCACTTTTATTAACAATTTGACCAGGGAAAAAAATATTATTGCGCTTGCAAAATCAAGAAAATACAGAAATAGATGAATCAAAGCTCTTCAAAGGACTGAATTAATGGTAGTGGAGAATCGACCTTTTCCATATCAAGCATTACTGCAAGATATGGAGTGGTAAAAATTGGAAAATTTGGTTCTGACGTATTTTCCGATTTCTATTTTTGTTTTCATGTTGAAATTTATGCTTAATAAAGTTTTCATACGTAATTTAGACTGATGCATAGATACATATTCAAATATTTCCGTCTGGCCCCAAAACGGCTGCGATTAGCTGAAACGCATGTGACGTCACGATTCTACTCCTTGAAGGCATTGCCTGATGAATTGAAAAGGTGATTTTATAGGTCCACTCAATGTATTTTTGTATAGGGGTACAAGACCACATTTGGAGCGTCTCCCTTTCTGATTTAGCACTCATCATTCAATCACGTAAATTACTTCCAGATTTTGGTTTATGCCTGTTGAATATAATGTGAAACGGTGAAGAATAGATCCGCGATGTCACAGCA
Organism: Endomychus coccineus; assembly: GCA_958510875.1. Lineage (NCBI taxonomy): Eukaryota > Metazoa > Arthropoda > Insecta > Coleoptera > Endomychidae > Endomychus > Endomychus coccineus. The sequence goes on along the minus strand of OY294071.1, from coordinate 5,087,464 downwards.
CGTTAGGATACTTTGGGCCATTCCGGCACATTTTCGTTAAATTCAAATTATCATATTCATCTGGATAAATTACAGAAGAAAAAAATTCTCAACGAGAGTCACTGGTAGCTTAAAAATTATCACAAGAATTGAACGAAGTACTTTGCGATGCTGTTAAAGTCATTAAGTTTATCAAAAGTCGAGCTCTAAGCAGTCAAATTTTCGCAAAGCTATGCATATAAATAAATTCGGATTATCATGCATTATTATTACATACAGAAGTACGATGGCTCTCACGAGGACGAAGCTTAACCAGGTTGTTACAATTAAAATATATACAATTAAATATCTTCTGAACCATTCAACCGATTTAAATTTCTTTTATCTGATTTGAAGAGGATCTTATGGTCTTTTGAAAACAAATTTTTTGCTGAAAACCGCATCGCGATATCTCCATCTGTTCTCGATTTATAGGAGGAAATGTTGAAAATTCGAGTACCTCAATCGGATCATACATCTAGTATTGTTCCGAACAGGGGTGGTATTAATAGATCGGAATGGTATAAGTATATTTTCGGTACAAAACTATATTGAAAATCATTGGACACGACCAGCATGTTTGGCGTTAATTCCTTGAGGGGTAGATACGGTAAATGGGGGTAGGTGGTGGAAATAAAGCATAAATATTCAAATATTATGATAAATTACTCAATTATTAAGACTCCGCCAGCGGTTAAATGTCGAAATTACTGATTTTTTTCAGGGGCGTTGTCGGGGGGGTTGAAATGGGCAAAAATTGATGGCACTCATATTAAATCATTATTTGACTTCAAATAAACGTATTTCACACAGTGCCATCATGTTAGCTTGTAATCCATAAGTTTAAGCCACAAAATAGCGTACATGTCCATTTTCTCCTCTGAATTGAACCGGTAACTTTTGATGGCATATGGTATTTTAACAATAGGCAACATCAATAAACATTTTCCACCAGGTTTGAGAGGGTCAACTAGCAGTCCTTTTTCGGTCCCATTTTAACTGCCCAGCCCGATAAACGGACACGATAAAAATGATGGCACATGGTGGAAGGATATAATAATAGTATGCTTTTCAAGTAACCGTAACTTGGAAAGGGATAACTTGCAGTCAAAAAATCAAAAATTTATGGAGGCTGTATCTCGAGAACTACATGAGAGCGAAGATTCGGTCTGTGAGATGAACTGAACATTGAACCGTCCTCTAAAATAAACCATCGGGTTAACTTTCAGTCGCACTGTATCGCTCTAGCTCCTAGACTAGTTAGTATACTAAATATCAAATCCGCCTCCCACTTCTGTTAAGATTTGAGGTTCTGTTGTTCCACAAGAAGATATGTTTCAGAATCTAATTTCCGTGAGCAACATTTCTTATATTTATCATATAATCTTTATATTTGATTTATTCTGGAGAATCAAGAGCTCATTCAAATTCTCTAAGCCGTCTCTACGCACAGATATACCTTGCGACGTAATTCAATCAGAGTCAGATCTCGTGTATTTCTCTACATGGCACGAAATGTAATGTTCTTCAGCTTCGGCCCTAAAAAAATATTTCTTGTCCTCTATTTGTAGCCGCGGAAATGATCTTTCAAAATAAGTCTTCTTATCTTCAGGATGAAGTTATATCACGGCGGAAATCTAAGCTAGGAAAATATATCAAAATGAAACAAAACAGGACTAGGAAAATCCTTATTAGACTTCGAATAAATAGGAAAAATTCAACTTCATATACCGAATGAATGAATGGATGAAATATTGAATATAAATGATGCAAAATATGTATATTTCAATATATAATATGATGTTTTCAAATGCCGTGATATGACATTGATTTTATTTAGAAATTCGAATAATCAGTTTGTGGTTTTTGTTCACTAACGCTATATAATTGTTTACAATTTCATGAAATTTAATCTGGGATCATAATTAATTTCATTTTTCATATAATAGATTCTCTACATGTGATGCGTTATATTATGTTACATTTACAAACTTCCTGAATTCCATGAAATTTAATTGTTTTTGTTAGATCTCTGTTTATAGCACGTTAACTACATTATTCTCATGGAAACTTGAGACAATTACTTGATGATAACAAAGTTCATTGTTTTGCAGATTATTTTGCTTAATAGATAAAGATGTATCAACTAATTATTAATTACGTAAGTAGGTGCTCATATCTTGAAGATTTTAGTTTGTCACATTGAAAATTGTAATAACAGCAGTTTGTGAACAGCAAATCGATATGCGTTGAAGACAAATGAACTGAAACTGATTTTGATGTACTGTTGTAAAATTTCCCTAAATGTATGAAATACTAATGATCTGAAAACGGGTTGCTACACTCTATAGTGCCAGTCAAATGGGTCAAAATAGGCCAAATCTCTAAATCCTTGGAAAATGGGTCGATTTGGGTTTGGGATCTTTTTTTAATTACGATACTATTGTTATTTTGATCGTTAAATGCATAAATAAATTTTTGAATTATTATAAACAAATTATTCATTGATAAATACACGAATTGTGCCAAAATTCCAAGTGCACAGTCGTTGACCTTCCATCATTGCCTCTTGATGCATTTAAAGAGCATCTGAAAACTTGGATCGGTATGTTGTTACTAAATCCAGAAGATTGGGTTTGGAAGAAGATCGACGGAGTTTTGCACCCAGTTAAAATAAACTTAGAAGCAGTTCCTGAAGATATTTTGAATACGGTATCTTGCTCTTGCAAGAAAAGTGTGGATGTCGTGCTAAAAATATGGATTGCCCTTCACCATGGAAAAATTGTATGGGTAATTGTAGCAATAATTTTAGACAAGGGATTCTCAATTCGCCTGAAGGTGACGACGATAATCTAGATGAAATCGATGGTACGAATGAACAAGATGACGATGACAACATAGAAGAAGATATTAATGATATTTATTTTGATTTCGATGATAACTAATGTAATTATATATCTGAATATTATTTATTAAATTATGAACTTTGAAACAATTGTTTTTTTTTATATATCATAACCCTTAAATTACTTTCATCAATTTGTTTGTCAAAAATTGTTTCTCTGAAACTTTATTCAATATTCATCGTCTAGTCTCGTGCACTCAAATTCTTTGATAAAATATTTTTCATTTGTTCGTTTTAAAATTGAGATTTTTCTAAAAAAAATATATATATACTTTTTTTTTAGATCTATGTCTCAATAATATTTACAATCAAATCATAATTGGGTCCTTAAAATAGGACGAAAACAACTGTACACTTGAAAGTTTAGCACAATTCGTGTATTTATTAATAAATAGTTTATTTATAACAATTCAAATTTATTTATGCATTTAACGACCATAATAACAATGATATCGTAATTAAAAGGCGAAAATAAGTAGAAAAAGATCCCAAACTCGACATTTTGGTCAAATTCGTATATTTTTTAATAAATCTAATTTGTTTATAAGAAATTAATAAATCTGTAGGTATACATTCGCCGATATTGACATAAAATCGAACTCAGAAAGCCAAAATTAGCCGAAAACTACCCCAAACTTGGAGTTTTGGTCGAATTCGTCTATTTGTTAATAAATAAATTGATTATAACAAATGTTAATTCAACTACTTGTTTAACCATTTTCATATGTTCAGTGACCAGAAATAGTCTTTACCCGATCGCAAACGGTCAAATTTAGCATTTTTCAGAAATTTTTATGTAATCTCATAAAAGAGCTAACCAAATTGTTAATTTATTGTTCATAAACAATAAAAAAAATTTGCGCAACTATATCTGTGTTTAACTTTGTTTCTGATAAAATTCTGAAGAGAACGCACTTTGTCCCATCAAAATTGACTCTTTTTCCAAGAATTTAGATTTCAAATACCCATTTGACTGCACTACTAGTTTTGTTCCACCAAATTGAATTTAGGGCTTCGTTGGCTCATGTTTCTGCTAAAATAAGCTACAATGGAAAGAAAATTACCGGACATTTTTATCCTACAACTAGGTTGATTTCCACAAACGGGAAAATAATGAATTCGTGCAAGTTTCAAGTGAAAAGAGGCAGCTTTAGAATTCTAGCTCAGAACTTGAAGCGTACTCGCGTATACAAATAATAACAGAAGATCATGAAATGATTAATATTCAAAATTTAATTAGTCAAATGGAAAATGTTTTAAAACGATTTGTCAACAAAATGTGTCATAATGTACATTAAACGTCCCTTCGCGCGTCCCGCAATAGCAAGGAATTTCGATTGATTAAAACGAATCTTAAAACAATATTACATCGCGAGTATCTTGTCTCAGTTCTCACACTTAAATCAGGATAAATTGTATATTAATTAAATCTTGAATGGAAGATAGCGGCAGCCAGTGGCGCTTTATAATTGCTTAATTCGAGCATAAATTCATTAGGAAAAACAACACGAATAAAGAACGAATAGTGTAGATTTATCGTTTTTATCTTTGAAGTGTTATTTTAAAAAATGTGTCGAACAAATTTAGAAATCAGTTTATAAAAGTAGTACATCGAAGGTTTTATATCAATGATGTCAATTAAGCAATCAATCAAGGTTTGGAGTCTACTACGTGTAAATTCGTTACAAATTGGTAGAAGAAATGCCAACTCTAAAACCATTATCATCGCAGGGCTGGCGAGGCAGTGCTTCACCATACACATCAAACCGATGAACAGGAAAGTAATGATTATTATCATATAATACATAATAATGCATCATTTATTCAAAGGGTAGTTTTAAAGAGTTCACTTCATACGCATAGAATCTGCAACGAGCTAGTCAAAGTTATGAATTTCAACTCAACAGTTCACTCCAGGCAAATCGAGTATATGCCTCAACCTTAGCCCAGCGACCAATCAAATTCTGTCAAATCAATTCGTTTGTAAGAATGTTTGGTTACATTAATTGTGACTATGGTACAATCTACACTTTCTGAACAGAGAGAGAATGCACCAGTTGAGGCACTGTCCTCACAATAAGACTGCGAGTTGAGGAAAAACGGCACTATTGAGTTATCAGATATGTAGCTAACGAAATCGGATAGCAATTAAAAGTCGGGATAGAACTTATGAACTCTAATAACTGTGTTTGGTCTAATAATACTATTATTACTGTAAATTAGTTTTACTCCCCTCACTATACGTAGTAAGGGAAGTTTATAATCGGGCCAACACAATTTTTTCGGATTTTCGAAGATATATCCGTTTTGAGCATTACGAATCGAGTGAGACTATTGATTGTCCCTTTTTGTCGAAACACCTGAGGCAATCATTTCGTCGACAATGTTTTCCGGTGTCATGTGCTGTCGTACAGCTTCTTGTTAGCTCGTCTCTCTTGCGTAAAACGAGGGCAATGGAAGAAAACATGTTCAGCTTCCTCTACGGTCGGGCGACACGTAGGACATTGAGTATTGTCTTCTTATCGGTACTGGTAGGATTTGAACACCCATGACCAGTCAGCAACTGAGTAAGATAACTTCTCATGTTCACTGTTCACTTGTATTCCATTTGAATACGTTGGAGATAAGACGATGCATCTACCTTTTGTTGACGAGTCCCATCTCCAGGTGGTTTCTTCTTCTTCTTTACTCTTTGGTTATTCTGTGGTTAGGTTTATCCCTCTGCCGTTTTCGTCGGTATATCGTAGATCGCTCCTTGGCCGCTAGATCTATGGGCGGTATATTAGCAACCACGCACGCTGTTTCGTGCGACACAGTGCGAAATGCAGAGGCCACCCTTAGAGCACATCGACGATAGACAGACTCTACCTGCCGTCTGTACGAGTTAATCTCCGTATCCTCGCACCAATTGGGAGTTGAGTGGAGCAACACGGAGCCAACTGTTGACAAAAGTCTCCGTCTGCCCTGTCTAAGTCCTCCAATGTTAGGCGTAATGCGTGCTAATGCATTCATTGCTCGTCCCGTCTTATCTGCAATCAATTTCAGATGCTCCTCAACGCGCAATCTGCTTTCAATCTGAACTCCCACATATTTCAATGATGACTGCGATGTTATATCACATATCCCAGTGTGGTCAGTGTGACAGTTTCTGCTACTTTTCTACTTGTCAGTAACAATATCTCCGTCTTGTGATCTGCCAGTGTCAATCCTACCGATAAAAGCCACCGACGTACAATGTGAACAGCCTCACTGGCAAGCTGTTTGACCTCTTCCACAAACTTCCCAACAATAGTAATTGCTACGTCGTCTGCAAAAGCCTGACATCACTCGGCATCGGGAGCTTGAGTATCGAGTCATACATAATGCTCCAGAGTAAGGGGCTCAGAACAGAGCCCCGTGGAACTCCTCCTGTGACGTTATGAGTTCTTTGTCCAGCATCAGTATTGTAGATCAGTACTCTATGAATAAGGTAGCGTTTTATGACCCTTATAATATACTCTGGTATCTGCATTAAATACAGAGCGCTCAAGATGTGGCTCCATCGGCACAATAGGGTCGATTCCCTGCGTACCCTCCAACCGATTTCTAACGGCTTCGCAAATATCTTCGGGTTGTGTCAGTTCATCCATTTTGAAGTGTTAACGTCAAGAATTAGTAACGCCAACAGTTACAAACTAAAAATCCATAGAATTAGCGTATCGAATGGAGCTTCGAACAGACGCGGAAATATAGAATAGACTAGAAAAAATACAGATTGCTGCCTTATCTATCTGTAATATAGTCTACTACAATTTCAATTTATTCCGGTGGTAAGATAGTGGAAAAGTAAAGATGGTTTGCAAAAAAAATAAAACAACTTCTGCAATATATCTAGATAAGAATCGATAACGCTTAACAGTAACAGTAGCAGTAGCAAAATCAATATCAAGATTGATAAGAAAAGTTTCCAAATTAAAGTGTGCGCTTCTGTTTTTATTCCCTGGTCGAATAAGATAAATTCCATTTAGAGCTAACATTAAAATATAGTTAGTACTGTTCCAAGATAATATCATTGTTATATCATACCAAATCATATAAGGCAGATAACTCTCAATTATTACGTGAAAAAAATGAGAGAATTTACTTTTTATCTGGATAAGAGAACTCACCTTTGTTTGTTATGGGATTTGTGAGTTTATCTTTGAACCGGAGTATTATTTCATTCTCTGGATATTTTTTCTCATTATGTTGTCGAAATTAATCAATTTGCGGCGCCGTGGTTGCCGCAAGATATAACACATATTGATATAAAGATATCTTTCTCCGGATAGTAGCATTTCAAAGAAGTTGAAGATTGTTCTACAGACTATTCAGATATTTCAATACGAAAGATGGATAATAAAATGAAGAGAATCCTACTGCACGGATTCGAAACGACAATAAGGCAAGAATAAGGGAAAGGTGGAGAAATGAAAATGGAGAAAGAATTTTTCAAAGCTCATTCACAAACAGATTTCACGAATTCGCGAAGTATATTTGGTATCGGTATTCAAAGGTATACAGCTGCAACACCCGCCACTGCCGGGCCAGTCAGTGATAGGTGAGGGTAAGAGGTTGTTCCGCTATTCTGGGATGATGATACACACATAGTTTACTAAGTGGTCTGTTAGTATTGTGTCAACGCAGTTACCCGTTTGGCCGCCAGAGTGCACGATTTATCGCTCAATAAATTACGAACACGATCCTTGTCCCACTCGTGATTCCAAACATTGCCGTTCTATGAGGCGGGCCCGCCTTTCCTCGTGCCGATATACAAATCATTGTCGTTAGTCTCATATGCAGTTACATTGTCGCCGACTTCTGCTATAATCGTCCTGATGGATCGTTAGTTATTACTCCTAATTGCTGCTGAAATACACACGAGATTTCATGGATAATTTGGGGTATTTTCAATGTGTTACATTAACTAACCACCTAATTCATTTTAAACACGTTTCTGATCAGCTTAAACTGAACTCAGCAATTTATGATACTCATTCATAATTTATTTCTCCATTTTCTCGAGCAACAGTAATTGTTTATTCTCAAAGCTTCGCAAACGTCATCAAAAGAATATTGGCACATTGATACTAATGTATACTATTATAATGATTCTTGACCCAGGTTTGAATTATATGTAAATTCTCGGGAAATAGGTCACATTACCAAATATGCTTCCTATATTTTTTCGTCTTTACGTACGTTGCGGTCTCACGATCATCGTCAAAAGTCGTTTGAGCAGTAATTCACATCAACTAAAGCGCGGGATTCCTTAAACTAATTGCACTAAGCACTGAGCGTCTATATCGCATTAATTTCAATTGAAATTGTCGCAACAACGAAAGAAACACGAAAAATTGAAATTGATGTGTAAAATTATGTGTATTAGAATATTACAAAGTAATGTTCCTTTAATTGAAATCGTCATTAAAGGTCTTAGCTATACCGATGATTTATTGCATCGGCTTCCTACCTACACACTATTTTAATATTATAAAGAAATACGTAACAATTTTTAAATATTCAATTAATTAAATGTGACTTAATGACTGTACATCGGTTTTGTGATTAACAGACTTAGAAACAGCATCTAAGCACGTTGGGCAAAGATTAAAGACCACACACCCCTTCAGCCTGGATTTATAAATGTAGTAAAGTTTTGTTTAGAATGCACTTATTTTCAATACGATGAATAATATTTTGGACAAATATTCGGCATAGCAATGGGATCTCCTATTTCAGCTACTATTTCTAACCTAGTTATGAAATACCTAGAGAAATCTGTAAAGAATTCACTAGATTTTCAACCGGTATTCTTCAAACGGTATGTAGATGGTTGCCTAATGTCTGTTCCCAATGTTAAAATTTAGTACGTAATCAACAAATTTAACAATTTACACTGTAAAATTCAATTACCGATACCATGTGCATCCCAAAAAACTGTCGCCATGACTTTGTTGGCCGATAAACCCACTTTGGCCTTTTTCAGCTTTGATTCTCCAGGACAAAGTCATTCTTATCGTCCTTGAACATCGTCAAACACTCCATTGAAGTTGTCACACGGTCGCGCTTTTGTTATCAACAGACAGCAAATGCAGCACCCATCTGGCAGATAGCTTTCTCATATTCAAAAATTCATGCAAAATGTTCCGTACCCGTTCAGTTAAGATGCCCATAGCCTCAGCAATCTCGTGCACTTTAACTCGCCGATCGTCCACTATCATGCCATGGATTTTATCCACGACTTCTGGCGTTGACCCCAATTGGACGACCAGAACGTTCGGCGTTCTTTGCGGTCATACTATCACAACGAAAATCAGTAAACCACTTTTGAATCGTTCCAATCGATGGTGAGAAGTCCCCATAATGTTTAATGCGTTAGTACATCACAAATGTCACATGGGATTTTAGATTGTGGCGCCATCTATTTTATTTTTCTGGGACTTTTCACCTTACCCTCGTATAAGGACTTGCTGTTTATACGGGATGCTCAGTTTGCTTCTTTTAATGCAAAAAGCCTGTTTTATAATGGAATGGAAATAAATATGTAATCTAAATCAAGTTCATTCAAACAATATGAAATTGTTTCTAGAATTCCGTGAACTGTGTATGACCATGGAGTATGTGTATCTATTTAAAACTTCCACATATCCAAACAATGTAACAAATTTCTTAAAAACTTGCTTTTCGAATCATCCTCTAAGTTACCTTTGACAATAGGTTCCTGAAAAATGTCCCTTAATCGTTGCCTCTTAAGGGGAGTTTAAACATTCATTTTCCACCAAGTTAATACAATATTTATAAGCTGGCCTGTGTATTTGGAATGCTCTGTATTTGAGGTTTTTAACCAAATTGAAGCATCTATGACATATTCATTGAATACCTTAACATAACATATTGAAGTTCCAAATTTGCAGGATAGAGGACTCTCAAATTCAAAGAATTTCCAAATTTTAACAATTCATCATGTTCCGGTTCATGCATTTTTTGTAAAGCATAAAATGAGGCACTATCCTCGTCTCCCGAGTCAAAGTTGGGATACAGCATAATTTGATTGGGTTTTGAATTTCTAGCCAATTATTCCTTCTACATTTGAGAATGTGAGCCGAATCGCATATGTTTAGAAAAATTGTTCGTGGCTTTGTGTTGCGTGAAATATCCAATTTGTTCTAATCACAAGATAATTGACTTCATAAACATAAATAATAATACATGATTTATTTTTGATACAGAACATCTAACAACTCTTTGAGTTTTTAATTAACACCAACAATCATAAACACAAACGCTGTTGTTGCAAGTAACGTGTTATTGAAATGCAAGCGGTACCAATAATATCAAATAAAAGTATGTTATTTCCATTTTTATTTAAAATTTCAAATTGATTTTGAGCGTATGTAGGGAACATTTCGCTTTCATCATCTACTGGATCGTTGTTGGATGCGGCAAAATTAACATATATGAGCTTTTTAAAAACTTATACTTATGGACTAAAATATAAGTAAAAGTGGGAATAGAATCATAATATTTCCAGAATATCTATACCTTTCCTTGCAAGTCGTTTGCAGTCAACATAAACATTTACTAAGGAAGTACAACGCACTTCATTAGGTCATAACACTTTCATACACCTTTATTTACAGGTGAAATCAACTCTTCAATCACACCAGCATACCTAAGGAACAGGTGAAACCTATTATTTCACACAAAACACAGGTAAAACTTTGTTAAATCGTAGTATTTATCATCTGTCATACTCAATACTTAAGATTGAATGGTACTGTCGGAAGCTACGTCAATAGTCAGCGCGTAGGCCTCGTGTGATAGAGGGTATCATCTATATATTGTATTGATTAGTAAAACAGAGTCTAGCATTAGGTTTCTGCTCTTTTCTGTGGCCGAAATAAAAAAAATCATACGATATGAAACATTTGGGTTAGACCCAAATAACCACGATCTGACATCGTTATGACTATAAAATGAAACCGACTAATTAGCTACTTCGACGGAGAAGGGATTATTTCAAATGGTTGTTTTACTAATTCGGAACAATATAAACCTCCTTCATCAATATGGGATAAAGGAGTACCGTCCACATTTCATTTCTCGTTAAGAAATACCTGTTTGGTGGTGCATAAGGGTATGTCTTTCATGAGGAAGATAATGTTGTAATATTGGATGTAAGATCATTCGTAAACAACTCCATCAACAAAAGAGACTGAACAGTTTCATGCGTCTTGTATATTAGCAGACAAAGTTTTTGTCATTTGAGAACTATTATGTACGACAAACTACTGTCTGGTTGGGCATTATTTCGGAACAAGTAGAAACGAGTTGCAACTGTGTTCCTAATAGGTGAGAGACATACTTCAACGCAATAATACTGATAATACTGCACTGGCAATATAGAAAAACAGAGAGCTTATAAGAATCGCGAGAAAAACTTGAACACAATGTATGTATCTGAAGTCGCCACTCGCAAGAAGTGCTTGCGGAGAAACCGAAGCTTCCGCAAACATAAACCCATGTCCTGCATTTGCGAAGACTTCAACCTCTGAAAGATTAACAAAACTTGAACCGTAGGATATTAGAGTATTCATGTGAATGAATTCATCAGATTTTCGGAGACACTGGAATAAAAGAAGACTACATTTAGTATATTATTGAAACGATCATAGGTCTTGTAAAAAGAACATAACCTAACCCCAAAGTTAGATCACCGGAATAATAATAAATTGAATGTGCTATTGCTATTGCACATACATTTATGTTTAGCATTCCCATAATGAAAATGTTATACCAGATGATATATTTCCATCTTGAAGATGTAATCGCTTGAGACAAAACAAAGAGAAAGAGTCTGTTTGAATGAAGAAGTATCTAATGAGGTGAGAGTTTAGTATGGAGTACCACAAGGATCTGTATTAGATCTAATACTATTTTTGTATACGTAAATGACCTAAATATCAAAAACAGTGTGTTAACATGTCAATACTGCGACGATATATTTGCTTCAGGCACTGGAAAGAATAAAGAAGAAGTGAAAACCAAAATAAATAATATTATCCTAGGAGCTAAGCTATGGTTAGATACTAATAAATTAAAATTGAATGAAAACAGAATATCTTACTTTTGGTTACAAATGTATTCCAAAAAATATCAAATTCCTGGGCTTATATATTGATAGCAGACTCAATTGGGCAACTCATATAGAAGCAAACTGTAAGAAAATATCAAGTTCTATTCATTTCCTGGGCTTATATATTGTAGCAGACTCTCTTCGACAACTCATACAGAAGCAACTTGTAAGAAAATATCAAGTTCTTTTTATTTGTTGAGAAAATTGAAAACATTGACATTAAAAATGGCCAATTCCTACAAAAACCTGAATTTGGAACATTTTTTGTATTTTGAAATTTTTCTCTAAAATCAAAATCATGGCTGCAAATGACAATTTTAGATTGGCAGCGTGGGGGTAACTAAGAGGTCGGCTAAGAGATGGTTGATGAGTGGTGATATATGAGTCATAAAAATAAGGTATTCTTATGCGGGGTTCTAAACCATTTTGGACTCTTGGTATTTTTCTCTAAAATCATCAGTTAGGCTACAAAATGCATTTTTATATTTTAACCCGCCATTTTGTAGCCGTCATTTTGAATTTTCAAATTTTTTCGTCGGATTCGTAATAGCTGAGCCCTTAAAACTAAAACCCTTGTATGTAAATTTGAAGGAATTCGGTTGAGAACTCAGCGAGATAGAAAATGGTGTTGCTAACAACCCCTCTAGCAAAAAGAGGGGGGCGACCGCCAAAATCTAAAGGTTAACAAAGTTTATTGGTACAAAAATAAAGCGAATGCGAAAGGTTTCATTCAAATCCATCTCATTACAAAAAAATAAGAGGTTCTTGCATTCATTTCCTCTACTATATGTCGAATTACAAATGGTGAATATCTTTGATAATATTGATGTGAAGAAAAAGGAGCTGGTTATCGCTTTCTAATTTTACAGTGATGAATTGAATAAAAAAACCATGTACCAAGGCAAGGTGACGCACACCGTATCGTCCATATCGATTACCTTGAAAAGGGCAAAACGATCACCGGCGTATATTACGCAGAGCGATTGGACCCTGATTTAAAGCGAAAGCAGCCGCATTTGGCAAAGAAAATAGTGATCTGCTACCAGGACAATGCACCGGCGCACAGGTCCGCAGTCGCAATGATAAAATTGCATGAATTGCGCTACGAATTGGTTCGTTATCCACCACATTATCCAGATTTGGCCCCCTGCGACTTTTATCATTCCTAAACTTGAAGAATTTAGCTTCAACGATGAGGTCATCACTGAAACAAACTCCTATTTTGAAGGATTCCCGAAATCGTATTATCTGGAAGGGATCGAAAATTTTGAAAAACGTTATACGTAGTGTATCGGGCTACAAGGGGATTATCTTGAGGAATAAAATAAGTTTTGACCAAATAAATCATCATCATCGTACGGGTGACCAGCTGCATATAACCTCTGGCTTATGACGTCACGATCGAGCGCGCAGACCTTGTGTTATTGAGGGCATTGGCCTAAATCATCTTGCAAGTTTTCCAAAGTTGTATGAAATTATAACGCTTGGAACATTTGCTCCTGATTCAACTCAATTTAACGGTAGATGATATAATATTTGTTCTATGCTCAGGGTTTCTTCTTTCAGATGCGACCACCTGTATTTATTTGAAATTCAGTTGTTGTATCTTTTTTCTATCCTGTTTTGTGCAGATGTCCTACAAAGCTCTTAGAGCTATAAAGCTTTTCCCTTTTCATTATGAGTGTCAGAAACTTTACCTAATTTATTAGATAAACATGAAGTATGTTTGAGGTTGAGGCTCGTGTGTTTTTTTAATAATATCATTTGGATATGATGAAGCCTTATATGCATTTATTCAAATTCAAAGGTAGACAAACCACTGTTACTAAAATGTCGAATATGCTGAATCCGCTTCCAACATATATCCCCATAATTTATACTTCACTGTCACTCGCCAAAAGTTTTAAATGAAAATGCACGTGAATAGAAGTGAAATATATTTATACGCCTAAACCTCCCAAAGACTCTCTCTATCTCAGATTAGTCAAAATATCTACCCTCAACTCCGTTTATCCTCTGCTATTTCATTCTTATCTCCGATTTCTCGATAGCATTCAGCAGAATTGAGTAAAATTTCAAGCTCTAATAGTTTTGAGTGAATACCAGTGGCGTAACTAGAGGAAGTGGGGCCCGTGGCTAGTGTTGTAATCCCCCCCCCCCCCATTTGAAAATTCACAACCAAATTTATTTGTTTCTCGCTTTACATAAGCGAGATATAGTTAATTTGTACTATATAATGAATCGTTTAAAGTGATTGGTTAACATTATTTTTTAATGTGAATAAATGTGGAAACAAAACACACAAAAAGAAAACATCTATCTATAACTATGTTTCTTCATTTATTGAACTTGAGTAACATGCTCGTTATATATGTACCTTCCTCGCCTTCGTGGAAGCAACAGCATCAATGTTAGTAGACGTTTGGAATCTGCCTTCTCAACCTCTCGTTCGGCGCTAAGCAAAGCAGCTAGCAATGGAAACTGCAATCGTGATTAATATTTGGAAGGGGATTCGAAGATTTGGGAAGACGCTCTCATCTCTGTATTGCACGATGAATCGCAGAACGTCTTCAGGTCGTGAACGTTTTACATTGACCCTGGTGCTGAGCAACATTCGTAAGTCCAAAATTTCTTCATACAGCTGCTGACCATCGTTGTAGAGATTTTAAGAGTTTTGATTTAATTTTACGATTGTGTCAAGCGGCCCCCCTCGGCTTTGGCGCCTAGGATAATTGCTCTTTCTGCCATCCCCTAGATAAAAATTACGCGTCGAATAAAAAAGGCATGTTTCACCGAAAATCCATCCAAGTTCTAAATGTCGAAAACCAATAATCGAAGAGCAAGGTCGAATCTGATTCTCAAGGCATAGATTTTTGTGTGATATTTCTAAAATCACATGTGAAATGAAAATATGTTCTAAACACAAAGGAATATTATATAATGTCCACGAGGCACGTTTTTTCATTACAGCGATATCATATTATAATTATCGTTTTAATGTCAAAGGTTCAGTTCGACTATTGGATGTTGAATAGAATTAATTGGGAGAGTGTCCATTATCAAACAAAGGATTAACTTTTACATGCGTAATCATACTATATGCATAGTAAATGAACTAGTATGTAATAATTTTAGTACACTGCATTAGTTGCATTTACATAACATTTTAGGCATAAATAATGTTAGCCACAGAATGCAGTTCATCTGTACCAGAAAGTTCTAAATTTTGAAACAATTCATTAAGCTTTCGAAATTAACCTGCCAGAAACGATACACAATTAATCTGGCAATAATTGATTTTTCTTTAATTATTTAATTATTCAGTATGCTGTGTGTAATGCCTCGCTTTGTTGCAATATCATTATAGCTATTTAATTAAAACGGGCAAACATTTTAAATTAATTGAATCATGTGAGAAATAAACATGTGCACATTTGATTAAACAGATCCTCTAACCAGTTGTACTCTAAACTATTATTTCATAGTCCCATGGTTTTCATTTCATCACATAGGGTTCTTAGTCTTAGACACAATGGTTATCAGAGATGACAATAAACGTGCCATTTATCTTTCTTTTAATCTTAAGACCAACCCGAAGATAAAAATTGAATTCACTTTGGAATCCTTTGAGGAGGGGAGGGGGGAGGGGAGATAAGTCTAAATTACAAAAATCTGGACTTGGGATCTAGCTAAATTGTTATTAGTCTAGATATGGGTTTGGTTGTACTATTTCTAGAAATCAAATATATATTTTAATAATGATAATATTAATAATAATAATAATAAATCAGAAAATACCATCCTCTATTGGGACCAGTTATAACCGATAGGACAGTAGATTTTTATCGGCCAGATATAATGCTATGGGAAAAAATAGAAGAGAAAGCATGGATTGTCGAAATTGGAATACCACTCACCCATAACCTGAAAAAAACGGAGCAAGAAAAGTTTAGAAAATACCAAAATCTAGCAATTGAGATTAAGCGTATGTGGAAGCTCAAAGATATGGTCATATTACCGATCGTGATGTCAGCAAAGGGTGGCATAACAAGAAAACTAAAGGACAATTTGGTGATTCTGCAGCTACCTCCTGGTCTTTTCAGCATCATGCAGAAAGCTTGCAAAAAAAATATTTTTTTTTTATTTGATAATGGCACTTCGGTGTTGAGACGTCTTCACGTTATTATTGATAAAAGTGGTATAATAACGAAGTAGTTATTCTTTCATATATATTTACAACTTAGTTTTACTAGACTTATTAGTCGGAATGAACACAATTCATACACTTGACCATGAACAATAAACATTTGACTGGTATCGAATTCACCGGAGACCGGAAAGTTTATTTTCATAAAATTGGAAACATCTTGAATAACTTTCCCTGCTCATTGCTACTGTGTATATTAAGCAAAGACATAAAATAAAATCATAAAGCACATGTTAAACATTCTAAGGACATATAAATGATTCTAGAAAGCAATTGGTTAAAATTAGAGTTGTCTAATATATGTATCCGTCTGAAGAATGTTAAAATAATAGTAAAATCGTTTAAGTCCCAATTACTTGCTTAATTATTTTTGGAGATGCATTTTGGCAACATCTCCGTCGTTAAAATAAATATAAATAAAAATCAACAACTTTGGCATTCAAAGTAAGTGTTTATCAACTAATTTAACGGTTTATTACTTACTTAACACACGCTCGCTTTTTAACCAAAATAAATTATGAGTATTATGTAGGCACGAAGTAAATCGACTGTTTGACTGTAAGAGGTCACTTGAAAATAGAGATATTTGATAGCATCACAAAAAAAATGGAAATAATAGAAGAAAACTTGATATCCAAGAGGCCAATAGAACGCTTCAACATACAAGCACCGTTCATATACTTACCTATATATGTAATAATCAATATCTTGTAATCTATTAAATAAGGATTCATTGCAAAAACGTTTCACTTTATCCATAATTATCAACACAAATTCCTATTCATTCACCATTTACGGTTTCGTGATTTGCTAGATAATAATAATCGTTCAGTTGGTAAGGGTGATTTCTTATTTATAGAGGAATAGTAATCGTTGTTAAATATTTAGGAATCAATTCCTAATTTCCATAAATGGATTATGTTTATTTATTTAAATAAAATTTCATTGTAAGTAACAATTTTTCATCTTTAACATTTAATGGTTCATTTTTATAATTTTTTACTCTAATTTTTTAACAAAATTTTATTAATGAATTTATAGAATTTTTATTGTTTTTGAATATAACAAATTTATTTATATTTATAATTAGGAATTAAATTTTAAAATATTTGTAGTGAATTAATTATCAATAATTTTTTTTCATTAATTGAATAAATAAAAAGTATAGATAAATCAATTATTTATTATTAAAGTATGAAAATTATTTGAAAAATTTCTTGATTCAAATCTGGAAGAAATATATTTAGTTTTATTATTTTAATGAAAAAATTTATTTGATCACATTTTATTGGTATTGAGAAATAATTTAAAAAAGTAAATTATCCCAAAACATTTAACTAATTAATATTTTTACTGATCTATGTGAGCCCATATCTCCATATAAATATACGGGTGATTACATTCAGGCTAAATTAAATAGCATGGTTTTCCAGAAAGCTATCCTCTTGTCAGAAATCATCTGGAATCTAATCGATCATATTTGTGTTTGAAATTTATCCTGCACTTTAAATATTTTCGAAGGTTATAATTATGTAGCGTGAAGTTAACGGTATAAAATTACGCATCCCAAACGGACTTAGTAATTAGATGTCTGAAACTATAATATTATTTCGGTGTCAGTTAAAGGCCACAAGGTCGTATTAGTGGTTCTGATCATCGGTGTTTTGGGCGGAATTCTGTCTTCGCTGCGTTCGAACTTAAAGATCATTCCGACCTGTAAGAACTACCGACCGATAGGGAGGAGTAGCTTCGGTTCCCCGACTTTTCTGGGTTTGCTGGCGTGATTACTGCGATGTCGTCGGAGCTCGCAGCAGCCCCGACCAGGTTTTAATGTAAAAAAAAGTATATATACTTCCAAGTCTGCAGTGTAATCTGTCCCGATAGAGAATGAAATTTTAAATTTTCCCCACCAGCATAAACATTCACTTGGATAGCAATTTTGCAACGCACTTTATTCAGTCATAACACTCTTATGCACGCTTATTTACAACAACAAAAACTCTCCAAGCATACAAGGACACCTAAGGAACAGGTGAAACATATAATTTTCCACGAAGAACTGATACTGGCCATGCGTCATTAGGTCTAAACAGGACTAGCGTAAGCTTCGTCCCTACTCCAAACTTTTTGTTGATGACGTCACACTTACGTTTCTTGTTATAGAGGATCTTGGCTTAACTCAGATATTACTGAATATTTCCTAGCATTCTGGTTATTTGAGTTACTTTCAAGTTATTCAGGAACAAATAATAAATAATAAAAAAATTCTTGCATGGACATATTTTTATTAAAGCACCGCCCTTATTAAAGGACGATAGTAACATTGCGGTCACAAGTAACAGGTACATAATTTCCCGTTTGCTTGATAAACCCCGGTAAAAAATAACTTTGCCGTACGCCCATTGTCAATAATGAAGCACTTTACACTATAGACAACGAATTAAGAAATATCAGTTATTTCATTTTGACAAATGGGAATGACGGCTATTATAGTACATTCATTTAATTAATCGAGACTCGAGACCGCGTATCGTCATACCTCGTCTCGACTGGTCTCGTCTCGACCTCACAGTCGAGATAAAATCTAGGCGAGACGAGACGGCATCGCTTCATATATTAGATTTTCGAAGTAGCATATTCGTTTATTATACATTCTGTTTTCTGGAATAATTGGGTGTGAAATTATTCCTTTTTTGGGATGAATCAAATGATAAAAATATACAAGTGGTGTTAAAACATTAATACATGTCGTATTCCAGATAAACAAAAAGAGGACTTGGGCTAGTCGATCGCAATGACATGAGTGCGTATTTTTGCTTTACAATTGATATTGACAACATACTATGGTTGATTTACCTACCAATGCTTGCATTGAACCGATTGAAGTATTGCATTAATATAATTAAAATTGTGGTTGATTGACTGGCTGAAGGGCAATACAATTTTAGTTGCGTACCACAAATATCATTTTATCAGATATTGTTTTATTCTGATTTGTTCTATTAGTACTCATATAAACCGTCAAGACTATAGATTTGTTATTGGTTCCGCAATATTCATTCACTAGCATAACATAATGGAACATGCACTTCCCTCAGTTTTTATTACTATAAAGGAAATTTGACATGTGACCTGCAAGCTTACATTATTAATCCAATTTGAAATAAACATTATTTAACGGTTTATCACATCTGAATATAGAGTTCTGAATATGTTTCCAATTTCAGCAGGAGTATAAACCTTAAAATTCAAATTTTACTTGCAATTTTTAGAAAATTTATACATCAACATGTGTGAATGAACAGATTGAATGAAGGATTTCAATCATGACCATGAAATTAATTACTGAGCTTATAATTCGGACCAAGAAGAGTAATATCAATACGCTCAGTTGTACAGGGTGTCCCATTTTGGGTACTTTTGCGGGGTATCTCCTTTATTTTTAAAGATAGAGAGTTGCGGTTTTCGCGACACTGTGCTACTTTTTCTTAAAAGTCAAGATGCCGTCAACAGAATTTTCATAGCCCTTTTAGTTTTTAAGATACAGGGCATTTCTGAAAATGTTGCATTTTGTGACCCCCCTCGTATCTCCGTTATCCTTCAACTTATCGAAAAGGTAAAATAACATTCTAATAGTTTTTTCCGTAGAATGCAGTGGTGTAGATAACTTTTGTTACATATTCACTGTTTTTGAGTTATATAGCAAACTTATGTTTTTTTAAATGGAACACCCTGTATATTTATAGACTATAAAATTTGTCTTTTTTTTACCTTTTCAAAAATATATGATAGTATAAACTTTTTTTCAGAAACACGCAAATAATTGACAATTTTTAGAAATTAAATACATATTTTAATTGT
Source organism: Endomychus coccineus (assembly GCA_958510875.1). NCBI lineage: Eukaryota > Metazoa > Arthropoda > Insecta > Coleoptera > Endomychidae > Endomychus > Endomychus coccineus. Next base: position 5,067,316 of record OY294071.1, on the reverse strand, counting down.
AGGCCATTGATATTGTTTATGACAAGAAACAGAAATAAACATCAAATCTCTATCGCATTTAAGCTGTTTATTTTCGTTCTTTTGGTATCATTATTCAATACATATTTATCAATTTTTTCGAATAATGGCAGTTTACGAAAATTATGAGAAATATGATATGATGGTATGTTTTATACAGAGTAATGAAAATTCTGAAGAAGCTTCGGAATTATATTTCCAAAGGTGAGTAAGCTATTATGGCTATGAAAATCTCTATTATCATTTTAATTTTTGCTTGTTAGATATCCAGAAAGAAGGCAACCGTTTTTTGGGATATTTGCCCGTTTAAAAGCAAATTTAGTTGAGCACGGATCATTTGTTCACCCGCGCCCTAAAACATACAACAAAGAGAACAGGGAAAGAAAAGAGATAGATACTTTAAGATATATAGAAGCAACATCTTCGTCCTCATGTAGAAAAATTTAGAAGGAAATTGGTGTGCCAAAAGCTAACGCTCAGAGGATCTTGAAGAAATATAAGTATCATCCATACAAATTTAATATACTACAACATTTGCTTCCTGGCGATGCCGAGCGCCGGGCACTGTTTTGCCAGTGGTATTTGCAACAAATCGATGCTAACGATTTATTTTGCAGACTTGTTTTTTGGTCAGACGAATGCTTTATTTCAAGTGCTGGCATTTTCAATCGTCACAATACCAGGAACTGGCGTAGTGAAAATCTGCATTTAATGTTTGAAAGGGCACAACAAGGACGCTTTGGAGTTGAGGTTTCATGTTTTATTTTGGGTAGACATATAGTTTATAGGATTTTTGAAGGAGGTCTTACAGCACGTAGATACCTAGAAATTCTTGAGGAAATTATTCCAGAACTGCTCGAAAACATTCCATTAGCCCAGTATAATGCTGTTTACCTACAGCAAGATGGTGCCCCAAGTCATAACTCTAGGCTCTTAAGGGCCTTTCTAAATAATAACTTTCCTCAAAGATGGATAGGTACCAACGGACCTGTTAGATGGCTTCCACGATCACCAGATCTCTCAATTTTAGATTTTTTTTATGGAGTTATATACAAAATGAAGTATATAAAACTCGATATGACGGCATTGCAAAACTTCGAGAGGCAATTCATTTAGCTTTTCGAAATCTGCGAATGAGAACAATGGTTCTTTTGAACACTATTCAAAGAATCTCAAAGATGTGCCAATTTTGCATTAGAGAAAATGGTGGTCAATTTGAACATCACATTTAATTTTTTTTAATAATGTTGTTTTTTTATGTTTTTGTTATATTGTCACTTTACGCCACAAAACTGTTGTTACAAACTTACTGTTAGAAAAAGATCTATGGGAATTTTTTTTAATAGATACCTATATACAAGGTATCCAATTATTTGTTAGTAATATGTAAGTTGCACTTGTTTATTATTGTTATCCATAGCCTACTATTAAAATATGTATTTAATTTTCTGAAAATTGTCAATTATTTGCGTGTTTCTGGAAAAAAGTTTATACTATCATATATTTTTGAAAAGGTAAAAAAAAGAAAAATTTTATAGTCTATAAACATACAGGGTGTTCCATTTAAAAAAACATAAGTTTACTTTATAACTCAAAAACAGTAAATATGTAACAAAAGTTATCTACACCACTGCATTCTACGGAAAAAAATCTATTAGAATGTTATTTTACCTTTTCGATAAGTTGAAGGATAACGGAGATACGAGGGGGGTCACAAAATGCAACATTTTCAGAAATGCCCTGTATCTTAAAAACTAAAAGGGCTATGAAAATTCTGTTGACGGCATCTTGAGTTTTATGAAAAAGTAGCACAGTGTCGCGAAAACCGCAACTCTCTATCTTTAAAAATAAAGGAGATACCCCGCAAAAGTACCCAAAATGGGACACCCTGTACACTGCAGTAGTTGGGATTCTAAGTTTGTTATCAAAATTCGTTTCTTGATTCCCAATTGTTACATCCATTCCAACCCACCGCTTAGATCACAGAACCTCCTGTTAACTTAAGAACAACCAAATGGCTTTTGTATGTCTTATTGGAGACTTATTTGCTCCATATAGCAAGGTGAGGTATCGCAACATCAAGCTATTGATTCAGTATTCGAATTTTTTGTTAGATCTCTAGAATCACTTTTGCTAAAATGTTTACAAAACGTTTATGTTGTATGAGAAGATACGTCAATTGACTGGAAAGCATTGGAACGGTGGAAACTTTGTTATTTCATAGAATGAGTTTCGGTGTAAAGTGATATTTTCTAATGTAGATGCATTTGAAAATATCTTAGTATACTCGCTTCTGTTTCATGAAAAATGTTATGTGGACTGTAGTTATAATCCGGAACAAGGAGAGTAATATCAAAATCGCCCAGTAGCTCACTGCAGTAGTTGGGATTCTAAGTTTGTTACCAAACTTGATTCCCAATTGTTACAACCATTCGAACCCACCGCTTAGATCACAGAACCCAGAAATTTAATCTAATTTCTGATTATCATGTCATAGCTATACCGTATGAATTAAGTTTTTGGGATGAAATCAATAAAACCGTTATCATTACAAATTACGCCATGTAGCAATTTTATTAGGATTTATCGTGTACCAATAGATACGACAATTGAAAGTACGTACCTTCTTTTCTATACAAACTAAAGTTTACTAAAATCGAATGAGTAGTTCAGAAACTACATTGATTTAAATTATTAAAACTTTAATAGCTTCCCCCACTCTTATCAAGGTCGGTATGCCAATGAACTTTGAACCAAAATGATGTAAGATTGTCTAACCTTTCTAATGATGTTAACAAAGATATACCTTAATGCGAGAATTTCCGGAGAAACGCGTTTAAATGAACATAACAAAAACTCATTAACAAATTTACTTACTACCGAAATCGCGTATGTTCATTTAAACGCGTTTTTCTCGAAAACGGTGAGATTTCGAGAACCTCAACAAGTGGACATTATTTGTTTGAAACGAGCTTATAAACCAGAAAATTGTGCAAAGAAAACAAAAAAAATTTTCAACAAAGTTAAGGCTAATAGAAACGCCGATAAGTCGCGCACCCAGCGCCCTGTACCACATTATCTTAAACTAACTGAACCATCTTATTCGGCGTCCTCTGAAACCCCCGAGTACCAGATTTCAACGAAATATCTGTAGCTGCCCAGGAGTTACAGCAAAATTTTATTAAAAAAAATTAAATTCACCTGTATCTCAGAAACGAAAGAAGATAGGACCAAAGTTTACCTGAAAAATCTGGAGGTCTTTCTGAAACACCCTGTTTATCATTGCTACCTATAAATTTCCGATTCACCAGGAGAAGTTGAATCTCTCCTCATCATCAATTAGATTACATCTTTCGAAGAACATGACAAGTATTCCGGTACTCCGGGAGAAACACATTAGATAAAATTAATCAGTAAATTTATCCGAAAACTGCTCCGAGACACTATCTAGAGAGTAACGGATTGAGGGATTAGCTAAAGTAATTCCTACGGTTTATCTAGAACACTTAATAAGTTAATATTCTGCTGATTAATATGTAAAAGGCGATCATTAAGGGAACGTAATGTAAATTCTTGAGTTCATTATGTAAGGAGAATAACAAAGACTAAAACAATGAATACAAAAATAAAGACAGAATGATAATTAGTAATCTACTTCGTAAATTACATTGTTGAGAACGAGAATTAGTTAAACGCAGTGCACCGTTTAGGTTTCAGTAAAACGTTAATTGGTCCTTTTATATTCTTGTACTGAGATATTTGTGATAGTAGCAAGTTGCCGGGATATAATTTTGACATAAATGGGGTGCAGAATAGCACTGGCAGAAGCGTGCGGCTTATTGTAACCATGGTAACGACTTACCGCTTCTTAAAACCCAGGGCCGTTTCTAGAAATAAATCTACTTAAAAGTAACAATTGTTCTGAATGTATACAATGTATCAACCATCGATGGAAAAAGTAGTTTCTACTATGGTATGTAGGTGACTGCGTGGTCGATTTACTTAAATGTATGCATTATTTAAGTTGTCACTTGTATGCAATTAGTCGAGGAAATAAAGCACTAAAATAGGCCAAACCTTCCAAACTTGGCGCAGTTGGATGGATTGAGATGCGGTTTTCTGCATTCGATTCAGAAAGTGATTTAGAAAATTTGTCCGGTATTTTTTTTGCGGAAAAAATTTATTGCATTTCTGGTCTTCAGACATGGGTTACCGCGCCAACGAAGAGCATACCTTTGTTTTGAAGCGACGGCCCTAGAATGATTTCTTGAACCATCGGTCAGCAGATAACGGTGATTTGTTGGTATGGGATATGAAAGTTTCCATTCCTTGCCTGATAATATCCGAGATCTCTGTGGCGTTGGGTCATCAGATTCAAAACATACGCTTTCCCAAAGAAACTCGGAGAAAAACATCCGAAGACCGTTCCAGTCGACTGAGTTGTAATGCCAAACTGTGCGTGGAGGTGTTGAATTTGTTCATGGAGTGATATAGGGACAAGTCGTAGTGATGAGTGAACAGTCAGATTTTCCTAATGGTACGAACCTTTACTCATGTGAGCATGACGAATTGTGACATTTACAATTACATAATTGCCCATTTTTTTTGCAGCAACACTGCATTCGTGATGATTTGCACAGATATCGATTAAAACCCTGTCCTTCGAATTTAGAGTGTTTGGTCACACATTCCTGTAAAGAAATAGTAACTTCAGGAATTTCAACAGAGAATTCTGCTCCAGATCAAATTTCAATGGCATTACGGAACAGAATAACCAATTTTTCAGAATATCATGAGCTGTGCTTATTTCGTAGGATCCGTTAATAATGTATAATTCTTTTCCAATAATATTTTTGTGATCTTTTGGCACTTCTACTAGTACAGGGTGTCCCATTTTGGGTACTTTTGCGGGGTATCTCCTTTATTTTTAAAGATAGAGAGTTGCGGTTTTCGCGACACTGTGCTACTTTTTCGTAAAACTCAAGATGCCGTCAACAGAATTTTCATAGCCCTTTTAGTTTTTAAGATACAGGGCATTTCTGAAAATGTTGCATTTTGTGACCCCCCTCGTATCTCCGTTATCCTTCAACTTATCGAAAAGGTAAAATAACATTCTAATAGATTTTTTTCCGTAGAATGCAGTGGTGTAGATAACTTTTGTTACATATTCAATGTTTTTGAGTTATAGAGTAAACTTATGTTTTTTTAAATGGAACACCCTGTATATTTATAGACTATAAAATTTGTCTTTTTTTTTCCTTTTCAAAAATATATGATAGCATAAACTTTTTTTCAGAAACACGCAAATAATTGACAATTTTCAGAAATTAAATACATATTTTAATAGTAGGCTATGGATAACAATAATAAACAAGTGCAACTTACATATTACTAACAAATAATTGGATACCTTGTATATAGGTATCTATTAAAAAAAATTCCCATAGATCTTTTTTCTAACAGTAAGTTTGTAACAACAGTTTTGTGGCGTAAAGTGACAATATAACAAAAACATAAAAAAATAACATTATTAAAAAAAATTAAATGTGATGTTCAAATTGACCACCATTTCCATTATTAAAAAAAATCTAAAATTGAGAGATCTGGTGATCGTGGAGGCCATCTAACAGGTCTGTTGGTACCTATCCATCTTTGAGGGAAGTTATTATTTAGAAAGGCCCTTAAGAGCCTAGAGTTATGACTTGGGGCACCATCTTGCTGTAGGTAAACATCATTATACTGGGCTAATGGAATGTTTTCGAGCAGTTCTGGAATAACTTCCTCAAGAATTTCTAGGTATTTACGTGCTGTAAGACCTCCTTCAAAAATCCTATAAACTATATGTCTACCCAAAATAAAACATGAAACCCCAACTCCAAAGCGTCCTTGTTGTGCCCTTTCAAACATTAAATGCAGATTTTCACTACGCCAGTTCCTGGTATTGTGACGATTGAAAATGCCAGCACTTGAAATAAAGCATTCGTCTGACCAAAAAACAAGTCTGCCAAATGAATCGTTAGCATCGATTTGTTGCAAATACCACTGGCAAAACAGTGCCCGGCGCTCGGCATCGCCAGGATGCAAATGTTGTAGTATATTAAATTTGTATGGATGATACTTATATTTCTTCAAGATCCTCTGAGCGTTAGTTTTTGCCACACCAATTTCCTTCTCAATTTTTCTACATGAGGACGAAGGTGTTGCTTCTATATATCCTAAAGTATCTATCTCTTTTCTTTCCCTGTTCTCTTTGTTGTATGTTTTAGGGCGCGGGTGAACAAATGATCCGTGCTCAACTAAATTTGCTTTTAAACGGGCAAAAAACGGTTGCCTTCTTTCTGGATATCTAACAAGCAAAAATTTAAATGATAATAGAGATTTTCATAGCCATAATAGCTTACTCACCTTTGGAAGTATAATTCCGAAGCTTCTTCAGAATTTTCATTACTCTGTATAAAACATACCATCATATCATATTTCTCATAATTTTCGTAAACTGCCAATATTCGGAAAAATTGATAAATATCTATTGAATAATGATACCAAAAGAACGAAAATAAACAGCTTAAATGCGATAGAGATTTAACGTTTATTTCTGTTTCTTGTCATAAACAATATCAATGGCCTACTATTAAAATATGTATTTAATTTCTGAAAATTGTCAAATATTTGCGTGTTTCTGAAAAAAAGTTTATACTATCATATATTTTTGAAAAGGTAAAAAAAAGACAAATTTTATAGTCTATAAATATACAGGGTGTTCCATTTAAAAAAACATAAGTTTGCTTTATAACTCAAAAACAGTAAATATGTAACAAAAGTTATCTACACCACTGCATTCTACGGAAAAAAAACTATTAGAATGTTATTTTACCTTCTCGATAAGTTGAAGGATAACGGAGATACGAGGGGGGTCACAAAATGCAACATTTTCAGAAATGCCCTGTATCTTAAAAACTAAAAGGGCTATGAAAATTCTGTTGACGGCATCTTGAGTTTTACAAAAAAGTAGCACAGTGTCGCGAAAACCGCAACTCTCTATCTTTAAAAATAAAGGAGATAACCCGCAAAAGTACCTAAAATGGGACACCCTGTACACAGGATCAATCGTGTTCGGAAGCTCCCTTCTGACTTTGGATGTGTTCATGTTCTTCACTTATAATCGTTTCTTGCTGACTTAAGTTTCATATACCTTGAATGTCATGAAATATCTTGTTCACATTAATTTCAAATAGTTTTTCATACTTTTTCGTCTCATGATGATGTGGAAGAGCAACCATGTTGAACATCGCCATCTTTTCGCTATTATTTCTCATTATGTTGTTTTGTTTGTGATTATATATTATTATTGTCATTACTATTATTTCGGGCAAATACCCGGTTCCGCAGTCAGGTAGTGAAGTACTTGAGTTTTCTCGGTACTGTTCAGGAAGTATTGCGAATCGTTTTCGTTCTTTTTTGTAGTTGCTATAATTTGGTTTGCAATGTTAAAGATCTTAATCCTATCTTTGGATTTCAGCCAAAAGGTCCTGTTACTGTGGCCTGTTGATAATGCGATGATGGGATCAATTTTCCTGCCACTGCACAAAATAACAACCAATTGCCTATGAGGTGCAATCGTTATCGTCCAGCCAAGCTTTCAACATGTTCACTACATCCTGATTGCACCTTTCTGCCTAAGTACCTACCCTGGCTAGATGGATGCCGTGGCAGCTCATTAGCAACTTTGCAGTCTCATCACAAACTAGTTAATTTAAAAAATTCATGGTAAAAGCCGTTACTCTATGATAATTTATGATTATGATTAAATGAAACAACTATTACTTCTTTTTTATACCACTTTGAATAATAACATGAAAACGTTACTATAGGTTCAACACCGAATGGCCATTATCAAACAGATACAAAATTATGAAGTAAACAATAGACAGTTCAAGTATAAATAACAACGAAGTACAATGGGGTTAATGAGATTACAATTACGAGCAAGGAATGATCGTAAATTCTGAAAGAGGTAGATCCTGGGAAAATACAATTAAGAAATAATTTGTGCATTAGGATAATTATTATTCAATATTTCAAGAATTATCCTAAGAATGCTTTGAAGCATTCTCTATTGCAGCTGCGGTTGCTCTTTTAGTCTTTAGTCATCAAAAGCCTGAGAGGACAGAACGTCGTTGCATGATCCTTGTAATTGAGGAGTCACTTAAAATTTCGATCTGTAGTAGTCTGAGAAGCGATAAGATCGATTTGGGCAAGGTTATTAAAATAATCACTTTCACTTTGTAGGGCGAACAACCATGCCAGTTTTAGCTAAAGGTTTTTTTTGGTTGCAGGTTATACAAAATTTTAAAAATATTTTTATTAGCGGATGAGGAATCAGAAAACGATTTTTAAAGGTTTAAATCATTTTATCTCTTGCTCCATGCCCAGTAGCCCTGTGAAACTCATTCAACTTTTCGAAATAGTCTTCAGTCGTCTTATGCTTCAATATTAAACATGTTGTTCTTATTCTTCTTGTTTCATTGATCATTTATCAAATCGATACATACAATTCACCACTTGTTAACAATTTTGTAAATACACTCCCACCATTATCCACCCCCATCCCTCAATTTGTATCACATTCTGATCCCTAATATTTAAGGACATACTTTTAGATTTAGCTTTAGTTGATAACTCCTTGCTTTGAAAATGCCACAGTGTGGTGAAACAATTTGTCAGCATTTTTTAATTAAATGTTAAAAGTTTTGTGTAAAATTTAAGTTTTATTCTCCAACTTCCGAAGTATTATGAATTTACACCACGTCGAAACCATAGATATATAATATAACGTTTTCATCAGCGGTTTCTAAATCATAACCAATATATTTTCTGTTCCTACAATCACTTACATTTGACCCAGAGGATTGTCCGAAAGCTATTTTGCTAACAAAAGTAACAATTGATCACAGCTTTTTTATCGTGACATGGTAAAGTAGGCATTTTAGTTTTATAATTGCATAACAGTGTTCGGTTATGTACCGAAGGATATCCCACTAGAAACTTCAACAAGCTCTAACTATTACCACAGTATAATTTTCTTTCTGCTGTAACTATACTGTGAAACTAGGTTAGAGTTTGCTATTCGCTATAGGGCCCCGCCATAAAAACAGAAAACAGATGAAAATGATTTCCATCGGTATTGTTCACAAACAACCAAACCGTATTTTCAGTCCTAATAAAAATTACAGGACCGCTAGAATCGATTCCGGATAAATAATGAACCGATCCGATTATGAAGCTGTTATTAAAAATTCAGAATTTTATTAACTACAAACACCGCTTGTCAGACTGCGCATGCGAATAATGCCTGAAGTAATTCGGAATTGCTCCCGCGAACAAAGCTTCACTTATTGTTGACGTTTTAGAAGTTTGAGCTTGAATATATGCCGTTAGGTATACGAAAATAACGAAAACGTATCGCTCTAAATTCGAATCATTAGAATGGAATCTTAGTTTATTTCTCCTTAATAATAATAATAATAATAATAATAATAATAATAATAAATTTATTAAGTCATCAAGTTAGTTACATGACTAGTCCAAATATACATAATGAAAGGTAAAGTAGTGACATGTTCACAATTGAAATTTAAATTATAGAATTCATAAAATTCACACTTCAGATTTGTTTATTCTAAATTTATAAGTAGGTAATAATAAAAGATGATAAAAGAAAAACGATAAACGGGAGACCTATTCACAATAGTTAAAATTCAAGATTACACAAATTATAAAAATTCGCACTTCTGATATTCTTCAAAACAGTAAATGGCTTTCTCAATAAGGACTTTCTTAACACACTTTAAATTTGTTTATTGGCTTCTTTTTGAAATTATTTGGTAACTTATTGTATAACTTAGTTCCCCAATAACTAACCAATTGTTTGGTGACTTTCTTTACATGTAGAGGTGTTTGTAAAGCATTGCGATTGCGGGTATTGAAATTATGATGTTCACCAATAGTTTTAAAATTAATCAAATTATTATGATTATACCTTAAGCATTCTAAAATATATATACAAGGTAAGGTAAATATCTTTTCAGATTTAAAGTCTCTACACGAATCTTTGTCCAATGTTATCCAAAGTGCCCTTTTTTTGTTGGATGAAAAGCTTATCTGCATTTGCTGACGTACCCTATATGAGAATACCATAAGACAATAATGAATGTATATTCTTATCATATCTTGGATGAATGATGGCAATTAGAAAAACAACGCAGATATTTATCCACAGACGTATTAATGTTTACTTATTAATATATTCAATATATTTACGACGATATTTTAAAAGTAAGATCTATCCTCTCTTGATAAGCTAGGTTAAAATAATTTAAATGAACAACATATTCACCACTCATAATGTTCTAAATTAGTATTATCTATCTGTGCTTGTGGCTTTCGAATAAAAACGCCATTAGCTTTATCGATTATCCCAAAACATCAAAGCTCCAGAATTATTTGAAATAGAAATTACCCGTATGTAGATTTATAGAATTTTTAGCCTACGCTTTTATTACTCTATTTCTATCAAAAAATTTTAATTGGCTTTTTTATAAACTTAGCAAATGTTCCGGAAATAGCGAGTTAATCGATTCAAAAATCAGTTAATTAAAAAAATTTTAATTCCCGAACTTAATAAGGCTAGGCAGTTCTGCTTCAATATTGATTATGCAGCAACCCCTTCTAATTACCGATTAATAATTCTGTAGATGCAATTAGTGAATTAAATGGAACTCACCCCTCGTTATTCAATAATACTTATATAAACACGCTAATTGCATTATCATCAAATCCAGTTCTTCATAATATCAGAAAAACCGTACATGACTGAGTCTTCCGGGAAACTTATATATAATATTGGGGAAATAACGAAAGAGTGCTTGTGGGTGTACATTTACTTCTTGTTCAATAGGTTGTCGAACGTGTCAGTCCTATCGACACACAGGACTCCTCCTGTACTGGAAACTATCTATTCATTAATGCATACAAAAATTGAATTATTATCACGTATTTTCAATCAGTCCTTGTACCTGACACTCTTTAACCTGACAGTTAAGAATAATTTAAAATATGGAAACAATGTAATTTTATTAAATTTGGAAATTTAGAATCAGCACCAGAATGTTTGACCAACCAATTGTTATATTTACATAGTTTCACTGATAACTAAGAAATCAAATTCTTCAAAAATGTATGGCAAAGTGTCTTTCGTTTCCAGAAACTAACGTTTAGGAATTGGTGCAGGTCTTGTTGAGCTACAAATATACATACTTTTACAATGATAATTTTGATTTTGATTGATTTCTCTGAATAAAGTTATTTACATTAGAGGCTGTATTTGATCAAAATTCATTAATAATACTTATTCATAGCGTACTCGAGTGGACACTGAATATTTAATTATTTATTTATTTATTTATATTTCGTCTACCCTAAAGGAAAACCTTTAATAATGGATGTCGGTCGAATGCTACAAGCTGTGTGATAAGTCAACAATCAAAGTACTGACAGCAAGCACTTGTAATATTCATTTAAGAAGTAAATAAATAAATCTCACACATGAAAACAATGCAAGTTTCGGAAAATTTACTAGCTACTGTCTTATATATTATGGGGAATCCATTAAATGGTTTTGGAAATTCAATGGTGAGAATCCAATTGAAAATTTAACACATACAGAAAACACACTCAAACAAAAAAGTATACTTCTGCGGATCCCCTTACACCAATTAATTATAAAATAGTTCCATTTAACAGTCTTGTTTATAGATTATTAAAGGTTTCTTCGAGCCATAGAAATTGTTACAACTTCCGCATATAGCGTTGGACAATAGTTACGACAAATCATTGATCAATAACTTAATTTTTAAACAAAAAGAAAAATGGAACGGAACCAATCAACCAAATTAGAGCCACTACCTTCAAATAGTTCAATAATGAATTCCATAATTTGTTTTCAAAATTTGCTATACAACATGTTTCAGAACAAACTGAAAAACTCTTTAGGCAACACCTGTGATGAAGTTACCAACTTCGACAAATCCGGGATTTACAAAATCAATTCAGTCGTGTTCAAAACGTTATGTGGCCTAAACTAGAAGGAACATTCTAACTCTATATAAAGAAGATTTTGCCCACATAAAAAAAAGTTATGAAGAAAAATCAGCGTTAGCCGAACATATTTTAAATACAGGTTTTTCACTCTTGGAACAGTAATGGGAAATAGGTAATTTAGAAAGGTTGGAAATGTATAAACGAAAGAGCAATTTAATGAATTTAGATTTATCTCCAGTTGAGGGTAATCTCTTATATACTCTCATAATTCGCTCATTTTGATTCCTAATTCAGTTTACTCTGATGATGGCTATTTGGTAGATGAAACGTCCTCAGTACATTAACAGTATTTTTAGTTGATAAGGTAATTGTTTCTCATTTAAAGTCATACATCATTTACTGCATGGTTTTGGCGCTTTTTTTTTAGCGTAGAGGAGGGGAAATCTTGCATACACGCCTCGGGTGCCCGTGCCCCCGGGTGTGCCGGATTCTTACCGACTAAAACCTTGGCGTTGCCATACCGGAGGCTGTGGTTTTGGCGCTTACTTGTTTGATAAAGCCACCGTGTGGTGAAACATGTCACGTTTTGTTTGTTTTTGTGAAAATTCATTGAAAGTGTATTTTTTATGAAAACTATTCGTACATTTGTATTGAATTCTAAAACGGCCAACATGGAATCTTCAAAGTATTGTTGAAAGTAATAGATTTTAAATGATCAACAATGCAAAAAGTGTACTAATTACTAATAAAAAAATAAAACAAATTAATTTAGTATATGAAACTGAACAGGAACGATTGTCAGAAATAAATGTGGTCTGTGGGTAGCTAATGTTGGTGCTCTCTCGTTAAATATCAGAAAAGTCTTGATAGGGTTCGGCAAAGATCAATTAGAAAAGAAAAAGATTCGTACGTCAGAACTTATATTATATGAAAATATATTGATATTTATTACTGTGTACAATTTTCAAGCTACTGTGCAGACGTCACTCGATTTATTTTGGACAGGCTCATCTAAAGTCATCATCCAGTCACAATCAGAATATGATTATTTATCAAAATTGACCTAACATGCCCGGAACTGATACTATGCCTAGTTTCGTAACGTATTGGTCTCGGTAACCCTTAACGATGCTCAATATCTGAAAATTAGAAAATTCTTCAATAAAGACAAAGAAACTGGAATGGCTTTAAATCGAATAATTCGTCGCTGCTACACCAGATGATGAAATGTAATTGAACAGCAAACGAAACCATATACTCGTGAATTTATATATTAAACATTAAAGCTTGCACTAGAATAGAAACATGTTATGAATAATGTTCATAGAAACTTCTTGAGTTGAGGTTTCGCTTACGAAGGATCAAGAATTCAGGAGTGCTAGTTGAAACGTAAATTAAATTAGCTTCTAAATCGAGCCAGTATTAAATGAATGTTGTTTTCTAACTTGTTTCTGATACTATCCCGAATATCTGAATTTGATGTAGATTGCAATCGCAAATTCTTCCAGACAGTTTATATAATATGTATCGAATTCCCGGAATTCACCAATTTTAGAAAAAAAGATCTTACCCAGCGTATCATCCACACTAAGATGGGGTCATTTCCTTTCCGTTTTCCAGACCAACCTCTTCTCGCGAATCGTGCTACCTCACACGAATCTTCGCGCAAGATTAATAATCGATTATCTATTGAAAGATAGATGACACTCATAGTCTCATTAATATTCCGAGCAGAAACTGTTATTTAGATTATTACAGCTATCTTTAGACAACGTAACGTGATAACGTTACATGGTCTACTGTGAGAATCACCTGTTGCCTCCGGTGACACTTAGGCCTGCTGGCCCATTGTATCTTACCTGTATTGTTTGATCACAGTACCCTCTCCAGTACTTTTATGCCTTTACTGGGTGGGAGCTGTATAATTCTGGTTCACCGGTAGGCTCTCCTAAAATTGACTGTCTTTTGCGGTCCAGTGCCTCTCATTTACACAGTATATGTGTCACTGTTTCTGGATCCTTACCGCAAAGTCTACACGTCAGGTCGCCATTGTGCAGTCCCATCTTGTTGAGGTGCCCCTGTACTGGCGCATGGCCAGTAATAAGCCCTGTTGAGACTTTTATTTTTTCCCTGTTTAATGTTAAAATGTCTGTCGTTCTTTTGTGACACGGTCCTTTGATGTATGTTTTCCCGTGTTTGTTCCCTGGGATTTTTTCTCAGTATTCTTTGTGGTTTTCCAGGATCCAGTCTTCTGCAGTTCTTCGTTCTGTACGTTTTGGTACTCCTGTAGTTTGTCCTTGATCTGAATCGTTCTTCTTGCAAGTTCGGCTTTTTCATTGCCCGCAGATCCCTGATGTCCCGGCACCCAGATCATTCATCCCAGACCAGCGGTTCCGTTCTACCAATGCTTCTAGTTCCTCTTTGCATGCCCATACCAGTCGAGATGTCACTTCCAGACTTCTCATTGCCTTAGTGCAGCCTGACTGGATCTGTTCATCTTCGATGACTCTCCGATTGTTTTCCTCCGCACATTGAAGGATTGCATATACCTCTGCTTGAAAATTAAATTAATATCTATTTTTATTCATATTGGAATATCTTTCTTTTTAATACATTTTTTTTAATTTTCAATTTACAATAAATTTTATCAAAGTAATTATATGGTTTTTAGAACATAATTGACCTATATTCGAATTCTAAACATGTTTTTACAATAAAATTAGGTTTTATAATTTTCAAGAATGTTTATAACCATACATAGTGTAGGTGTGAATAGGGAGTATGTGTCAAATTTTGCTCTACCTTCTGTCGGTAGCAACCTAGAAAGCCTCTGATTGTGTCGATGTCCAATAAAACAAGGAATCTAAGAATTCGTAAGCCTGAACGGGTTCAAAAATGCATCCTGACTATCGTGTTAATTTTGATGTTTGGTGCAAGCAAAATTAATGTACGAATTTAATTCAATTCCGGCCAGAGCTTCAACTCATTACATATGTCTTTTAATCCAAATTACCTAGTTATGTATTTATTGGTTATCATGTGCATTTGAACGGTAGGATAATTGGTAAATTCAATTATCGGCAAAATTTAGTGGTCTATAATAGTTAGGTACTGCTCTAATGTTATGTAAGTCATTAGGGTAATTGGCTTGAACATGAAATTACGACATCGAATTTATAGTTGATAGATTATACAAATTGCACAACAAATAGTACAGGTTATAGGTAAACGTATATTATAAAGAGAATTTTTCCGGATCATGCGATTGAGAAACGCATGACATTGTATGGATATGGATAATAAGCGGCTGAAATAATTAGCGCTGTGAGGAAAGTATTAATGGCGAAGGGTTGTAATTGATCAATAGCACATCCTCAAGAAATTCTACAGGTCAGGACTTCGAACTTAGCTGCCTGCTAAATTATTAGCTAATGCTTATTACTGGATATTATCGCTCACTATAAAACAAAGAAAATCATGTTGGCTGATAATAAAGAAACAAAAAGTAAGCTATTAAGACGATATAACTTTTACGCAGCTACGTATGAGTGGAAGTCATATTATTTTTTCGACTCTGAAATTGGAAATTGGAGTTCTTTTTTATTTTTCGGTGGGGACATTTCAATAATTGCTCTTGTTTTACTTTCATCTGAAGCAATGCCAGATAAGCTTATATTAGGTCTCAGAAACTTAAGATCTCACACTAATTTTTGATTTTTCCAAGTTCATTTAAGATCGCTTTCTATTATTCTGGTGAGAACTATGTCCAAGTATTGTTATGTTTATTTGAAGTTCTACCAAAGATTATGATATCATCAAAGTAAGCAACTGCCCCAGGCACATGATCCAAAGTTTCTTGAATAATAATTTCATAAGGCAATATATTCCAAGTGCATAATTTTAAACTTTCATAGCTTGATGGTAACTGTTAAAAGCCTGGGATGCATCCTGTATAATAAAACAGCTAGCACCACAAAGTTCAGTGAAAAGAGTGTCGATTGTGGGATTATGGGGAGGTTATGAGCCTTTGAGTCTCAAAGTCTTCTGTGAGAGTCAGCATTCCAGGCATACTCACTAAAAACTTCACCCTCTTTGTAGGCTTGTCTGACTATTGCCTCCGGTGTCACTTAGGCCTGCTAGCCCATTATATCTCGCCTTTGTTTTGTTTCTTTACGGTATCCATTCGAATATTTTTGCACAAGTTCTTTACTGGGTGGGAACTGTATAATTCTGGTTCGCCGTTACGCTTTCCAAAAATTGACTATCTTTTGCGATCCAGTGTCTCGCATTTACACAGTATATGTGTCCATGTTTCTGTATCCTTACCGCAAAGTCTACATGTCAGGTCACCATTGTACAGTCCCATTTTGTTTAGGTGCCCTTTTACTGGCGCATGGCCAGTCATGAGCCCTGTTACGACTTTTATTTTTCCCCAATTTAATGCTAATAGGTTTGTCATTCTTTTGTTACACGGAGCTTTGATGTATTTCTTCCCATATTCGTTTCCTGCGATTTTTTCCCAGTATTCTATGTGGTTTTCCATGATCCAGTCTTCTACAGACCTTCGTGCTGTTCGTTTTGGTACCCCCGTGGTCTGTCCTGGCTCTCGAGCGTTCTCCGACCCTCTGTTTGCAAATTCGTCGGCTGCACGGGGATCTATGCAAATACGAACATCACCATTTGGTTTAGGGACCACCACGACTGAATGTACCCAATGGTAACTGTAAAAAGGCTGGGATCCATCCAGTATAAGAAAATGCTAGTACCACAAAGTTCAGTGAAAATAGTGTCGATTGTGAGAATATAAAAATTTTCACGTTTGATATACTAGTTGAGTGCACGGGGACCTATGCATGTTCGAACGTTACCACTTGGTTTAGGGACCACAACGACTGAATCTACCCAATCAGCTGGTTCAGTGACAGTGACAGGCACTATAATTTCAATAATAACCACAACATCAAGTTTACTTTTTACCGCGTCCTTCAGCGCTAACAAAACATATTTCTTCATCACGTTTTTCTTTTGTTCCAGGTGAAAATTTGGTTCCAAAACAGAAGGACGAAATGGAAAAAGATAGACAACATATCAAACGCCGAGGCCGCGGAACACAAAAACCACACCATATCCAAAGACAGTACCAAATCAAGCGACGAAAAGTTGAGAACATTTTCTAAACACGCTAGCCAAAGTTCAAATTCCAGTTTAGAGAGTGATTCTAAAAGTTCAGCCACTTCAGCTGTAACAGACAATTCAATTCCTCCCAAGTCGTTTAAGGATATACTGCAACCTAGCCGCACAATTTCCTTGTCTCCCGAATGTCATTTTAGGAGCCAAATGGATTCGGCCAAAGATGTATTACTTAATTTGTCTTTTAGCTCTAAAGACAAATCCTAAAACTTCTTAGATGACATATTTTCATTAACAAACAAAAGGCGTCTACTATTTTATGATATTATTTGACACTGGTATTAGACGATTGGGTGTATTTCGTGGAAATAGAAACTATAACGGTTGGTTTTCATCTAACAATTGGTTTCAGGAATTTTAGTTGTCTTGAAATCAACTGAAATTCAATTTCATTACGTGAAACAAAGCAGAAAAATGAGTACGTGCTTGTCTTTTGAGTTGTGAAAACATATTCTGTAATAAATAGTACTTTTGTATTGGTGTATAGTATGACAATCTCTATTTCCAAAGTTGATTGTAATCACGTCTTGTTAATTGATCAATAACACATCTGTGTGTTCGGTATTTATTGAAAAAATTGTTTATTTTCTGAAAAAATGGGTTTGATGTGCATGCTTTCCTTCCTTCTGTTATGTTAATGACATTATATATGAGAAAGTCAAGATCATTTAAAACTCGACTCGATTGTAATAGTAAACAAAAATGTCAAAAGTGAAGTGCGGTCCTGTTAGTTATAAAGGAAGCCGATAATCTCGTAAACATTTTCAGAAAATGTAGGGGAAAGGGTCGAATATCGATCACGTAAAAGATATAAAATGCTTTCATAGAATACTGTTATTTTTTGTATTGAACGTTAACTTTAATACCTTAAGAACATGATACCACAAACAAATTCTCTGTATCTTAATCAGAAAAAAAACAAAACTCTAACTTGATCGATATTATCCACCTATGGTCTGCTAATATCGATCATTTAGGAGGGTAATATCGATCAATGTTTATGCACACGATTCAGACCAATCCAGATCTTCTGGTCGATATACCGAAGAACAGGCAGCATGGAACCAAGTGCCACATGATATACATCGCCACCACAGTTCATCTCCCATCCCAGTTCCGTGCATATTGGACATAAGTCGTTCTCTTTCATAGGTTACCCAATGCCCATCATGTTGCTGTTTAGGTTTGCACATATTATTTATTTGTTATTTAGCTGCTGTTGTTTTAAGTCCTACCGAATTTCCTTTTTGAAATAAGTTTTTTGTAGCGTCAACTTTCTCCTTCTGCCTCTTTTCTTCCTTCTTCTCCAAAGATACCTGCAGCGGAGTGTACGTTAGTATTTGAGATTCTAGTTTCCTTCTCTTAGGTCGTGGTTTTTCTGTTAATCGGGGTGTCGGATGGAAATCTTCAAAGGATGTGCTCTTTAATTGAACGTTCTTGCCTTCGGTTGCGTTATCGTCGAAGACTTCTTTTATTGCTGATGATAAACTATGACTGGAAGATGTCCTTCGTTGACGCCTCTTTCTCTTCGATTGTGCACGTGGCTTCTTGTTACAGGCTCCCAGTGTAACAGTGCTATAGACTTTATGTCTTCTGGTAATATTTTCCCCTCTGAAACAATGAGTTGACAATTTGCTCCACAATATACTAATTCTAGGACGACATAATTTTCTGGAAAAAACTTTTGATTGCTTATAATAATGAAATTTCGCAGTAATGTTTTGAATAAACCTGATATTCTCGGTAACGAAACATGAATTTTTGATGATTCACTTTGGAATTCTACATTGACTTTCTTGACAATATCTAACACGTATGAGAGAAAATTGAAATTTAATTTGAAAACCTGTGTGGTTTCAAATCAACAAATATCTGACAGTCTTTGTGTGGTCCTATTCTTTTAGAGCTATGCGCAAAATAAGAAACAGTATCCCTGTCTAGTTGTTGTACAGATTTCGGGAGTTTTTGAGATGCTGCACTAGAACGAAAATGCAATGGCACACACACCCTAATATAAAAATATCAGGTGAAGAACTCTTGATTTTTCTGGACAATCCTTTCATATTACACTGCATGACAGAAGCATTATCTGCTGCAAAACCTATCATGTTTGCCATAAGAGTATTATTTTTTTCAAAAAATGAATGTATGCTATTGAAGAGTTCTATATTAACTTCAATCAAACCCAAAAATGTATCAAAAACCTTGATTATTTTATAATATCGCACATCCGCAGCTTAACTTTATTTGCTACTGATGTCCGTTGTTTCATCCGCTATGATAGAGTATTTATTTTGCTGGAGGTCACTCATGACATTAACAAGATTTTCTGAGGCTCCCTTTTTTCTTTCACAATTCAAACCCTTGGCTATTCCACAGTCTGGACAAACGGTTGATATAAATTGTGGCAAATAATCCAATAACAAAAAAGGTAAATTATGTTCTGCCAAGAACATTACCATTTTGATTTTTGCCTCCTTCACCCTATCCCTTGTTTTATTTTCTTTTGATGAATGGACATAATCAGTTACTTTATGACACCTTTTGGCAAGCATTATTTTTTTTTGTCTCACCGAAACAGAATGCCTTTTTACGTGAGTAAATCCACCTTCAAGGGTCTTTTTACAAAATCTGCAAAATGGTTTTTTATCTTTATTTTCCAGCCAAATTGAAAAATCCGGATTTTCTTCTACCTATTCTGATTTAAATTCCCGTTTGGGTTTTTTCTAATCCCCTCGACACCTTCTGGTTTCTGTACTTCTGAAGATTTTCCACTCATGTTTCTTCCGTCACTATCAAACCAGTCCTCTATATTTTGAAGTGTCCTCATCTGAATCTCGTGATTCAATGCAATCACTGTTCTCTACATTATATGCTCGTACCCGGTAACCAGATGAAGTTGGAGGTTCATCGTTGTCTGGGACGGGGGATGGGTTTGAGGTATCTATAAAAGTATATGCATTCTATTCATCACACACTCAATAAATCCATGAATCTGATGCAATTTACCTGTTCAAATCCATTTTAGACTGCGAAAATTAAAAATAAAAACAAAATAATTCAAAAGAATTTTCGCAATTGCAATTGCAAATAAACAAGTCAGACAAGTGTTCTCCGTGTCTGGGATTCCATATTACCATTGTTTGACAATATCGACTATTGACAATGATCAATGTTCTGTGCAAAAGCACATAACTTTAACTCTACCTGAAGGGTTCAAGCGTACGCTTATTCAATGACGCCCTATTTGCCTATTTCAAAGATGTCGCTTTTTGCCAGATAGAAAATGTAACATTTCATGAGATGCAGTAACACCGTAACATGACATGCTGATTGTAACATAAATGTTACAATTGTAACACAGAATAACACTGCCCGTTGTTGCTGTTGGTAATTTGCATGTACCTTAAGAGATGACAGCACATATGGTATCTTTTTATAGATTTGTAGGGTTGCGTAAAATAAGGATGATCGATATTAGCCGCTATCGAAATTCGACCCCTTTCCACTAAGTTTAAACTCTGGAGAAGTGTGTGTGGTCTAATATGTCCGCATATACTAAAATACTATTAATTGATTTGGACATGTGAAGACTCGGAAAACCGTACCTTTTTATTCCATCTATTAATCCATTATTAAAGTTCAGTGTATTAAACTCGAATAATGTTGATAACGTTCTGTTAGCTTCAACATTAACGCAAAAGCTACCATATTAATAAGCAGCTTGTTACTTTACTACCCATATATCAAACTTTAATTGATAATACGTATTTTATCTATTAAATTTGGAATTTGATGTGACTATAAATTATGCAAATAAACGTCACTCACATGATTCTGTTAATTAGAAAAACTAAATTTCGATCAGATATCGTATAATTTGAAATGTAATTGAACTCAAAAAATTCCATCGAAAATTACAGAAATATTTGGATCTCCAACATTCTCTATGGATTTATCGGAGCGCATTTTTCGCTAATTAATTTCAACGACACCTCCACAGCTGCGTAACTGGAAATATCAAAATGATGGACACTATTTAAATATTATTGAAGAACATTCCAGACCGTTCCACGTCGGAAGGATTCGGAAAATAAAAAAAAATTGTAATTTCAACAGCTCGTTTCCAGGAATCACTAGAAAATTAAGAGTTGAGACAGTGCTTCGGTTAGCAAATTAAGTGTTAGCAAAGGTATAGAACTCAAGTATTTCGGCAATTGCAAGATGTTTTGAATGTTATAGGGAAAGACCAAAATGAGAAATGGTAAAATAACTAATCATTTTTCACTTTTGTGAAAACTTTTTCCAGTGTTGACCAGAAAGAAATAAAAACCACACGTTTAATGATTGATCCTCAAGTTTTTTCCATGACTAACTGTCAATTACAGGAGTTTTCTGTAATACAAAACGTTACTGAATCTGGAAATATCATAATTTGGATAGTACCGAGGACAGCGATTCTTAATATCTTTTGGTTGTTTCGCCGACCATTATAGTCTAGGAGCCAGAGCGATATTGATGGTCTGAACATTAATCCGATGGCACTATGGTTAATCGTTAGAGGACGGTTCAATGACCAATTCATCTCACAGACCGAATTTTCCCCGGCTGCTAGATCTCGAGATACAGCATCCTCATTTTTGTTTTTTGACTGGAGGTTAACCCTTTCCAAGTTGCGGTTACTTGAAAAGCATGACATTCTTATACACTTGTGCTTTCATTTTTTATCGTGTTCGTTTATAAGGTCAACCAGTTAAAATTGACCCGAAAATGGACTGCAAGTTAACCCCCCCAAACCAGGTGGAAAATGTTCATTGGTATTGGCAATTGTTAACATACCCTATGCCATCAAAAGTTATCGGTCCATTTCCGAGTAATTGGCCATTATTTGGACCAAAAATGTTTCTTTTTTTCATTTTGTGGATAAAACTTGCGGATTACAAGGTAGCATGATGGCACCATGTTAAATAACTTTATTGGAGGTCAAATAAAGATTTAAAATTATTGCCATCACACCTTGCATATTTCAACCCCCCCAAAAATCCATAAGACCACCCTCCAAAACAAAAAAAACAACAAAAACTGGCATTTCGATTTCAAACCCCGCCAGAATCTCAATAATTGACTAATTTATCATAAAATTGGTCATATTATCCATACTATCCATATTTTTTTGGGGGGTGGTTTTAGGGGGTTTTGGGGGGTTGAAATAGGCAAGCAGTGATGGCAATAATTTTAAATCTTTATTTGACCTCCAATAAAGTTATTTAACATGGTGTCATCATGTTACCTTGTAACCCGCAAGTTTTATCCACAAAATGAAAAAAAGAAACAGTTTCGGTCCAAATAATGACCAATTACTCGGAAATGGACCGATAACTTTTGATGGCATAGGGTATGTTAACAATTGCCAACACCAATGAACATTTTCCACCAGGTTTGGGAGGGTTAACTTGCAGTCCATTTTCGGTCCAATTTTAACTGGTCGGCCTGATAAACGGACACGATAAAAAATTATGGCACATGGTGGAAGTGTATAAGAATGGCATGCTTTTCAAGTAACCGCAACTTGGAAAGGGTTAACCTCCAGTAAAAAAAATGCGGATGCTGTATCTCGAGATCTAGCAGCCGGGGAAAATTCGGTCTGTGAGATGAATTGGTCATTGAACCGTCCTCTAACGATAAACCATAGTGCCATCGGGTTAATGCTCAGACCACCAATTTCGCTCTGGCTCCTAGACTATTACAGGCGGCATCCTCAGCTCAGTCTGAAATCTGGAACTAAGACTAACATGGTTTGCTGCGAATGAAGTTATATCACATATGTATAAAGACGTATGTATATTAGATTGTCATATTGGGTTGATATGTTCGAATTGAAATGTAACTGGGACTTTCCATCAAGTGAACAAATAATCCCTTCGACATATATAAATTCAAAGTAAGTATGTACTCTGAATATATTACTATATGTATTATGTAATATATTCTAAAACTTGATGTGCAAAACTGCAAAGCTACACGACATATAGTTTTTTATGATATAAAATATATTTTAATAGGAAGCTTTGATGAAACAATATTTTATCTGAAAAACCTACATGAATTATGGAATGTACATTTCATATTACTGCCGCCAATACTTTTATGTGCAATAGATATGAATACGGTATCAAGTATATAGCGTAATAATGTTACGTACAAACAGGGTTCACATAACTGGCATATATAGCATATTTATATGTGATCGTAACCAATTTGCTATTAATGATAAATAAATATGATGTTATGTAAATAACATAATATTCGGAATAATCTAAGAGTTAAAAGAAACAAATTGATTTTTCAAATCAAAGTTCCTCGAAAACCATAAAATAGGGTAGTCAGGTAAGATGGCCATTATTTTGAAAGGAAGGTGGCAGTACATTTTTGGTGAGGTCTAGGCTTATATTATTATTTTTTTCTAACTGGACAACTATCGTACCAACCAAGTGAATAATAGTATGATGTAAATAAAAAATTCTTAAAAATAAGTTGTATTTGGCCATCTATCCCCATTTAGTAGCGTAAGCTGACCAGTGCAATAAGGCACTTAACGAATTTCTAGAAGATGACGTAGATATCCGGTCTCCGGTTATCCCCAGGTATTGCAGGAAAGTTTTTCATGTCGTAATAATTAGCGACCTTTATATCCTCACTCGAACAGTTAACGAGCATCAAAACATATTTTTTTATGAAATGTATTGCTACCTAGCGCGTCAGGACCTCCATATACCCCGGGAATGGTCAAAGGGGACATCAGGGAATTTTTTGGACATCATATTCGTAATTAGCGATCCCAAAAACTCCCGACAAACTAATTCAAGTCCGTTCTTTCTTATTCGCCTCAAAAAGTGCACTCAGAAAAATACAATTTTTGCCTGTAGAAATGCAATACATTTTTTCCTCAAGACACAAAATTTCTTAATTACCTTCCGAATCGAATGCAGAACACCACATCTCAATCCATCGAACTGCGCAAGTGATGGAAGGTTGTATCTATTTTAGTGTTTTATTTCCTGAATTAAAAGTAGATATTTTAAAGTTTCCTTCACATTATATTTGTCAGTTATTATTGTCAAGATATCCATCCATATTCGTATCGGATGGACGTTATTGCACACCGGAGATATCAGAGCCAAACTTCGCATGGGACGCTGGTTCCTTCCCATCTCGGTCGAAATCGGAAAATCGAAATCTGAGAAACATTTGCACACATCTTCTCGATGGGTGTCTCTCAATGTATGGAAGGAGATCAAAGGGACTATGCCTTGACCAAATAGCCTTCCCCCGGACTGGGTGCCTATGTTTACCAACAATATTACCCATCATAATTGAAATGTCGAACATCACTTTTTCGGTTAGACTTGACAGGAATTGCAACAAGAATATATAAAGAATTCAAATTGACTTCGTCATGATAATTTCAGTAAATTTGAAAGCTATAATATTGATATTTGTCGCACTAGGAAATAAGGGTTAATGATCTCATTTTCCCTTCATTACTTTTATTTAATATCTCTCTTTTGATAAATATTCAAGAATTTCCAAGGTGGTATACTTGGAACATCTAAGAATATGATGAGACAGGCTTCATTAGTCTTCAAAATTTCAAATTATGTATGAAAATGAAAAATTTTACAATTTTTATGTCAAATTAAGAGCAGATCATTCTGCTCTACTATTACAATAATCAGAGTTATATGAATATCTACTTAGGGTCATTTTTTATATTTGCGTACCCACTTACAGGAGTTGATATAAAAAACTTTTAATACGAAAGTTGCATAATTAGTTCTGTATTAGCATCGCAAAGTTGAAAAACAATAACACTTTTTTTTAAAGGGACACCTATATATTTCAAAGGACTAAAGATCTCTTTCTCCGATTTCAAAAATGTGTAGGTTGTTGATATTTGGATAAGCCACTTTTGAATAATTTAAGTTTGAAATGTTGATAAATTTAAGTGATGATAATCGAGTTGGCCAGGCATTCCGCATACTTCAATGTGACATATGTGTCATATGCTTCACTTTAAATTGAAACATTCAGTTAGGAAAATGGATTATTCGGAGGAAGAAAAGCTTCAAGTAGTTCGTGTTTTTTATTCTCATAATAATTGATATTTGAATAAGGCGTTTTAGAAGTTAATGATTATAAAGAAACCCGTGCTTCTTAACGATGAACGATAATAAAAAAATTAACAAACTTGAACAAACATTAATATATATAAAATGAAGTAAATGACTATATGTTTTCTATATATCCACCATGACACCTTGACACATTTTCTAATGTTTTAAATCTAGATGATCTTTATTGAGATATCTTTCGTCCTGGAAGGAAACATATAGGGTGTTTCTTATAAAAAAAAATCGCTATTGTTTTTCAACTGTAAGATGCTCATGTATTTTCACTACAATAGTACGAAAAAAATTATGCGCCTTTTGTATTACAAGTTTTTTCTGTCACTTACATACTTACACATACGTGTAAGTGGGTATGCAAATATAAAAAATGACCCTGAACATAGAAATAAATGCCAATATGAAAAAGGTTCAAATACCATTTTCAATCTATGATAGGGGAAGGTGGGTTTGTGACATCACACAATCGGAGTCAATTATTGAAATCTAACGGAGCAAGTGATACTTCAATGAAGATATTACCGAAATAAATTTGTCATCTGCCAATCATAAGATCTATCTAGTTCACATCGATCAGTAACGTCACAAACTTATAGTTCCAGACAGCTGTTTCGCTCTTCTCATAGAGCTCAATGAAACGAGCAAGTTTGCAACGTTACTGAACGATCTCTGTTAACCAGCCTACAACCTGGTAAAAAGACCAAAATGTCTCGCGGCGTTTATGAATAGATGTCTCACTAAGAAAGCACATTGACTATAAGATTCCTCGAACTTTACAAAAGTTACCGGAAATGTGAGACGACTTCAGTGCGTAAGATGGCGACACCAAACCATACCAATGTAAGACAATTAGAAACAAAAGAATATATGAATATCCTCATTTATCTCATGTTGGCTTTTGCCAGATAACAATGATAAGGTCAGTCCAGATAGATCAGTAACGTCACAAACTTTTGGAACTATAAGATTGTGACGTTACTGATCGATCTGGAATAGAAAGACCTTATCATTGTTATCTGGCACAAGCCAACATAAGATAAATGAGTATATTTTCCGAATCAAAATTAGTCAACAGGCAAAAACCAATCCTCCTGGAGGTTATATATTTAAGTACCTTGTTTTATCAAGGAGCAGAGTCTAGTCACTTATTTTATTGCGATCTCCTTCTAGTTTCCTGATTTAACTTCAAAAGCGGAATGAAAAACATAAAGTAGTGAATGTATGCTTTGAAATAGTTCAGTTAATATCGAAGTTTAATGTGATCAATATAAAGCTTCGTATCGTTTATGCTTAGCTGAGTAAGGCATCTACATATTTGAGTTCTATTGATTCTCAATGACATCTCCCGTGAAATTTTATATTACCTCCTTCTTTCCAATCTGTTCATCTCATAAATCTGTTTGTAAAATGAATACTTATATATGATCTTGATCACACATCAATTGAATGAAATGAAGAATGTCGACGCATATCTAATTTCGAGCAATATTCTGGATTATCTTTCATTTTGCTTTGAGTTAATATAATACAATTGAGTAAAGGAATATAAAATATGCTGGTCTGGGGTTAAAACATGTTCCACTACATTTGGTTACTACAACACCCTCGCAGTCCATAAACTATATAATATATAGTAATATGGATCACAACAATGAGTGAACGTTAGAATTGATTCTAGACAAGCTCTTAATAGTTCAGTCAAAAGTGTGAAAAACATCTAAAATTTTATAGACCGCACGAAAATACAAAATTTGTTTGCATCATGTTCAGGATGGCTTACACATCGTTAGTCATTAATAAATAATGAAGAACCATTTCCAATTAACAAATGGAATGCTTTTATAAGAAATGAAATATCTCGGACTCTTTTAATCCAAAATTTCTGAGATATTGTATCAGGTTTTTTTTTGGTCGGCAGAACCTGAATCTGAAGTCGGAAAATGGAAAATCTGGCCCGTTTGCTGAAAAACCTGTGAAATTTTTCCAAATCTTAGCAACGAACATAATTTTTTTCTCGGACTATTGTATTGAAATAATAAGATGCCGTGATGTATCTCGATAGAATTTTCAATAAAAGAAGAAAAATTGGTGGAAAAGTGCGTCGTTTTTCCTTCATATTCCTATCTCGGTCCTCGTCTAACGTGTCTAATTATGTTTTCGTGGTCGCTTATTATTTTTTTCGTTCATAAAATCAAAACCGACGATAGTTTGCCGGAAAACTTCTGAATATGAAAATTTACCATTTCTACACGACAAACTCTAATCATTTTGTTTTCCGGAAAACTTTTTAGTCAGTGTTATTGGAATTAAGGTACCTTGATAGTACTCTGTACAAATTTCACTAAAAGAAGGAAAACTGGAGGATTGGTGGAAAATTGAGTCGTATTTCCTTCATATTCCTGTCTCGGTCCTCTTCCAACGTGTCAATTTATAGGTTTTTGTGGCCGCTAAGAATTATTATATGGTTATAAGATCAAAGGCAACTACAGTTCTCCGGAAAACTCCAGAAAAACAGATTTGATTAAACTTTAATATTAATTTTTTTCAGAAAATTGTAATGAAAAATCAATATAATAATGATGATATTACTCGGTTATATATAAAATAGTCTCTTCTTTTATATTATCAAAATCAGATTTTTTGAGAAAAAAATCTTGAATCTTGAATTTACCACAAACCCGCAAGCTATTCGTTTTGTTGTGAATTAGGTTTTTAAGTTACTCAGCGATCACGGAAACACATGAGATGAGGACCATAATTTTCATTATTTTAGTGAAAATTATACCGAAACACATGATGGCATCTTATTATTTCAATACCATAGTCCTAGAAAAAAATGTTGTTTGTTGCTAAGGTTTGGTAAAATTTTCCGGGTTTTCCAGCAAGCGAGCAGAATTTTTCATTTTCCGACTTCAGATTCAGGTTCAGCGGAATAAAAAACAACCAATACCGAGATATTTCATTTGTTATAAAAGACATTCCATTTGTTAATTGAAAATGTTTTTCATTGTTTATTAATAGAAATAATCACGAGCCCTCTTTTTTTCTCCTGACTAACGATGTCATTTAAAAAAGTTTTTGTTTGAAAGCTTCATTTTGGAGGCAATTTGGGGGCTTTAACAGCACCTAACTTCGTCATTTTGGCCGCCCGCAAACGGGTTGAGTGTAATGAATACTCTTGGGGGTCCAAGAAACAGGATGCAAAAAGAATTATTCAAATTCGACCTATTTTCTCACTTTTACACGTAGCCGGGCTTGTTTACTGGACTAGTCGTTATTCCAGTGGAAATTAGTGCTTTATTTACAATTTATCATTCATTTCATTACTCCCTTGATTAGGGTTATATCGTTGTGAAATAATGTGTCTGAAAGTTATATTTAATTCAGTGAGCTTTTAACTGACCAGAAACTTCACTCTTTATTCGTGTCGTGCAACGTTATCAGATGCGAATGTGAAAATATTGTGTTATTTTTGTTTATACGAAGATCAAATCTATACAGACGAAGCTGTTAAATCATTAACGATTACAGTGAGTGATTTGTTCCACGAGAATCTATTCACAATTGGGCCATGACTTGCATCACTCCTACTCACGGTAGAAGGGAATCAACGTGAAAAATGAACCTCGTGTTTTTCTTTCCGTACAACATAGAAATTACGTTTCAGTACAATGGAAATAGATCCCATAATAGCGATTGCTTCTTGATTATTAGAAATTGTTTGACTGGACGGCTCTAACAATGCGCACTTACCTTTAACAAAATCATTATTCAGCTAATTAACCAAACTGAAACAGATCATTGTTCTTTAAAAAATTAACACCGTTCCGTTCTTCGATAAAATTAGCATATGGAGGTTCTGGGAAACGCACAACCCTCCCATGGTGTAATTTCCAAACAAACATTGTATTAATATTTTTTACTCATTGATAGTGGTACTGTGCAATTCGAGTTTTATGAATTTTTTCTTTCAAGAAATTGAATATTCTATGAATAGTCCAGTCAAAATGGTGAAAAAATAGGGGTCATTACTAAAATTTTATAGACCCCACGAAAATGCACAATCCTTGCATCGTGTTCAGGATGGCTTAGAAAAACCATTCTCAATTGACAAATGGAATATCTCGGGCTCTTTTAATCCAAAGCTTCTGGAATTTGGTATCAAAGGGTTTTTTGGTCCGCTGAACTCGAATCTGAAGATGGAAAATCAGGCCCGTTTGCTGGAAACCCCGGAAAATTATTTACAAATCTTAGCAACAAACTAATTTTTTTCTCGGACTTGAGTGGTATTGGAATAATACCGTGATGTGTCTCGGTACAATTTTCACTAAGAGATGGAAAATTCTCGAAAATTGGTCGACAGGAAGGAACTTCATAAAACGGATCAAACAACAGCTTCATTAATTATGAATCTGATTCAACCTCTGCAGAACAATTAATCATGGAAAACCATTTTCCGTTTGCTACCGGCTTATCGTTAAATCCCTCGATGAGATAAACCTGATTATGCAAAAATCCACTAACCATATATCCTAAGATTATCATTGAAGTCATATAGTAGGTTAGCTCTTTTGTATTAATTTAGTTTTTGTTTAAGCAAACTACGTACGGTATAAAATTATAGTTACCTTTGCATATTAAATTAGTGAAAATCAAACTCTTAATAGTTATTTTATTTAAAAAATTAGTTTCACCCAAGTGTGGGTTCATAATTGATATTAATATTAATATTTTATTAAAGTTTAGAATAGATTTCCATCACGTAATGGCTGATTCTATTCAACATTCAAATAATAATAATTTTGAAAATGATAAATAACTACGCTTTTAAATCAATCTACACCTTTTGTTTCTATTACAATCGGGGGCTGAAACTTTGAACTGTGTCTTTTGCCATTATTTATCAATGTATTACGATTTACTCAATTTGAAATAAAGAATCAAAACACATTAGGAAGGAAAAAATGTGTGAATTGTTTGGATAACATTTAAATGCCTATGTATTTTTTAGATATTTTGTAGGAATTTAACTTTGAATGTTTCCTAGAATTAAATGTTGATAAATAACGTTCATAGATAATACCTATGCTATTACAGGCTGTTGAAAAAATTAAAATGTGATAAAATTTTCTACATAGAATTGATAATAATTGTTCGTGTTCTCATCACTCGATGATTAATGTTTGTCTATCATATAAATAGTACATGCTTTTCTGTTTTTTTTTTAGTTTAGAAACAAATTTGTAACACAAAGAGTACAATTTCGTTAGATGCACATATATTAGAAAACTATTTTTAATAAGTCGTTTAGGTGTACCTATACAGAGGTTACTTAATTCGTATGTGAGTGCCACTATGTTTATAATGATGCATTTAATGTAATATTATAAAATAAAAACAACGTTTCAGTATTTGTGTGTATTTCCTTTTCCCTCCAACAAAGCACCTATATGATTATATCACCTATCAAATATCTTGGATCTTTCCATCTTGATAGAAATTATATGAAAACTTGATTTTTTAAATATTTTGACTACACGAGAGAAAAATCTATATTGTTCAGAGAACATCGTGTCAGCCAGCAGTGGAATGATGGGAGAGGAGATGGACTATTTGGAGGTTATAAGCAAAATGAATAACCTCACCAGGCAAAGAGTTCAACAAGTTCGCCATTCGATGAAGTCCGGTAGGCCTGGCCTGGTAGGAAGGAGTTCGGCAGGACTAGAGTTTGACAATGAATAGGTGATAAGCTTGAGCTCGTCTAGTCCTGCCTATCTGGAATCTATCGTGGTATAATAACAGACGAGATATCTGATGAACACCGTGTTGTTGGTGGTGATACCGAACACGGCTATGAAAGACAACATAGGAATAGTTGTATACCTGACATCATATTGGGAATTGTGGGATTCCCCTTCCTGGAGAAAAGACAAACCTGAGTTTTGGTTGCATTAAACTCTACTAGATTATCAGATCCTCGTTTCAAAATGAATCAATTGCGTTGACCTGTCTATATCTCGTCCCTCTGGCTTCATTGGATGATATGGGGCTCTAGATGACAAAGCGGGATGGAGTGTAGCATCATCTGCAAAACTTTGGAACAGGAGGTTAGTTTCAACAGATCGTTGATATGGAGCAGAAACAAAGTGAGTGTCAAGTTTCTGTCCTTAGCCGCAGTATCGTCTGCTAGCTACATGATGAGAGTAACAAGTTCTTCAGTTCCACTCTTGGGCGGTTCTCTAATATGAGTCCTCTCTTAGTGCATGCTAAGAGGCTTATTCCAGTTCACTCTTTGTTGATCTTCGACCCAGTTCCGTATACATCCTCGGAGCGATGTTTGTCACTCCTAGTACAGGCTCTGGGCCAATATATGAGACTTATGAGCTATATGGGGTTCACATCAAAGTTGTTTGAAAAGTTCTTCTAGACATTCCCATGCCAGTCTAAATGTCACTTTTGGGTTTATGAGTACGCCTGGCAGCATGTGCATATTCTGATTCGTGCGGTACACACTTCTGTCATGTTGTTTTATCTTTAACACTGCAGGATTCTGTACATTTCCGCTTGGAATACGGAAGTGTATATTGTCAGCAAGATTCTCAGTTCAGAATTCCTTCCTTCACTGTATATTCCAGCACCACCTTGGTCTTGGACAAGTCTGTGTACCAGTTTCTGTCACCAAAATTGCCCTAGATGCTGTCGTCTGTCTACTCCCTCTGATCTTGTATGATTACTCCGAAGTTAGTATTAAAGAAGTACTTAGGCATTCTGTGGGCTGTTTCATTTCAAGAATATTACCTCTCACAATTTTCTTGATTCAACTATGGTCCGATCTACTACTCGTGTTTTGTAGCCTCCCCATGATCGTGATGTCAATTAGGGGTAGGTACATTAGTACTTCCATGGCTGCTGGTTTTGTTTTCATAGCCCCCGTTATACTGAGGCGGATAAGTCTCAAGTGATCAATAGTTTCATGTTCAGTACGACATTTTAGGACTTTCCGTGTGAGCGTCTTGCTAGCATTAACGGTGCTACATCATTCTTCTTGACTTTTGCCAGCTGTTGGTTCCAGGATAGTTTAGAGTCAACCGAGATATTTATTTTATTGAATTGAAATGGAGGATGAATTACGGTAGAATTTTTTCAGACATCCCGTTAGATATATCCAATCCATAATCTCTAAGATATGTAACCGATTACATGTACGTCATTATCCGAGATTATACAGGTGTTTAAAATAGAAAAATTATCAGACTGAATGAAAATAATTTTTCTTGTCATGCTCAATTAATAATATTTTTTCATAATACACAATATACTGCAAAAGACATATTAAACAAAACATATAAGATATGAAATTGTAAACCCCCTAGACCTAAAATAATGTACCTGCAAACTTCTTGTAATTTGCAGACAAATGTACGAAGTGCCATCTATTTAATAAATGTGGAACTGAATTCCTCTGATCTACTATGTGAAGGACCATCTTTTTAATAGAATGTTGTTGAAGGAAAGAAGGCCTAGATGGCGCACGAATTTTTACATTGAATTTCTAGCCTTATTTGGATATTTAACGTTATCGGTATCTACTTAGCTACTAGATATAGCAAATACATCTAGGCCGGCAATGTAGAGATATTATTCTCAGTGGTTATATGCCACATTGTTGTTTGTCGACATCAGACGTATAGCGTTTTCAAGCATCTATTTTAGTAACATGATGTAGAGCTGTATTGCTCTGAGCTAGTATATGAAGAAGCATCTCTTTAATAGAATGTTGTTGAAGGCAAGCAGGCCTAGATGGCGCACATATTTTTACATTTGTATGTCTAGGGTTGTTTGGATATTCTACGTTATCGGTATCTTCTTAGCAGCCTTACATGTAGCAAATACATCAAGGCCGGTAAGGTAGAAAACACGTATTGATATAAGGAGTCTCCGAAGGTTTGATATGATACAAACAGACCCATCTAGCTGGGATCATTAGAACCTGGGACTGCTCATTTCTAGTTTGTAATTGTATAAATAGATGTCAATCATTAAACGAAACTAATAGTTGTTCTACCTACAGATTCTGCTCCTATTTTACGTGATCTATGGCTCCGATTGTCGAAATACAATCAAGACATCTCAAATGAGAACAATTTGAAAATTATGAATTATTGTCAAGTTGATAGTTTCCTGGGATTTGGCCATGCCAATAACCTTATTGAACCCAGATCAAGATTTGCGCCGAGTTCTTACAGACTGGAATGATCTTCAGGTTCGAGAGCAGCGAAGACCGAATTCTGCCCAAAACACCGATGATCAGAACCACTAATACGACCTTATGGTTTGGGTATAACGTGCGGACCTCGAACAGGAGATCTTGATAACTTGTCCATTTTTCCTCTTCTTTCAATACGTTCTTCTCTGCCAGAGCAGAGAGCTCGATGACGTCTTGGTTTGTTGCTCGAGGAGGACAACGTCAGGCCTATTTGCTTGTATGGACCTGACGGTCGGAAACGGTCCAGTAGATGTAACATATAAAAAATACAACTTTATGTCATAACTCTCGTTTCGACATTTTTTGAAAAAAACTGTTAAAGTGCCTGAGGAATTTTATTCCAATTCCATAGATAACTGAAATAATGAGTTTTCTTAGATAACACGAAAAAAACAGACGATACCAAGTTTTTGATTGCACCATTGACATTTTTCCAAAAAAGAGATCGAGGATGAGGGGTTCATTTTTGTATCTGATTCCCTATTAAAACATAGGAAATTAGCCATCCTGTATATAAGGCTCATAATATAATACCTATTGTAAAATATATGAACATTAATTCGTATGTGATTCTAAATAGATATTTTTATTTGAGAATTTTGATTACTGTAATGTTAGACATGGATAATTTGTTTTGATTTTGACATAAGCTTTGTTAAGTTTTATTTTATAATTTATTTAATCTCAATTTTTGAAATATAATGAAGCAAACGTAGATCATCACATTCCCAGATGTTTCAAGTATACCACCTTTGCACAGGAAGTTCTCAAATATTTGTTACAAGAGAAAAATTAAATAAAAAATATGAAGATATAAGAACGATCCTATTCTAACCCTTATTTCCATGTGACAGCTGTTTCGGAATCTTTAATGTCATCGATGTTCATTCTGTCAAGTTTGAATTGGTTCACCCAAAGATGAACGGCTGCTTAAGAAGAATAAGGGTAACCCAAATGTGGAAAAAATCATTCCATGGAATCCTTAAAATGTTTCCCCTTTACAAAGAAGAAATAAATCATCTCGCCTTACTTTTGTGAATGATATTCATTCCTTTATCAACAGTCACAGTGTCAAGGTGACTTGATATTATATAATGGGATTCAGGCGCAGGATCAGTAGGTTGCAGCCTGAAGTACAGGCAAAAAAAAACATCATAAAACTGGACTCGAAAGAAAATGTTGAAGCTGAAAAACATTATGTATGGAGTGTTATAGACCTGCAGTTTAAATGAATAAATTAGGTTAAATTTCATTTATGATTTCATTTCCAGCTACATAAATTAAATAAGAGAATATGTATATCCATTTTCTGTGTTCAAGATTGATTTACATGCAAAAATATTTGCAAAATATGAAAGCATAAATAACAGGGCCAAACACTTTGTGTGTTAGAATTAAATACGGCCCTGGTTGTTGGCCTATATGAATATCCGAATCAAGTTTCTTTTTAAACTAGCCTAGTAGTTATTCAATGATAATACTGATCTGAATATTCACATAGGTTCCATTGAAACTATGATCGAAAGTTGAAGATTTTGTGAAAATTTGGCACCAATTTTGGGATATGAATCTCCGAATTTCAGATACTTATGTACAGAACTTCTGGTTCATGTTCAATGAAAGTGTAGTTGTATCGAATATACGTTGCGTTTTTCGTGTGGAATGTAGAATAAGCACTGTAGTTATTGTGTATAGACGCAATTATGAATGATCATCATATGATTGAGTGAAACATAGAAAACCACTACTAACAACTCGTAAATAATACCATAATGTCAAAATTTAATCATCATATGAAATTTAGGTTTTATTTTTTCCCTTGTATGCAAAATAATTTTTATACAAATGCGATAAACCAAAATATTTAATCCGGCGCGTCGTAATATGAACATAAACTCGAACTTACAGCAGATAATATAAAATGACATTGTACCCAATCTGTATTCGACTTTTATGTTATGTTTCCCAATCCAAGTAGTGAAATATATTGAGAAGTATTGAAAAATGTATTGTTGTCAGTGGTCGTGTCTCCCGATTCAGACATTTCAAGACAACTATAAAACTGAATTTCTGTAAAGAATGGTGTAAGTTAGAATAATAAATAAAACAGCTTTGCTTATCTCACGATCTCCCTTTTAATCAATTTCTTAAAATATATGACAGAGATCACGATTTCCAGGTACATTTTCCAGCTCAGCTTAGCATCGACAATAACTTCAAGGTACTTCACTGAGCCTTTTAGGTGCAAGGTCCTCCCTAACAGACGAATCTTTGGTAGAAGTCGTAGTTTCCGTTTCGTCGTGAAAAGAACCACTTCTGCGTTTTCAGGATTCACCCTGAGTCCCTCGACTTGACACCAGCTAACAACGATGGCAAGTGCAATGTTCTGCAGCTCACACAAGGTAACCGCATGTCTGCCGAAAGTCACACCTGTCATGTCGTCTGCGTAGGTAGCCTCATTCAGCTCAACTATCAAACTGTCTACCACCAGGCACCAAAGGAGAGGATACAGTAATGATCCCTGAGGACACCCTCAGCTGACATGTGTACATGCGACGCTACAATTTTGGTGCGCCGTTATTAATATCTGCGAGAGCATGGTCTTGATCCCCCTAAGCAAGGTATGCTCGATTTCGTGTCTCCCCGCCGCAAGTCACAGGGACTCGAAGAAGGTGTTGTGGAACGCTCCTTCGATGTCCAAGAAAACAGCTAGAGCACACTGTCCGAGATTAAGAGCCCCTGGGCACGTAGTTTAGGATGGACCGAGAGACCAAGTCACGATATAATATAATGGTAGTACGTCTCGTACATTAAAAGCGTAGCCCAAGTCTGTGAACTTACAACTCCTGCCGCAGGGTCGCTGCCATAGGATGTAAGAGCTAAGCGGCGAGAACAATGATAAGCTGATAATTAAATTAAAGTACTTGATTGAGTAGAACTTGAAAAAAAGAACTAGGTATTGCCGATGAAGTTGGGGAAAAATTCATCTTGGCATCCGACTGGTAGCTTTCTAGATAATTAAATTTAATTGATGCGTATAACAATACACGAAATGAACACGCCGTTATTAGACGGCGAGATTAAAATTAATCTAACGCGTGTTCTATGCATTGCGTTAAATCCGCAGCTGACTTGTCGGTTACTCTTGAAACTCCAAAATGTCTCATGAATATTTGCATCGGAGTAGTATCTCAATATCCACATAACCATATGATACTGATTCGAAATATCAGATGCCTCGTCACTCTGAGTCTGTATTGCCAAACATAAGCGAAACAATATTGTACTCCCACCATTATTCGACAGATGCTGCAGATCTTAGTAACTTGAGCCTTAGTCCCATTGGAAAAATCATTTTTTTGCTTTACTTCATATATTGCCTCAAGTGTGAGTGGCGATGATGAAGCTATGCTCAATCAGACGAATAGCTCTCTTCTGAGCTGAACTCCAAACATGTGAACAATACTCCAGGACAGGTCGAATCTGTGCTTTGTAGATTATGAGGAGCTACTGAGATGTAAAGTAGATCTTGGAACGGGATAGAAAACCAAGTTTTTCTGACGCGGTGTTCACATTGGACTTCACATGATCGTCCAGTGAGAGGCTGCTGTTAGTGGTGATCCCGAGCATGGATATGGAAGACTTCACAGAGATAGTTGTACCTGACATCATCATATCAGTGATTGTGGGATCTGCCTTCCTGGAGAAGATACAAGCTTGAGTCTTGGTTGCATTGAACTCTACTAAATTATCCGATCCTCATTTCAAAATCTCCATTAATTGCGTCAAACTGTCTCTGGCGTGACCACCACATGGAATGATTTATTTGGGAGTGATCTATCTGCAAGAAAACTCGATAATAAACGACAAAGGTGAGGCGGCAAACCATATGACGGAAGTTTACCAAGAAGGCTTTGATGCCAGACTCGGTCAAACGCTTTGGACATATCCAATGCTATAGCTAGAGATGCCTCATATATCTCAATAGATTTCCGAAATACATGTGTTACGTAGGCAAGCAGTTCTCCTGATGATCTCTGCTGACGAAAGCCATGCT
Source organism: Endomychus coccineus (assembly GCA_958510875.1). Taxonomy (NCBI): domain Eukaryota; kingdom Metazoa; phylum Arthropoda; class Insecta; order Coleoptera; family Endomychidae; genus Endomychus; species Endomychus coccineus. The sequence continues at coordinate 5,029,500 of OY294071.1, read as the reverse complement.
ACAAAAAGATGGCAGTAGCTGTGCAAACTATATTCTATTTGCAGTTGACTCAAGCGCCACAAAAATTTTGATACAGACCTGAAAACAGGGTTATCCGATGCAGGAATAAAAAAAAATCTTGCCCAGTAACATTAGAAAAGTAATTTGACCAAATTGTGGCTTATGTTCTTTTACTTTTCAAGCATCGATATGTAGTGCAATAAGAATGGAGGGGTTAGGGTTAGAGTGTATTTGTTTTCAAATGTATTCAATATCATTGTTATGATCCACAGCCTCGAAAACTTGATTGAGTTCTATTGTAAGCAAAAATTATACCTAGAAAATTAAAGACTATAGAGAGTTCAAAGAACTTTACATATCATAAATATCAACTTTTGGTAATAAAATGTTTTATTTGTTAAAGGTTCGCTTATTATACTTCTACAACGTTATTAATTATTGAATAAATCACTAGAGGGGTAATTTAAAATAATTAATAGCAGTCAATATAATTTGAGACAAGTTGTAGAATAAAAATTTAGATTTACTGCAGACTATTGAAATTTTAACGATGTCGCTGATGGTGAATCTCAACATTCTTGGACACCAATATCATCAAAATGAACCAGCTCTTCAATTGTTGATACTTGAATTATAAACAACCTTGGTATAATCGCAGCATAATTAACTACAACTGGCGTTATCGTATTTTGATCCTGAAATCGGAAATGGTAAATACAATCAACTTTAAAAACATATATTGTATTTATGCATAATTGACAAGTTTCCTACAACATTTTTGATGAAATGTGTTGAAATTTCACATCAATACTGCAATGAAAATAGAAACACTCGAACATTAGTATTTGTGAAGACCTTACGAATGGATGGTTTACGATCTGTTGAATAAACGTTACTTGTTAATAGAGTTCAAGTTGGGCCCGCCGGTTGTTGGAACCACACACTTTTCATTAGCAATAATTACCATAATTTGTTTCCAAATTAAACAATACATGGTCAATTTAAGACAATTCTTTACTTTTCATTATAAGTTCTGTTCAGTAACTACATTTCTTTACGCAGATAACGGAATTTTTTTCAAATTTTGCAAAATGTTCAGAGATAATGTCTATAATGATTGTCTTAATGACCATTTTTCGTATTGTCCTTGAGCAACATTCATTTTAGTATTTCTACGTTTTTTTATATTTTGACAACACAAGAGGAAAACCTATAAAGTAATAAAATTTTATAGAATATAACTTTAGTTCCAGCTCTTTGACGATTATCAACACAGAAAGCCATGATGTTATAACATAATTGAGTTGACACATAACTAACACATAGTATACAGTTTTGGATACTATTCAGAATATTAATGCGATATAACATAAATCTGATTTGTTATGAGAATTAGAACGTGAAAATTCCATCTCATATGTAGGTCAGTCATGATAATGAGGTAGGTAACGTTTATTTCTACTCCCATGACGTTAGTTTTGTAACGTGTCGGTATGAACGGAAATAGTAGGTACGTTGTTTTTTCTACATTTAAAGATAAAAAATTATCATTGGACCATGTAATGATGGTTTTTATTCCGGCTTCAAAATTTTTTTCTCATTTCAAGCCAATCCGTATTCTTCTATCATCTATGTCGATATTGAAAAGGAACATATTGAATAATAATGGCCCAAGAACTGAGTGTTGAGGTACTCCACATGTGGCATGATTACTATATACACCAACAATTTCACCGCATTGCTTCCTATTTGTAAAACAAGACTAATAATTTTAGATTCAATCCTCTAATTCCATAATTTTGTAGTTTCTCCAAGGTTTTATGCATGTTGTTAAGAGTGTGATAGATATTATTAATCAAAAGATGAAGTGTTTCTTCTTTCACGGAAACCAAATTGTGTTTCGGGCAAGAGATTGGATTTATTCAGATAGGACGTAATTCTATTTTTACGACCTTCCCCGATAGTTTGCTTAAAGTTGATAATATAGAAATTGGTTCATAATTTTCAATTTTGCGTTCGTCCCTTTTGAAAAATCAGGACTATCTACTGTAGGTATTTTAAATCGATTTGGACATTCAATGTTTATGAGGCATTTGTAAAAATAATTATTATAGACTTACTTACATGCTCTTTTAGGTTTCTTAAGTATTTGCAGTTATGTCATCTTTTTTGGAAGTCCCAGTTGTTTTTAGGAGGGACTACTCTGAGCTGAAGATAAATCTGAAATCCTTTAATTGTTTTTTGCTGATACATTTTCATCCCTCCTAATAAATCACCTAAATACTTGTCATTATTGTTTCAAAGAAATTTTCTTTGTATTTTCATCATAATTTTTCATTGTGGGCAAGTTAGAATGTTCCCTTCTAGTTCGTCCCACTTGTAGCATTTTGAACACTATTTACAATTTATTGATTTTGTAAATCCTGAATTTGTCGAAGCCGGAAACCTTATCAAAGGTGTTGCCCGAACGGTATTTGTTGTTCTTACATCTATAAACGTTGTATTGCACATTTTGAAAACAAATTATAAAATTTATTAATTACTGAAGGATGGTAATGGAAAATTTTGACTTTTATAGAACTATTTGAAGGTATTATGGGGATTTTGTAGCAATATATTTTTGAAAAGGATTTATTTTTTTGTTTTAGCAAATTATTTAAGAAGTTTCTATAGAACATACAGTTATTTTTTCCATCTTCATCTTCTGGAAATTACAAATACAGTTTATACCACTTATCGTTTGCCATTCCTGCTATATAGAAATATGCATTGGAGCTATCTGTTATAAACTGGTTTTGCAAACAACTCTATCATACTATTCATAATATAAAAGTAAGATAGTAAATATATCTTATTAAAAGAGTTGAACTCATTCTGAGAATGATTTATTTTATTTGTGTTACTTATCATTTAATATTACTTATATTCACATTGTTTGGCATTAATGAAGAACTGGTCAGTTTGGTGGAACGGTAATTTTTCTTAATTTTGAATGCGGTAAGCAAAAAATGTTTGAGAACCTCTGGTCTAGAGTGTTCGATTTATATTTTTGGTACTATTGTTGTTAATCGCCAGTAAAGATTGAGATTTTCGAGAAAATGATTTGACGAAATTGGTGAAACAGATTAGTAAACCGCCATTCGAGATTATTCCCATTCAATATCGATAGTTTAGAACTTTAGAGGGACATCGTAAGAGCTGATTTTGATGAAAAAGTATGAATACCCAAAATCAGACAAGTAAAATACCTTCTAGAGTATTGATTAAGGAACATTTTAACATTCGGTCTAACACTTTGATTGCAGTTTTCCAAATGATTGAATAGGATATTGCCAAAATTGCATGTTTATTGCTAACATCCTTAACCTATATTTTGGGTAATAATCCGCTGGATATTAAAGTGCTCGTCACATGAGAAATTGTATTAAGCCGATGTTTATAAATACAAAAGAATTATTTTATCGCGTAATTGGATCACAAAATATGGGGAGAATGTTGATCTTTATAAAAGCGAATAATATATCGGAAAGACCCTAAATCCGTCCATCTCTTCTCCTTGTTAAATGAGATGATATTTTTTCGGTAGTTTGCATTTTCAGCAATCACATCTGTTGGTAATCACAAGCGATTTGTATGCTTATTCACATTTCCCCACTTAAACTGTTTTGAAATACCTGCTTTGATATATTTTACAACGTGTGAAACAAGCTATATGTGGGGAGAAATAATGTAATATACCTTACAATAAAACGCTTCTAAATTATTTTAGATCTACAATTTTATAGGCTTTACAACAGATTTTGAATTTTAACTTTATAGCGTTTTGAAGTGTGTCATATACTTTTTATGGAACAATAAACGTGATGATTGAATATGGAAATAAATGTTCTGACACTTTAATATCTTTTATTCTATTATACATACTCCAACAAAAAATAATTCTATGAAGACCCTGCAGCTGTAATTACTTTTAATTGATAACTATGTCTCAAAATGCCATAAATTAATTTAATCGACTTTTAAATTAGTTATAAACTGTTTAATTATAGAAATTCAACAGGTACAATATTTCCATTTACTGCTACTGCTTAGCTCAAGTGTATGAATAATAACTTGTAACAAGGAAAAGGTGATTGTTCTGCTCATCGTTGCTTCGTTACTTCATAGCAATAGACAATATCCCAGGTTCTTGCTCAGGAATGACCATTACTACAGCTCTTACCTCAACAGAAGATACTCAAGACGATATTATGTCAAGTCCGACTGGTGGTAGGTAATTTAATTTTTGTGATTGTTCAGTTGAATTACACTACCAATATTTTTTATAAATAACTATGCTCGACAGTGGCTGTGCAAACTACAAGTTCCCTACAACTTGTAGCTCTTACGACTTGCTGAAAATTATAACAGATAGTGTATTGCAGTGCCAAGAAATTGTGTTCATTATTGTAGGTGAAGTGATCAAATTTCATTAAGTTATCTTAACATCTTAGAAATAGCAACTAAGTGGCAAACTGTAGCAACTGGTTTATCAACTTATATATCTTTAGAAGCATTGTCTGTAGAAGCAGATTATTGTAAATATTATAACATTCTTCTACTTGTTTGATTTGTTCAACTCTAGCAGTACGTACTTCTGGCTCAAAAAAACTATACTCAATTGGGCCTCTTTGAGGGACTAGACTGTCAATCACACTCCTAAATTGATTTTATCTATTGCATTTTGATGTTAATTTTATTTTCCTCGGGAAATTTACAATTTTCGCGATAATTGCAAAAAAATACATTTAATTCCCTAAAATAAACCACGGCTCAAATTATTCACCCGGGTTATGCTGCGGTCATCAGAATCGAATCTGTATCACAAGTATAATTGTTTAATTCTTTAATAGTAAGTAAAATTGTATACTGTAATTATTTCAAATAAATATTTCTTTGTCGAATTGTGGATAAATACTTATTCCCAATTAAGTACGGGTTACAATGTGATGTGAACTTGATCTGCAGGAGGTAAATATCTTTCTAAATATAAATACAAATAATAATTTTTGGAAAAAATATTCTACATTGAATTTTGATAAAGGGTATATATTCCAGAGAATAAAATATAACTACAATGAATTAAAATACTACTAGAAGAACTGGGAAAAAAGTGATTCAAGTTAATAAATATGTCAAAAATATATTCTTAAACAGCTTTGCAGTATTTTAAAAAATTGCAAAGTCCATTGAAGACTTTATATACACACAAAAATAATAAATTGGAAATAGTGTCAATCTGAGAATGAAATGTTATAGCAGATCGAATTAAATAATGTTATAGCTTCCTTTAATATGAATTTATTACTTTTCTTGTAACATCAGTGATTCTACAAAATAACTAAGACTGTGATGTCAGTATTAGGGTTCATTATTCTGCCGGGCAAGTTCATTTACCGTGTGCATCCTAAATTGCTGGATTTCATCAATAAAGTCTATTTAAGCCACCGACAGAGGAAAAGTGGGATATTCGAACATTCTTCTCGCGTGTGTAACCAAACCAATATTCACTTAAAAACATTCAACTCTACCAAAAAAAAAACTTGCGCATGGTTTGTGGTGGAGCCGATGAGCTTTAAAATATAAGTAAATAATAATCATGACACAAACGGCGCCTCAAGGTGTAAAATCTTATTTTCAATAAATCAAATGTAGGTACTTTTCATTAAGATTTTTTTCATCACACATCTGTTTGCACAAATTTGCTCTAATTGCTTACTTCAACCTAGGTGCCGAAATACGTATTTAGATTTCTCAATCAATGTGGTGCTTGGGTATAATTATTTGATGTGTTCGTAATGTCACTGTCTTACCAACTTCTTAACGTATTCACTTTACTCCAAGCTCAATATAATACATCGGAATTTTGTTGATTGATAAGTCTTCGCCAACTGTATATCATATTATTATATATTGAAAATTCTGTTGCTTTTTTCAAATATATTGAGTAATAATTCTATACTCATGTATGTTTGAGATGGGATATTTTATAGCTGTTTCATCACAATTGAATATACATGATCAACGATACCCTTTGCAACTAACTATAGATTGAACTCGTAGCCCTCGCCATATATTTTTCTCGAAATGATAGATGATCGGTACAATAAACCATGTTCGCTTTAGTGCAAAAACAAGATAGCATGATTTCAATAAATAAATCAACTAACTATAGAACAAACGTGTATAAGAAAGGAAGAATAACTGAGAAGCTTCTTAAGACAAAATAATAAATGGGGGTTACTGGACGCGGTCACAGATAAGACAATCGAAGGGCTGTTTGGTCAGTTAGCTACGCCGTAACAAACGGCGATTTAGCTTAAGCGATCCAATCCACCCCTGTTGCACATAAGCTTGACTAAATTGAATCAAAAGCATTTAATGCCGCTAGCAAGATTCCAACAGCGTTATACTACTTGGTTAATGCTATCATATTACGTACTCTACATAGCCCTTACCCTTTCTAAAATGACTACCCTCAAATACAAATTCAATTTAAACCATTTACATTTCACTGTAATGCCTGAGTTTGTATTATCTTTAAGATGATTAAAATTAAATTATATCTCTTTTGAACATTCGTGAATTTGTCTTCGATCAGATTAAATTGAAACCATCAAGATTAACAAAGTATCTAGGAGTATTCATAGTCAAAACACTAATATAAATGAATTTTGTTTATATTACGTCGATTCATCCTAGATATGTTGGGTCATTTATGTAAAACCCATGATTAGGTAACTAAAGAATAAATTCCCAGTATTAAAATGGTTGCTAACTAGTGTTTTTCATACCACATGTTTCGACTGCATGAACATTTTATTACACGAGAGGAAAGCCTATGATGTTCGGAGAACGATGAAAGTTGGGAGAGGAGATGAGCATTGGAATTTTCTTTGAACTTTGTAGAAATAGGCATAAGGAAAAACCCCACTAGGCAAAGAGTTCCTCAACTTCGGCGTTCGATAGAAAAATTAAGTCTGGTAGGAAGAAGTTCGACAGGTCTCGAGCTTGACAATAAATGGATGATTAGATTAAGCTCGTCTAGTCACCTAGAATCCCTTTAGCTAGAACGTGACAAGCCACAAAAATAAAATTGGAAATATCTCTATAGTATCAGTCCCCTCAGGCTGCTTCGTAGCTTCTGCAAACACACTGGCTTTACTCTCTTTATGGAAAATTTCATAAGAAATATTTTTATATTCAATGAGCGTTCGCAGTTCGCACTGATGCCGTTAGAAATCTTCCTGTATAACGAGCAAAGAAGCCTAAAAATTAACATGGCCATGATCAAAAATATTTGTGTAATATATCACAGTAGACACTACTTACGAGGGTAGCCAAAAATTTCCCGCCAAACAGAGATCCCCAGGTATCGAGGCATCGACGCTTCCACCTGATGTCGGCACATCCGCCAAAAGCTTCCTAGGCGTACACCCATCGCCATAATGCGGCCCTACGGGTGCTGCATTACCCCCCGAGGCACTCGTACGGAATAGACAAAGAGCCGGTGCTGCCTTACATGTCGGGAGATATTGAGTCTGTTGTCGGAAACGAAAAATGTCAGATCCACTGGAATTACCCGTTTTACACCCTTTTAGAATATTGGTACTGCTGTAGTTTTCTTCTTCAATTCTTCTGTATCATATCATATTTCGGAAGTGGATGGGTTATCTAGAAAGGAGGCTTTCCACTTATTTTTTATTAATATATTTTGATAATTAACTCAGGACTTTATGTATAAAGCAAAGCACATAACAGCAGTCGTTGAGCATTTTCCGTCGATGTTTTGGGGAATAATCAATTTCAAACTGGTAACAAATTTCAAAAAATCTGATTCGCCAGACCTTCTGTTTCCAATATTCATAAATTGTATCAGCATATTAATAACAAAGATATTGAACTACAAATCGTATTATTCATAGAAAGGATCAGCCTGTATATGCGATTGAAAATAGCTGTGTAATTGCCTGGAAATAAAACATATCACCATTATATAGTGAAGGGGAGATCTTTTACGTCGCGTTAAATTTTAACACAACTGACGATCGTTTGATAAGGCAAATGAGAGCTTTATTATACATTATTGTGTTTTTGAGATCGGAGATAAAAGATACCAGACGCTTTAAAATAAATATAGTTTGGTTACGACAAATTATATTGTGGACAATTTACATTTTATCCCAACGATTTACATCATCAATAGCCATAAATTTATTTTATCACTACTATTTGTTCCATCTACTTTTAGTAGGGCATCAGTTTATTTTAAATTAATTCGTTTTAGATTTGCAAAACCCTCACTGAATTGGAACTATGTAGATGATATCGGTAATGATTAATATACTTTAAATAATAGATTCTACGGATGGTTGGGGTCAATATTTTCGTTCATTTGCTTCTAATCGGACATTTACTATCTTAATGTAAATTTGTGCCTTGCGTAAACGGCGCTCTTACACCCTCGTTGTATTATACAGAGCGTTTGAAAGTATAAGATGACATAAATCATTTATTAATTGTCAAAATGAAAAGACGAGATAATTTCATTATCCCTTTATCAATATGCTTAACATCTATTTAATGAAAATGATTTATTTGCGTTTTAATAGACTTTAGTCAATTCTATGGAAAAGAAGGAAAACTTAAAAAGACCGAAAATCGACTGATGAACTGTTCAGGAAAGGAGATAAACTTTTCCACATATCTCTTTCATTTGAAGAATCCCCAAAGATACCATCACCAAAAATTCCAATCAAGTCTTATTTCATTTACCTGTTCGAAGTGGAGGTGTCTGTTATCAGAGTGCAAATTATGAGGTTAGACACTAGCACTCATCAACAAACCAACACTTACATACTTGAACAAGTTTGGTTAATTTTACATTTTAAAAATCAAAAGCTAGGCTCAGGGGTATCCTTTATCAAGTACCCAAAATCAATATATTGTTACACATTAATGTTCCAAGTATATGAATATGTAGCGGTTTTTTGATACATATTCATATACTCAGAAATGTAATGTGTTCCAATTTCGATTTCGGTTCTTTGTACATGATAAAATTAGTTTTCAGAAATTCCGTTTTAAACAGTGATTATTTTTAATACATCTTCTGATATTGGTCGGGGGACAGAACCGTACTGCTATATTAAAAGGGCAGCAAAGAAATTTAGAAAATTTTCATGATTTAGGGTTCGGTTTTTCTTCAAATAAAAATATGATAAATGAAACAGCTTAATATTCTTATTATGAAAATAAGTTTCAAATAGTAATTAAGGTAGTTATAAGAATTTCAAAACACAGTGATACATAGTGAGTGTAAATAGATTACGTTTGAATCTTGCGAACCATCGTAAAACTCAAAGTGCGGAGTACGTGAAGTATTAACTGTAATCAAATATTAAAAGGACTACATCAAGTGGAGTATAGTATGTTATAAGAATATAACTAGGATAAGAATTTTTAGTTATATACTACCATTAGATTAAGGATTAGAGGTGAAACTTAAAAATTAGTATGAGTATTGGTATTCTAGATACATAAACAAAGTTTTAATAAGCATGAGATAAAATAAACTCATATTAAAAGAAAATGGAAGAAAAAGTAGAAGCACTTATAATTGCATACATAAATAATTATCCAATAAAACTATAATAGAAAGCTTTATAAATCAAAATGAATTAAATAGAAAGGATTTAAAATAAAAAGATAATCAAATAAAGAAAATGCAAATTTCTAGTCAAAGTAGTGAACACAAAACGAAACATATTAAATAAACATATCAAAAGAAAGAGAAAAAATAAGGAATAGAATAAGCTTATCAAAAATAATTGATCATAGCATTATTTTACAAATGTCAAAATAAATGGCAGTCTAGATATCAAGAAGATAAAATGTAGTAGCAAAGGTAACTTGATTAAAGCATTCTTAATTATATCCATAAGTTATAAATAAGAGTGTAAATAGAAAATTAAAACTCATTCATTACATTTAAAGGTAATAATATGAACCTTCCGTCAAAATTGACAAGTACTCCAAAGTAATTACAATTATGGAAATAAATTTGATACATCATAACCTCAAGAATAATCATCAATGAAGCTGTAACTAATCAATAATGTAAGTATATCTAAATAATGAAACATACGAGCCTGAGATTTGTTTAAAAAAGAAGATGTATTGGAGAATTATTATATGGAATCAAATATCAGCAATTTCAAAAGTGAGTCTGTCTAATCTTTCCTATTAACGATTTTTCACCTGAATAGGTAGCATCACAATTTGCATCAAAAAGGAATATCCAGTGTAACATCTTTATTAATTTTCTTGAAAATATAGCGCGAGAACTTTTCTTTCAACATAAACCTCATTCATAATATAAAGACATGAATAAGTTAATTAAAAAAAAAATTCTAGGGTTTAAAATACAAAACGAACCTAAAAATTTTAGTTTCTAAATACTCTAGAGAAGAATATAATAATAAAGTAAACATAAGTAATTAAACTCTGTTATATTGAAGATCGTAACTTTCTATGTCTATATAAACACTGGGTTATAATTGCTTTGTGTTCTTATTGTATTTCCATTGGGATATCTTCAGCTAGTCTTGAAAATTTAATTTGAATTTTGAATAAGACCTGGAATTATCTGTTTACTGAGTGAAGGTGTTTCATTTCAAATATTAGGAAACTTTTATTATAAAATAGATTACCTGAGCTGCTAAAAAGAAGTAAGAGCCATAAAAGGTAGGTCTATTGGTATAAACTTCTTTATTTCTTTGAAGGAAAATCATACATAATTGATAATAGTACAAAGCAATTCAACAATTCCTTCTAGTCACCACAATCAATAATTCAATTATAAACACTCACAATAATATATTATAATAGTACGTAAAGACGAAAATAGTAAATATATGTTAGTGTGACCTATTTCTCGATAATTTATTATTATAATTTTTATCTGGGTCATGAATCATTATTAATTAAAACTGCTAATACATCCTGTTCTTTAAGAAATATTCTGGAATGTCACATCTAAGTATATTAGGTCGTATATTGTATTTGGTTTACATTTTTCATATTACCAGCTGCGTTACAAACTGTTCAATTTATGAATACGTAGACGACATTCAGCTCTATCATTCCTTTGACACTTCTGATTCACAAATCTCTATTGATGTTGTGAATAGGGATATAAATAATATTTATATATATTCTAAAAGTCACAGACTTTGTTTTCATGCGAATAAAACAATAGCACTAAGCATGTGCTCAGAAAATCAATGTAGATTTATTAGGAGCAATTACAACTTATGTATCGACGGCATAGTTATGGTGTAATAATGGATGCATGTCTTTCGTTTTCACTCCACGTAGGTTACATTTTTTGAATGTTGTATTAGATTTTTATCAAACAAGTTGTATGAATTCAAACATATTTTGAGCGTAAACACTAAACTTTACTTGATTAAAACATTTAATTTATCGTCACATTAATTTTTGTAGCTCATGAGTTTATTGTTTCTGCCTTCCTTATTATAATCAACAACGGATTACAAAGAGTTCAAACCACTTTCATCATATTCATTTATGATGTATTCTATAGAGAGGATACTACTCCATTTATTCTTGAACTAAACGTAGAAAATAGTGTAAACTATTTGACAACAATATTTTTGCCTAAGCTCCTTAACCCATGGACTGTGGCAGGCATCGGGTGTCCTCCTCATCCGTCAGCAAGCATCTTTGTCGGGTTTTTACCGTATAATGATAGATAAGTTTGATAACCTGTTATCAATAAGCTGTAATATTACGATAATCTTTCACATTAGGATCATGCTGCGTTAGAATGCATGCGAACTCCCTTCTAGAGATAACAAATTTATGAATTTAACAGAATGGCGTATTAGTTGTCGAGAATCAATTGCTATTCAATAGAATTTCCATCAATGAATAAACAGGTTTGAGGATTCATAAAGATGGTTTTGTTTGTTAAGTGTAAAAAATTTTGCTTTGTGGAGTGAGATTTTGGTTGTACTGGTTATTATGGTTTCGTTTGAAATAAAATTGATTGAATTTTTCTCATAAGTATTCCCTCGTGTTGGCCATTTTGTCTTGTTTGTTGGTACGCTTCAGTAGTTTTTGAATATTTTTATTACAGCCCGAGAGATTCTGTAATTCTAAATATCATATGGTATGGGTAAATATATTTAAAAAATTATATTCATATCATGGTTTCAAATAAGTCTCTCTAATCAGGAACTGATTGAACTATATGGTTCCATAGGCTACATTAACCTTTCGTCGGAGTAAACTAAGAAAATAAATCGACTTTTCACATCAGTTAAGATAACTGTTCTTGAAACTTATTCGGTAGCTCCATTTGTCGTAACGAAACACAGAGTGAGATTTTTTCCATGAACTACTCAAATATAATTTTGCTAAATGAATCTCATCATTCAGGTATCTTTCGCAATAGGAATACTTCATCGAGATAACCTTCAATTGATAGGTATCTCAATACAATTTACTACAATAAGTTTGCTGTCAAAGGCTGACCAATAGACCCACATTCCATTGGCGGACAATTATATCATGTTCCCGTTAACTATTATAGTTTTAGTTATCCCTGAGTTTTCTATATGTTTTTCTCTATTTGCTTTGTGTTAATGTTACAATTTTGTAGAATATTTTATTTACTTTGGATAGGAAATCAAATAATAGTTATGTTCGAGGTCAAAAGTAAATATTAAAAAAAATTGAAATTCCTTGAATGTTACCATCTATAATTCAAGGAATGCTGAAGTAATTCAAAATAACTATTATACATCATTTTCCTAATGTACATAGTTTTATTTTTAGATTGATTTGTAGAGGACTAAATAAAAAACACTATGATTAAGGCAGTGGGTGCGACCTCTCCAAACCTAAGTTGCCAAGTTGCCCACACTCTTTCTCTAAAGAAGTGAACAATTGTTTGATCTATATGATGAATATAACACAAAATTGAGTTATACGTCTACTGCTTATGACAATAAATATAGTTTCAATTAGCTGCGACATTTTTTTGGATAGCATGTCGGCCATTGGAAATAATCTGTTCAATTCTCAGGATGAACACATTTGAGATTATGTATGAAGTATGACATCCCAATTTTGTCAAAAGAATGTTGCTGAAGTTATCTATATCTCTGAATTCCGGACTCATGACGTCCCGGCAGCCATTTTGGATCGACACAGCCGGATGACACCAGATTCGGGGATAAAATTTGAAGTGAAACGGCTTTTTACATTTCAGTCAGTTGACTTTTCCGAGACGGTGAAATATCAGTGAATCACCTGGAGAAAAACTACTTTGGCAGAAACAACTGGAGAGTAGGTGCCAAAATGCTATGACAATCTTTTAGCAGTGTAAGAGAGCAATTGGCATGAAGTGCGGTTTTGGGATCTGAGCTGCTGATGTGGATCTACTCAACTACTATTATCCCAAGACTCAGTCATGCAATCCTTGTATGGTGGAAAAAAACCAAACTGGTTACAGCCCAGAAGCTTCACGACAGAATACAGGGACTCTGCCTCAGAGACATTACATCCACGAGAAAGAGTACACCGACTGCAGCATTGAGGGCCTTGCTGGGCGTGCCACCCATATCAATGACGATGAGGAATCTCGCGGTTAGCTGCAATGGATCCTCAAAGAGATGGAATACAGACCAAGCCCTTCTATTTAGGGGGCAGCCTGAAAGGCTGTGGCTAGAACTGCAGGACAGAATCAAAGCCTGTGGTTCGCAGAGCAGCATTTCAGGGTCGTCATCCCGTCGAGGAAGGAACATAAGAATTGGAGTCATATGAGACTCTAACGGAAGGGTAAAGGTATGTGTAATTTCAATTTTGGTGAGCGAAATTAGACTTTCTGTAGATCATGGGAAGTGAAGCTATGTAAAGCTTTAACGAAGCGTAAAATGCTTGTGAACATGGAGGTTCCTCTAAAAGTAAAAAATAAATCACTGTATTAGCCTCCAATTAGGTACATGTAGAATTTTGAATTCAGCGTTCAAAATGGTACGACATAAACAAGCTACCAATTTCCTTAAATGGAAATCTTCCAAATACGTGAATAATGTTCGCATGAAGGTAACAACAACAGCTGGTTTAATTACCATGTGGAAATAACGCTATTCTCCAAATATCTTTTTGCTCTTAGAATTGAAATTTTATTGCATCCTTTTTATGTTACTATTTGTACCTGAAACTACGCCAATGTTTGATTACTCTCGGTGCCTGAATGTCTAGCGCGTTAAAACCATACCGGTGGTTTGTACCTGCCCAGCACAATGCCTAACGTCCGTATTCCATCACTTTCTAATCTACACAAATAGCGGTCTATTCCAGTTTTGAGGTCTATCGCTTGGTCCTTATTTACATAGTTTACGGGCAAATAACACTAAAGAGGAATTTTCTCTTATACACTATATCCGGTCGATTGTGTTTCTCGCACCTGTGATATTCTTGACTCTTGATATAATTCATCTTTACACCTCCACTTAAAAATCAGTCAATGTAACTGAGAACTTGTTTGTTAAAAATAATTCCACTGAACGTTGAACAACTCTTTCGAAGATAAAATTAATTCGTGCACGACATTTTTATTGAAACAGTTTTTTTTTTGAAGAATTGTGATTCTTCCATTTGAATCCAGAAAAAATCAATCATGAAGCATCTAGTGTTCAGGTGGGTACGTGTCATACTATTCCGATAAACAATCCTTGTTTTTATGCAGGTACAGTGTGTCCATTATGGGGATATCGGAAACGATAATAGATACAGTTTTGCTTGCATGCAGAAAAAGTTGCGTTACCCGAAAGGTCATTGATATGGGAGTATAAAATTTTCATTATCATTTTATATTATCTAGTAGTTTTGGTAATATCGAATTTCCTGATTTGCTATTTTATTTTTTTCTAGTCTTATACCGTCAGAGATGGAACAAAATAAACAATTCTCCTGAGCCATTTTTTTTAAAGCTTTCTTGGGTCAGTGTCAGTTTTAATATCCGAAGTTTCTTAATAAACCATAATCAATTTTTTTTTTATGTTATCTTGCATACAATTGTTTGAGGTATATTTCAATCTACAGTCATTGAACCATCACATTTTCAGAAAACCAACGCCTGCATTGAAGGAAAATTACTATTATTAATTGAAACAAACACAAAAAATGAACAAACGATAAATTACACATCTATCCTAATAATACAAACACAATCAGAAGTCTAATATACAAACCGAATGACATTTGAAAGAACTATATATCATGTTACAACCAATTTTTTCCAACGCTTACTATTTTTGATTCCGAATATACATATTCTACACAAACTGATGCCATAAAATGCAATGAAAATCCGAAAACTAGTTCTTGGAGCTTTCAGAATCATCGTATAATATGTTAAGTGGAGGTTTACACTCAACAATTGAAAGTGCTAATTCTGTTGTAGTTCATGTTCATGTTATTTTCTGTAATTTTTCTTTGTAGTTAAAATTTGGATAAATGTGTACTTTATTGATATATCTTGGTTCCCGGATGGACTTCGCTTATTATGAAAAAAAAACATATTGAGCATTAAGATGCCCAATTTTACAATGAAAGCTTGAAGTGTACTTAAAAATGTTTTCAAAAAATGTTGATGAGTGCTGAAACTTATCTGAAATGTAATCGAATCATCACATGTGAAACAGCAATGATTTTAGAATCAAAAATACCTCAAAGAATTGTATTGAAAAAAAGAGTCGTAAAAAAGGTTGATGATGGTTGATTGAAAACGAAACTTCGGATATTAAAACTACCTTAATTTTTTTTCTTTTTAATCGATCAAGTAAACTAGCCTCCTTGAACCTCCTGAAAAATATTTCCTTCTGCCATTCACTGTCTTTCCGTCATTTAATACCGAAACACATATATTTTGGTTCTCTTGAATTTGGATTCGATGCAAGCAGAACCGGTAAGTGGATACTTTATTTTTCTTCACACAGTTTTGGTAAACACTACAACAGTTTGTAACACTATTAAATTATTTCTACACTATTGGATACCGAAATTACCTTCAAAAATGTGAAATTCAAACCAAAAGGAACTATATATACACCATCTAGAGTATATTTCGAGTGTAGAACTTCACACTCGTCTTTGTGTGAATGTGTGTGCTTTGTCGATTATAAGCTACTAGAATGTAAAGTAGCTCTTGACATGAAACAGAAAACTAAGTTTTTGTAGAGCGGTTTTCAAAATAGACCTCACATGATAACGAGCATATTCATTACTTTATAGGGTTAGTTGTACCTGACATCATCATATTAGGGATTGTGGGATCCGCCTTCAAAGAAAAAGGCTTGGTTATATAAACTCTACTGGATTATCATATTCTCATTTCAAATTCTAGCCAGATCTTTATCTATCTCATCGACATGTCTTTGCTTAGTACATCTGACTTTATTGGATGATATAGGAGCCACATAGGAGAAAGCGGAAATGTACCATCGTTGGTAAAACTGTAGACGGCACAAAATGTCACTTTCAACAGGTCGTTGATTTGGCGAAGGAACTAAGTTGGTACCAAGACAGATCCCTGTACTAATAGTTATTGTATTGCAGTTCATCAACAACCGCATGGAGGGATATAACAGAGAAAACTCGATATTAAACGTAAAGGTGGGCGGCTAATGATATGACGAAAGTTTCCCAAGAAATACGCGGTCAAATGCTTTGGAGATGTACAATGCCACAGCTAGAGACTTCCCATATTTTCCAATGGATGTTTGACATATGTGTGTAACGGAGGCAAGCAGTTCTCTTGTTGATCTCTGGTGATGAAAGCCATATTGCCGGTCTTTCACGATTTTGAAGTTTTGAAGATGGTGGTATAGATATTAGGAGTGTCCTTTCCTTGTGGATCCAAAGAGGAATTTGCTGCCAACATATCAGTAAAAATGTTGCCTTTATCTGGTGGTGATGTAGCCAGTGTGGCATCAGCTTTGGATCGGGGAAAGAATGATTCACACGTTGAATGGATGCAACGTTAGATATAGAAGCACATCCCCATATATCTACTCCATATGACCAGATTGGTTTGATAACAGCCTTGTGTATGAGTATTTTATTTTCAGTCGACATTCGAGATTTTCATTTTAATAACCAGTTTGGTTCCTTTGTCTTTGAGCCAAACTCTTTAAGCTTTTTCTTTTTTGATATAATTAGCTTATTCCTAGATATTTTGCCGGTATTTGCATATACTATATACTTTATATGTACTGCTTGACACGTTAATTTACATGGAGTGAAAGTTATGTAGAGATTTGTTCTTGTTATTTTTGAGTATCCACTGTACAGCCACTGTATAGGAGGTTGAGTAAAATTTACACAATTTATATCAACAATCATCCTCAAACAACTTACTTCCTGGCTGATATACAACGAATATGTTTATGAATGGGGAGAAATATCACAAATATCCATTCATCAGTAGTTTGGTATTCAATATCCGTCGAGGTGTTTGCCAGGGAGGTATAGATAGAATATCTAATAATATATTATTAATTGGACAAAAATCTATACATCTGATGAATTGGAATATATTCCAAGCTTATAGAAAATTAACAAATGAAGGATTCCCTCATTTTTTGTGACGTTGAGTCGTGTCTACTTTTATTGACCTACCAGTAATTAGAACAATGATGATTCCCGAAATAAGGTGGTACGAAAGAAAATTGCGTAATATTTGTGGGTATCGTTAGTTAGTTTCAATATTGACGTATCAAATTTAAAATTCAGCTGTTAATCTCTCTTTGTTACAAATGTTTGTTCCAACACAATTATAGGGGTATTATAGATTATGCCTACTGAATGCGCATTTGAAAATATATCAATATGGTATACCCTCGTTTTATTTAACACCCCTAAGCTTTCTTGGCTTAAATAAATATTTTTATAGAAAGAAATATTGATCCAATTTATCATGTAAATTGGTTGAAAGTCATCTCATTTATTTCTCTGTCGTCTCGTTATATGATTATACCAGATTCAGATAAAATGACAGCTCATCACGAGCTTAAATTTGACTACCATGTTTCAAGATGCATCTCTAATTTCATAGTTTAATCGAATTTACTGTCTCATGTATAAATTACATTTCTACAAATCCTACTCATTTAAATACGTTCTAATTCTCGATATGATTTAATTAATTTAAAACCGTCATAACTGAGGCACTAAATGTGGAATATATTATAACTTTGACTATTCAATTTGCTAGATTATCATACTCTTGCGAAGAGTACCTACTGCAAGAATGTTTCAGAAATTTAATATGCTATTATAATAGCTAGAGTGAGGAATATTTCTCTTAGACTTTTCATTTATTTACGTAAATTAATGTAGAGTACACTAGCTAGTTGCCCAGCCTACAGGGCCTCGTAGGCCCCAACTAATCTTTCGAAAATGAATCTTGATCGTCCCATTTGTAAACTTTAACTATTTATAAATAATTGCTTCTGTTGCTATGGTACCTGCTTTAAGTAGTGACAAAGGTGATATGGTAGATTTTTCGAAATCTCAGTGACTTTCGTCTGGTTTTGAAGATCATGTCCCAAAATTTCGGTGAACCTTAACTCAGACGGTCTTGCAGGTAATTTCTCAATCCAACACGAACTCAGATGATCATTAACGATAGACTCTAACGTACGCATGAACTCAGATATTCTTTACACTTACTGTATATAAAACTTTACCATATACAGAATGTTTAACATAATTGTCAAATATTTTTGGTTGTTGATTCAAGATTATAAAGAGACGAACTATATGATTTCAAATCAATTTCAAATTGTCTATTTTCTAACTGATACATTTTGAATTCAATGAAGGCTAAGTAGTTTTGTTCAAGTTTCGATATTTTCCTATATTCATTATTTTCTAAAGAATTTAACAGGGAATATACACCAATTCAAATTCTTTTTATTGAGATATTGGAATAGGTTTGGGTGAAAATTAGTGCAATAATTATTAAATTTATTATAGAAACTCTCACACGCATTTGTAGTCTGTACTCTGCAAACCTCCTGTATTTGCAGCCCAAATGTCTGGAGGAAATATTGCGGTGTCTACCATATAGTCGCAAAATTGTTGTAATTTGGGATCGGCTGATATGTCGGCACACAATTTGAAAACAAACACGTCTGCTACGATCTGTGGATGTAGATATGTTTCAACCATTTTCCCATTTCTGTGTTGGTTTTTATATTACATGAACAGACTCAAATTTTGTGTTTTACGCTACCATCATGCTTACGCCAAATGGAATCTGCATCCTATGATTTCCGATGATGGAAAAGTTTTATTAACTGAGTTATGTGCAGCTAACTCAAAATCGAGAACTATTCAATGTGGTCGAAAAGTCAGTCTGTTTTCTTGACTTGTATGCAAAATATGATGTAAATGTCATTGTAAGTTATATGTGTCTTATTTGGCAAAAGACGAAATAATAACGGTATGAAAACGTCGTTTTTGTGAATACGCACTGTGTACATCTAGACAAAAAATGATGGACAATAATTGAATGTATGGAACATTCATAAGAATGACGTCGCTGTTACATAAGTTGATTGAATTAGTTTTGAAAGAATAACAATGTTGTTAATTTGATCATTTACCAGCAAAAATAATTCATCCTTCACTGTTTTAATCTCAATTTCGTTGAGTAAAATGTCCATATCTTCCTGTGTTTTTTTTTTTGAAAGAACACAAAATGCTACAAGATGTTCGTTAAAGAACCTAGAATATTAACCATTAAAAAGAACATTATATTGTGATAACGCTGATTATATCTTCAATATAATATTAGTATGATTGTTTTGAGCAGTGTGAACATAGAAATACTGAATTTCGATGTTGAAGCAGCTTCTGATGAGACTGGAATTGTGACTAACGAACCAGCGGGTACATCGATCATATCCTGATTTACAATACTAGCGAATACCTCGAAATTATGACAATCCTAATTAAAACATCATTAGGCGGTATAGTTGGTTTCTAAATAAAATAATCCATTAACAGCATGTGAAGAATACATTTCGAATGAGGTAATGATTTGAAACATTACAAGCAATTTTCAATTTATATTGTCTTTATAACGAAGTTTACAATCGTTGGGAACAGAGGCGTGCGAATATTAGATACATCTAATGAATAAACCTTGACCACACAAGTAGATTTAAGTTTCTTGTGAGTGGGCCGATCATTGATCCTTCCAATATTCTTCCATTGTGGCTTCTAATTTTCTTATTATAGTTCACCCAGCAAGTTCTCTTTTTATAAGGTCTATGATTTTGCTGGTTGAGGTTTTGTTATGACCTTCCGGTATGAGATCTAATTCTTTCCCCAGCTGGGCATTGACATAGAACGTGTTTCAACATTTCTTCATCGACATTGAGCGTCCTCCACTAAGCCGAGCCTCCGTAGATGGTGGTTTAAACGGCAATGTATAGACCGAATAGAGTATCTTGTGTAATTATTGAGTTTACACTAAAAACCTATTTCCATTTAATTTGTAACTTATCTAAAGCACGTTCCAACTCCAATGCAGTCATAATTTAAACTGATTATTAAACTAAGATTTTGGAAGAATGCGAAATATTTACCAGCCAAATTTGGGAAAGGGTTATTACGAACACGAATTATAAGTAATTATTCGTTTACTAATAGGATAGCGACTACCTATAATGTTTTTTTAACCAATAAGTGCCTGTAATGCTTTCTTTCATTAGAATTAGCATAATGGCCGCTTTATTACTGCTTGTAATTAAACCTTTCTCAAATTTGACTGTGTATGTGGGATCCTTTCATAATCCTATAGTCTTAGAAATATTAGTTACTTGTCTTTGATAAAGGATGGATCGCAGTTGAAAATGTTTTAGATAAGTTACAATTTAAGCGGAAAAAGGTTGTCAGTGTAATTGGTACCCATATAGTATTAGGGAATATAGGCTTAACCTTCTTTGCTCATGTTCTCAAAGCGTTTGTGATGAACCTTCAGAGTGGGCTAAGTCTGGTAACAACTTCTGGGACCTGAATCCTTCTGCGGAATAAGCGTCAAGGTAATACTAGAACTCAATAAAAAGTGGTCAATAAAAGATCCCATCACTGGATAGAACTACAAGGACTGATACAGGTAAACATATTTTTGGGAAACTATAACAAGAACAGATCTAACTACTGCATTAACCTAAAAAATGCCGTTCACCTGAGGTTTCGCAGAGGCATCTTTTTTCACCACGCTCTAGCTGACAGAGGCTACTTTAAGCAAGAACCTACATACATATGGCGCAGTACGCATCGTACTTGCTGACTATCCCCCCTAACTACCGAGGAATAGTCCCACTTGCCTACTCGTGTTAGACTAAGCTACGTTTACGAGCTATCGCCGGCCTCGTTCAAGTTTGGTCTTCCGCATATGCCTACCACGTCCGTGAATCCGTTCCGACCAGCACTCTGGGATAAGAAGGAACGGGATCGTGGTTTTAGGGCTGAAACGTATGTGGTACCCAGTTCACCGGATCTTTTGCTGTGGCAACTGTTTCACCTCGAGGGGTTACTTATCTCGAGACCCGCGCAGAGGACTTTGCTTGCTGAAGCTACTGCCAGTTTCTCTCCGGCCTGGTAGTTCCCTCTAGAGACCACAGACTATCAGTGAGTCCTATTTGAAAATGAAACTTCTTTGCTGCATTCCTGCTTGTTAAGATATTCGGCTAGCGCTATATGTCATTGGCCATCCATTCATTAGCTCTGAGATTTTCAGAACCATCGTAGAAACGTTCCAAGAACTTTTATCATGCTTCCAAAATTATTCCGGTCGATATTTTATTCAGTGTACAACATGGATTGCTTCGTAAAATAAATGAAATTCCGGAGTAATAATATGAATAAATATGTATTCGCCAACCAAGCTACTTTCATCAACAGATCGGGAAATAACAACAAGATAATTATTGGGCTCTGTACTATATTCCGGATATTTCTCAAAAATGTATGTGGTTTATTTTATGTGACGGCTAATTCCGAATTCTGGTTTTATTTAAACAATATTTTGTCATATTTTTGATGTTGATGTTTCTTTGTCGTTCTTGTTATTCAAATAATATCAAATAACTTTTCTTTCCCGGAAACGACACTTTAGCATTCATTTAATTTTGAAATGGGCAATTGTGCGTTTTTCTTTCGTAGGTTTCTATAATTAACATATATTTTATGGTTGGAAAACTTATTTCTAATATGAAAGCAGTGAACATACTTAGCATTTAAACAGTATCTCTTGTCACTATATGATTCAGCAGTTTTAACAAGTTTCATTAGTCGATACGCCTATGCTTCATACTAATATCAAGTGAAACCATGCATGTTTTATAGGATCTCGCGTTAATTTAAATGTACTGAAGCAAATGATTCCACAGAAACTATGTGGCCAGGCACAAAACTCATCATAAACCAATGCCTCAATGACAAATGACGCTGGTGTGCAGGTATAAAAACTGTACTTTATTATCCAGGTTCGGTCGCACTAAAACCATTGAAAGATTTATTTAAGACCAAAACATTAATAGATCTTCAGAAAATATTAAGTTGTTATATCGTTTTATTATGTATAATTTATAGTTATACTTATGATGTCTAATGAAATTTTATTATCACTAACATTTATTTTTTGCTTATAAAACAATAAAACACAATATATCTAAAATACGAGTTCTATAAGATTGATACTTAAAAACAAATTTTATCAAACAAAATCTGCCCATGAGCATCTACTTATGTACGTAAAGAAGATCAAATACACAAAGTTCATCAACCGGAACAAAAACACGAGAAGAACGATCGAACTAAGCTGTGCAGACTAAATCTAAGGGGACCAGTTTCTTCTGAGTTAATTGTTGGAGAGTTGATGAAACATTTTCAATTAGTAATTTTTAATTCCATTGTGATTGAGACTATGCAAGTTTTACATAACACAATATTCGATTACATTAGCTTAATCCTAACCTTAAAATTCATTCAAAACGTTTTAAGTGTGAAATTGCTAACTGCAGCTTTGATTCATAAATTGTTGAAGACATTTTTTCTCATATTTAGCTACATATGAAAACTAAGTACCTATTAAGTGCACCATGTCTTCTGTTTGTAGTAAAATCAATTTGTGTAAGACAATAGCTTCGATCAATGAGCGTAAACATAGATATCATTTTAATCAGCTATTTTATTTCCCTGAAACAAATAATATAACTGATAATGCTTCAACGTTGTCGAGTTTTTGTCAGGATTTGTTCTTCGAAAATCTTTCAGCTACTGGGTTTGACATTAATGACTTTAATACATGTGAAGTGGAATTGTAGCTCTATATTCAGTGGGTTTTTCAACAATTGTTGTTTTAATTTATCCCGCGTTTGAATAGAAACAATTAAGGCGTTTGTGATCAATTTTTTGCGTTTAGTATGTTTATTCGCTAATGTTTTTGTTATGAGAGTATGAGAGCTTTCATGAATGGTTTTTACTTTTGTAATAAAATAAATATTAGATATGGTAATAAAATATCTACTGGCTATAGAAGAGTATTATGCTAATAAAAATGCAAATTTTGTCCGTGTGTTTTATTTAACTTTAAAATGATAAGCTTTACAAAGTCACCTCTAAAAGGAAACTTATTTGTCATTTATATTTACTATGTGATCTGTATTGTTACATAATAAATTAAATCTAATAGAGCAGGGTTCACCTTTTAATATACATAGCTTTGAATAGCCGATTTTATAACAAAAGAGAGTGAGAAGATATTCAAAGAAGACAGATACATAATAACATGATCAAGTTAGATCAACGATGCAGAAAATAAGTCAGGGATTCTAACCTAAAGGTGTGTAAGTTGGTCATATAACAGCCGGTCTCGCACCTGGGTGATTGCTGTGCGTATACCCTAATTCTCATACCCTAACTGCAGGGCCTGATTCTCCCATTGAACCTTTTCGACTATACTTTAAACTTATTATGATAGCTGTAATAGGCTTCTCCAGACTAATTAGCACTAGATTGATTCTGCTGCCTTCGGTATAATTTGAATGCACGAATAAATATACATCGAAATATTGTCTATATTATTTCTCTTAGGATTTTCGTTATGCAGAATTCAAAAAGGTAAAATCGAAAGCATGATGAATTGAAGACTAGTTTCTGTTGATTTTGCTTAAAACTAACCAGAATTGAACAATCTGAACAGCCGATCTATATCACTATGGAGAACAGTGTGATGAAGATTTTACAAATTGGTTCAAATTTGTACATTAATTTGTTGAGTATACAAGAATTAATCGTACATGAGGGGCCATTTCTCAATGGAAAGTTGTAAATTTGAGTGAACATTGCTTGATATTCTCATAAATAATTCCAGTTGGTAATCACATAGGGTCCAACTAGTTGATATTATATAATAATAAATAGTTATATACGCGTCTTGATTAAACATTATTTCTTGCGTGGAAAAAAAATTACGCAAACCAGAGCATCGCTTTTTAAACATTAAGGAGACTCTTCACCATCGATTGGAATGATTCACAAGTGGCTTACTGATTTTCAAGTGGTAATATGATCACAAAGGACGTCGAACGTTCGGGTCGCTTAAACGAGGTTACAAGCCGGACAACGTCGATAAAATGCATGGTATGATATTGGACGATTCGCGAGTTAAAGTCGAGATTGCTGAGGCTATGGGCATCTCAACCGAAAGGCTGTCGCAATGGCAAAATTGCATGAATTGCGCTACGAATGGTTTTGTCATCTACCTTATTCTCCAGATTTGGCCCCCTGCGATTTTTATCTATTTCCAAAATTATTTATCCAAAATTATTTATCCAAAATGGTTCGCGGGAAAAAGATTTGGTTCCAACGATGAGGTCATCGCTGAAACAAACACCTATTTTGAGGGATTGCCGAAACCGTATTATTTGGAAGGGATCGAATAATTAGAAGAACG
This sequence comes from Endomychus coccineus, assembly GCA_958510875.1. Lineage (NCBI taxonomy): Eukaryota > Metazoa > Arthropoda > Insecta > Coleoptera > Endomychidae > Endomychus > Endomychus coccineus. The sequence continues at coordinate 5,004,392 of OY294071.1, read as the reverse complement.
TTCAGGCTACAAGGAAATTATGTTGGGAAATAAAATAAGTTTTGACGAAATAAATTATTTCTTGTTTCATTTTTCAGGGACTTTTCACCTTGTCCTCGTATACCACTATGGAAAACAGTGTGATGAAGATTTTACAAATCGGAAATTGCTACTAACTAGAGGGGCTTGTATTGTAGATGATGAGGTTCTCCAGAATTTATTCCTGATTTTTGTGGACATTTCTTTTATATAACATATTTTTCAATTCAAATAGGTATAGCCAAACATACAACTGAAACGGAATATAAAATTGGTTCTTAATGTCTATGCCTAAAATTTTAATCTAGCCATTACTGTGTTAAGTATCCATAAAATTAAATGAAAATATGAATTTGTATATTATTTAGAACATCAAGTGAATGTCTTTGTTCTGAATACATCCTTCATCTTTTAATGTTTCCAATTTATCACTGTTAATAATCAAAATATCCCAAAATCACGTCTTACGAAGTAGAAACCAACTTTGAATAGAATAGGATAGAATTTTATTTCAGGATAAATTGAAACAATTGCTTATGCAATGAATCCACAGAACCCTACAACCAGGCTTGTTCGTGAGTGTAATAACATATGAATTTATATTGTAAGACGCCTATAACTAGAAAAACACAGACATATTATATACCTAAACTCCTAGATATAGAGATCCTAAGAATGAACTGAATACTCAACAATCATGAGTAGAACTAGGAAAGTGAAAATGAAATACTAGAATATCGAAAGATGCGACCTATTTTCCTAAATTATTATTCTATTTATTATGTCTGATGAAGCCAACATCCAGATCTTGATTTCTTTAATATAGCATCTATAACTTAAACTATATCGTCTCAGATGAGGAGGCTGTGAGTTGTAGAGCCTAGGATAGTAATAGAAAAAACGCTTATGTGTACCCGATTTTAGAATCAATGGTACAACACATGAATTGATCATTACAGTAGATTCCAGCTAGCAATTGATGCTGTAACATGTTTAGATACACAGACATATAAACCACCAAAATTTTTTCTAATACATTGGATCCTCACATCACGAAATCTTCATTTCTCTAATATCGTTCTATAGTGAGGGTTATTGACTATTTTCTCATCTAATCACTTCTTAATTTGATTCAAAAAATATTCTCACATAATTCATGTTATGGATATAACTTGAGTTTACAAAATTAAATATATTATTCTTAATTATTGGAAAATCGATGAGTTGATATGCAATTTTCATGAAATTAGAAACAAATTATGGAATTATATATGAGCGAATATCGAACGAATACTGTCTTGTCAATTGCATGTCATGATTTTCTTTTACCTCCAAAAAAATATTGATTTTAATAAGGGAATAATAGCTGTCCTATAACAGTTAGTTTCGGATTCAAACTGACATTATCCTCAATCCAAACTATCGGTATCGTTTAAACAGTTTCTAATAATGTAAGTACGGATCTGTAAAAATCCTAGTTTGAATGGAGTTGGCGAGTCTATTCGACACAGGAATTCATTGTATAGAAGCTAAGCGGCTAAAGTCAGTCTTGAATGGATTTTTACACGAACTTCCTGTTTTCGGTGCAATTTGTCGTATTCAATAAGTGTGTATAACAATGACTATTCAACACTGACTTTTAGAGCTCCTATTAGATTTAATATGAGACTGTTCTTTTGTGCCTCTTTAGGGACATTATTTGTATGAATGTCTATTTCCAAATCCGATTACTTTAATCGTTAAACTATTTATTTCGAACCTTTTAAGTCATCGATCGCATTATTGGCTCAAGTCAAATACAAGATGGGTTGAAATATTTTCTAGAGAAATAGAGAATATTCGAAAAATTCGATATTACGTCTCGAGAGTATTTTCAATCTAACGAAAAATAATAGCGAAAAATAAGCGTTAGCCACGAACAATTTTTAAATACAGGTCACAACATGTCTCAAGAAAGTTTATCACTCTTGAAACACAGTAATGTCAAATATCTAAGTAAGTTAAAAAAGATGAAACAAGCGAAAAAGCAATTTAATGAATTCAGATGTATCCCCAGAAGAGGGCAATCCCTTATATACCCTACTAATTACAAATAGTATTTAACCTGCCACATTTTGTTTTTTTAGTTTTGTTTACTCTGATGGTGGCCAATTGGTAGCTGGAAGGTGCTCAGTACACTATTTTTAGTGGATAAGGGTGATTGTTTCTTATTATTATTCTGTGTTAAATAGTCTTAGTTATCTTTATAATTTGGGAAATTTCATCTACCTCTCCCGTTAGAATACGTTGAAGTGATGTCTGTCAACAATTACACAAGCTATGAGACTAATAATAATGACAGTTTAATAACTCAAGGAAGGATTGTAATCAAAGTTTGTTCATAGCAAAAATGCCCGTACCGTTCTGGAACCGCTTCATAACCACAATATGTTTAGAGTCAAGTATGAATTATTATATTTACTCCAAAAAAAGATGACATCAATTATTAAGTTCCATCGAAATAATTATAAAATGACATCCCTAAGCATTATACTCTTTGAAGAAGTTTGGAAGGACTGTTCACTATAAAGCTGAAGAGATTTTTTTTTATTCTTTAACTACACGAAAGGAAAACCTATAATGTTCGAAGAACATCGTATGAGCCAGCAGTGGAATGTAGGGAGAGGAGATAGGCATTCGTATTTTTCTTGAAGGTTTGGAGGTTATAGGCATGGGTAAGGAGTTCCAGAACTTCGCTGTTCGATAAAAAAGGTAGGTAGGAAGAAGTTCGGCAGGTCTCGAGCTTGACAATGAAGGGGTGACTAGTTTGAGCTCGTCTAGTCCGCCTATCTGGAATCTCTCTTGGTGGAACAACAGACGAGATTTCTGATGAACACCGACCATGGAAATATCTATAGAAAAGGGACAGATCTCCCACCTTTCTACGATGTTCTAGAGAGGTCATCATCAATCAAACGAATAGCTCTCTTCTGGATAGAATACAAGAGCTTCACCGTATGTTTGGGACTCGAATTCCAAACATGTGAACAGTACTCCAGGATATGTTGAATCTGTGCTTTGTAGATTATGAGGGGGTACTGGGATGTAAAGTAGCTCTTGACACGGAATAGAAAACCAAGCTTTTGTGAAGCGGTTTTAGCAATGGACCTCACATGATCGTCCCATGAGAGGGTGCTGTTGGTGGTGATCCCGAGCATTGTTAAGGAAGATTCCATAGGAATAGTAGTACCTGACATCATCATATTAGGGGTTTGTGGAACCCGCCTGCCTGGAGAAGACGCAAGCTTGAGTTTTGGTTGCATTAAGCTCTACTAGATTATCAGATCCCGATTTCAAAATATTCGCCAGATCTCCACTAATTGCGTCAACCTGTCCTTGTCTCGCTCATCTGGCTCCAATGGATGGTATAGGGGCTCTAGATGCATCATCTGCAAAGCTGTGGACGGGACAGATGGTCACTTCCAGTAGATCGCTTATTTGGAGCAGAAACAAAGTTGGGACCAAGACAGATCTCTGTGGAACACCAGCATTGATAGCCGTTGTATCAGAGGATACTCCGTGAACTAATACATGGAGTGATCTATCCGACAGAAAACTGGATAGTAAGCGACAAAGTTGAGTCGGCCAACCATATGACGGAAGTTTCCCAAGAAGGCTTTGTTGCCAGTATCCAATGATACGGCTAGAGATCCCCATGTTTTTCAATAGATTTCTGCCATACATGTCTTACGTAGGCAAGCAGGTCTCTTGTTGATCTCTGCTCACGAAAGCTATATTGTCGGTCATTCACAGTTTTGTAGGTATCTAGGTATTTGAAGAGCTCGATATTGATTGCTTTCTCCATCACTTCAGAGATCACGGATAATAGTTCAATGGGTCTATAATCATTAGGAAGGGTCTTCTTTCCTTTTTTTTGGAATTAGTTGCACTATAGCTGTCTTCCAGCTGGAAGGAAACACACCAAGTTTATATGAAAAGGTGAAGACCTATTTAATTGCGTGTATTTGAAATTCGAACAATACTTGAATAAACTTTGATTTCAGGTAGAAGATGGATTTCGTGTGCTCAATCTTACTAGATCGATTGAGCTTCCATTTGAATTTTTCACGCCGGTTCCAAATTATTCTGAAATCGTCCCGTCCGGAACCGGTTCCGAATCATTTTGAATAATTTTGGATCTCAAAGGAATAAAGTGAGGATTTTGCATATGATGATCATCACATATCTAGCCACTTTCAAAATTGACACATATCCAAATTCAGAATATTTCTAGGAGACATATTATTCCAATTCAATTAGCTCTACATCCCTCATTATTAAAATCTTACCAAAAAATAGCTCTTTATTACACCCAGTATTACTGAGATAAGAGAGAATCATAAATTTCTTCAATGGGCACATTAATTGAAGATTTTTCTTTCAGTATAAATTTAAACAGCACTTCCCCTCTCAGAGAGCCCTTATTACAAGGGCACAAAGGAATTGAAAGGATCTAAATATCTCTGTAATGACAGTAACGAAACGAGGGGCTGGCAATATGCTTTATATCTCAACGTGGATTTTCTGTCAGATTTTATTGTACCATTAAGTACAAACTGCCGCTATATTATAAATTAACGAAGTTCAATGAAGTATTTACTTTTCAATTTGTTGCTTGGTTTATGTAATATCATAATTAACAGGTGCTTTCAGTTCATTTATTATCTAAAATCCAGTTTTGATCGTAAGTTTGATTACAACCTTTTTATGCTTTATTCATCATTTCTCCACATACATAAGGCATGTATATATCTTCTAGAATTAGCTATACGTTGTTACTACTCTGTTTATACGTGTTCATTCTATTGCTACCTACAGCTGTCTCCTAATGCAGCAATTACGTTATTGTTTCGTATCATTTCATTGAAAATTTATATACTTTGAGGGCTATGAATCCGTGGAATCGTTGAAATAGAATTTTTTGTATATATGCAATACTCCTATTATCCATGTATATGAGAAAATGTAAACTTTGATAATAATGAATTCCTTACAGCTAATGTTACATTAGGATTGGAATTTAAAATTATAATTGAAATGGTATTATTCTATCATAAAGCTACCTGCATATTGAAATACGGGATGCAATCATCAGTCTATCATTGTAAAATGACAAATTCACATCTCCTACAACCACTCAATTATACTTTACGGTTAATATGATACCTGATGTTTCGTATGATTAACACATACGATGCTTGAATTACCAGATTCCAACATAGAAGCATTTTGCAATTACTTTACCAGCATTTATAACAAATCATGTTAAAGTGGACTAAACATATTGATGAATATGTATATCATAGATGACGCAGACTGTGCAAGAAGAATTATGTACTCTGTGGTATCATGAAATTGAGGTTGTACAAACATTATCTATTTTTAAATATGAGAAAGCTATCTGCCAGATGGGTGCCATATTTGCTCTCTGTTGATAACAAGCACGACCGTGTGACAACTTCAAAGGAGTGTTTGGCGATGTAAAATCACGATAAGAAGGACTTTTTGCGCCGTTTCGTAACCGTGAACGAAACATGGATCAATCACAACACACCAGAGACCAACGAATAGTCGAAACAGTGGACTTGTCCTGGCAAATCGAAGCCGTGAATGGCCAAAGTGGGTTTATCGCCCAACAAAGTCATGGCGACAGTTTTTTGGGATACACATGGTATCGCCGATATCGATTACCTTGAAAAGGACAACGATCACCGGCGTATATTATGCAGAGCTGCTGGATCGATTACACGCCGATTTGAAGCGAAAGCGGCTGCATTTGGCAAAGAAAAAAGTGCTCTTCCACCAGGAACCAGGACAACGCACCGGCGAAAGGTCCGCAGTCGCAATGGCAAAATTGCATGAAGTGGGCTACGAATTAGTTCGTCATCCACCATATTCTCCAGATTTGCCCTCGTATTTCCCAAGAATTTACAGACAATTTATTTTGATTTGCAACATTTGAGAAAATACATAATAACACTGTCAATGAATTTGCGATTCCATTCCCGAAACAATTTCTGAGTGAGTTGTAAGCAAAAGATTTAGGGCATAGATAACGAACAATAGTCAATACAAGATACTTCAAATTATACGAATGAGAAAATGATGAATATCATAGGAATCATATTTTAGAGAAATGCGGCATATTGGCTATATGGACACAGTGGTCACCTTGTTATAAATTCAATTATTCATCTACGTTTTGAGATGTCTTTCGCATCGGAAACGCAACTGTAAACAATTTTGTAGCAGAGCATTTTGCTCGTCATGATTTATATGCATAAAGAATTTTATAAAACTTGAGTTTCGGTAAATTGTAACTATCAATTCTCTCGCTCATGGTTTAAGTGTCAAAATTACATTTATATGCTTGTCCTCTACCATGATCGAATCAACCTAAACAATTCGCTGTCAATAATTTCATTAGGATGTGGTGGTACGTTTCGTAGCCATGGATACTAGTTTGCAATAAATTTTCGGTTTCTGGATGGATTAGGCATCACAGTGGATTCAGACCTTTTGTTAATTCATACATGAGTCTTTCTCAGTTTTTGCAGAATACTGCATTTGGAAAAGTTTCTTGAAACATTCTCTACTATTGTCAATTTCACTATCAACAATGATTCCTGGATAGAATTTAAAGGGTTTCCATTGATTAATTTTGAATCAAATCGAACCCAGAAAAAAAATGAGACCGATTGAGTGAATTATTACAATTTTTAGGGGAAAAACAGCACTTAAATAGCACAAACATTATTTGGGGCGCCGTTTTACGTTCGAGTAAAGGTCTACCAATGTTGAAGGAAGTATTTGTGTATGGTTCTGGAACATTTTGGATCAAATCAAACCTAGTAATTGCAAACAAGCTGCGTTGAAATCAATTTATCCGAATTTTTAGCAAAAAAGGGCAATAAAATAACACAAAAGTGAAGTGGGGCACGGTTTAACGTTGAAATCAACTCCCGGGAGGTTATGCCTAGCCATTTTTATAATATTTAGAAGCTTTCTAGGGGGCGTCAAACAAAATTTATTTTTCGATTCAAATAAAGGCATTGCGCACACAGTAATTATAACTTATCTAGTCTAAAAAGGTTTGTGGAGAAACATTCGTTAATATATTATTTGTGTAAATTTGTATTATATCACTCAATTTTGATGAATGTAGACGTAATAAATGTGGAAACTCAACATTACCCCTCAGTTGCTTTATCTAGAATTTAATTCATTGTGAGAACATTCAGGTTGCGGTTACATTTCGTCGGAAATGTCAACTGTTACACAAAATAAGATGTAGCAGTAATTACAAATAAGTCATTATTGTTTCCGTACGATTGATAGAATTATGAGAGAATTGTACCTAACCAGGCCAAATAAATATATTATAATAATTCTTTCATGCAGGCGCGTAGGAGCCGGGGGGGCAGAGGGGTCAGTTGCCCCCCCACATTTTATACTGGGGGGGCAAAGACTGCATTTTGCCCCCCCAAGATTCAGTTGTAATTTTTTTTAATTTACACGCAAAATGAATATTCTAATTGTTTTAAGGTGAAATATTATATATTGTTACCAAAATGGTTTTGAATTGCTCAACAATATTCTCCCACTATGAGAAAATTGAGTGATCTTTGTATAAGACTTCAGTGAACCGTTTGAGTGTATTATTCGCAAAATCCCTAATCTAGTAACAATCGAATGACATTAGTGGACGTGTGAACGAGCGCGTAGCGACATCTACCGTGATCAGTGCTGACTAAGTTGGTCGTTGTGATTCCATCGAGTTTTGTCGTACGAAAATCAAAGTATCAAAGTAACGAACTCTAATGTCCACACCGTACATCAATCCGGCTGAAGGTAAGAAGGTATTTATATTTCAAGTTAATTAATTAGACTATTTAGCATGATACTGCACCCATCAATTTTACACAATTTGTCCTAACCTATTCACTACGCGAACAAACGGGCAGCGCCGTTCTTCGAATCCTCCAGAAACTATTCAACCGCTTTTAAACATAAACATGGTATGATTACATGGTTTTATTTGTGCGGTAGTATGCTTATTATTATTGCCATAATTATGACGAATTACTATGTTAAAACGAAATTATTATGTATGTTTTCTTTTAATGTGACTAAAATATGATAGAAGTATATTATTTTTGATAAATCTCGTTGAATTCTTATTAAAAATACTGCATAATTAGGTAATTAATTGATAATTGAAAGATACTTTACAGTGGACATAAAATCACAGGTTTATTTGAATGAATTTTTCTATAGATGGATATATTTTACTGCAAAAAACAGACATTTTGATAATTCTCGCTCAGGTTTTCATTATTTACATGTTGACGTCATAAATTTTCTTTTGTAGGATCTGATAGACAAGATGGCCGCCTCTGAATTTTTGCCCCCAAAAAAAATTTGGTTCCTACGCCTCTGCTTTCATGATATTTCAATTTCATAGTTAACAACGTCAGGGCATAATAATTGGGAGAACCTCCATATCAAATTACTCCTTGCTACAATACGTTTGTCAGTCCTTTCACTTTCATATTTTATGACATCAAATATTAATAAAGAAGTACGAATGAAAAGTATAGAAATATACACTCGGACTCTATTATTAAAAACAGATAAATTCTAAAGTGCGTATATGCAGTAGTACAAATAAGGACAGTACAAAAGGCCGATTGGCCTGATATTAATAAAAATCATTGGAACCTTTCAATGTACAATGATAACTCTAGACCCAACCGTTTAACTTTTGAAAAGACTCAATTTGTATTCACACTTTAATATAATTGGTCGAGACGGGGTTTGTTTGTAAGGGTGGCAGTGGCGTAAGTTTGCCATTGGCAATTTACTGACAGAGTGTGTATCTGCTTATCGTCAGATTTAGATTAATCCCAATTAATAATTACTCAAACAACATATGAAGCGAAAATGAAAAATTTTGGAATTTTTGTTTTTTTGAACAAAAGGCAAAAGAGAATGAGTAAATGAGTAGGAAATATAACAACGAATGATCTGAATAAATACATTTTTGATTTCCTAGCCGAAAAAGATATTATGTTATTATGTTTACAGTTTTTTGTGAATTGTGTTGAGCTTGCCCATATATGTTGAATATCTTCTTTCTAATTCAATTTGTGAAGTATTATCCGGGTGAGTCACATGTCACGTTAACACGACGTTTTCATGACAACGCCAACTTGCATCAAGCATAACCAACACTCAACCCATATGCGTGTTGACGCCTAGTTGTCTAGGTTAGCTATGATAGTCGAAAAGACAAATCTGTGAGTTTTCAGATATTTTTATCAATTTTTGTCTGCAAACTGAGTGCTTGTCGGAAGATATAGACAGAAATAGATATATCGGCCCACTGACGCTATTTTGATTTTGAGAAAATTCGAATGGCAATGCTGATATACCAGAAAAAGCATATGCAATGTTTTGTGAAAAAATATTTTCTACTCCAAAAACAACTCGAGTGTGAGGTGAAAATATTGTTCAAAATAAAAAAGGGTCAGTTTTTATTACATAAAAACAAATAACGTAGATTTTTTTTTCTGTATACTATGTTCTGTGGACACAGTCACGTATTGTTCGGGACATTAGAGATCGTCTACCAGAAGAATGTGAGTCGAGTTCATGATATTTTAATATTTGTCAATACGACCGCTACAATATATCCTGATACGCGACTATCACTTCCCCGTTATCGCAGTAGCTCTCATGTCTACCACAGTATGATCGTTCGACGCTGGTACCGGAGAAAAAGGATATCATTGACCATGGGATTTCGACCAATCAGACCTATTAATGTATTCGTGTCACGCCTTCAACAATTGGTTCTCCCTTAAAAACATATTCTATGTTAAAACTATGGTTGTCAGTAAATATGCGTGAGCAAGCATGACTAAGAATTTTAGTGGACATGCGTGAGTAAGGGATTTTTGTTTGCTGATAAAATTAAATTTAAATTATACCCAACAACAGTTTATTTCTAAAATGAGTAGTTATGAGATGTACAGTGAGAAAGGCAAAAAGTTGCTAGTAGTGCCAAGAGCTGCTTTACATCCCAACAGCTCCTGATAATCTACAAAGTACAGATTCGACCCTTCCTGGAGTACGGTTCACCTGTTTGGAGTTCGGCTCCCAAGCTTACGCTGAAGCTGTTGGATTTTATTCAAAGAAAAGCTATTCATCTGATTGGTGATGTCACACTTACGAGTTCATTAACCTCTCTACAACGTCGTGGAAAGGTGGGAGATCTCTTCCATTTCTACAGATATTTCCATGGTCGGTGTTCATCAGAAATCACGTCTGTTGTCCAACCACGAGAGATTCCAGATAGGCGGACTAGACGAGCTCAAACTAGTCACCCCTTATTGTCAAGCTCGAGACCTACCGGGCTTCTTCCTACCAGACTTCATTTTTCTATCGAACAGTGAAGTTGTGGAACACTTTACCTCTTCTAACATTCCACTGTTGGCTCACACGATATTCGTCGAACATTATAGGTTTCCCTCTAGTGTAATCAAATTATATGAAAAAAATATAACAAGTTCCGACATCATCGTATCGCGAAATGTGGGAAACAGAATTGGCGATGTACAAAGGCCAATGGAGAAGCCAAATGTAAGGCGAAACCGTATACAATAGGTAATGATGACGTAGTGATAGAGAACCCTTTTCTACAGCACAACCATATCGAAGAAGATTACAATGATAGTTAGCAATGCACGGAAAGTGTTCACCATGCTCCCTAGGCTAACGATTAATGTGTTACCTAGTGGATCGGTTCCCACCCACGAGTGTTCACCTATCTATCAGTGGGGCGGTTCCCGCACGATAGTGTTCACCATTCTCCCCAAAGTCAACGGTTCCTAAAGAGGTTAACACCAACTTCGTGATATATTATTCAACCGTCGTCCTAGTGAAGCGGTTCCCACACGTGGCTTCAGAGGTAGTCGGGATCGGTTCCCACTCCAGAGTGTTCACCGGGTGCCCGAGGTGGACAAACAGCCACCTACTCAACTCCCAGTCGAGACCGCGTATGTGGTTAATGCCCAGAAGAGACTTAGCACCATCTTCGAATCTAGTTACTGGATCTCCTCAGTTAGCATCTACACAGAATGTGCTGATGTTTCGTTTTTCCGTTTGCATCACCTGCACAAAGGCAAAGGTTCATCCTGTGGAGGTGGTAGTTACAAGGTCCGTGTCATGTCAGTATCTGTTTCAGCAGTTTGGCATTGGTTTTAACCATGTTGCTCACTTGCTGAAATCACTCTTCCCTATTTTTCGGTCCAATCAGTGCTTTCGACTGCCTGCAACCGTTCACTAGTTTCCATTCTTCCGAGTGTTGTGTTCTGACCCAGCAGTGGATTGTCGCTCTAATATTACTTTTCAAGTGAAAATAAAGAAAAGTGTGTTTATCGGTCATGGTGACAGTTTTTTGCGATGCACACGGTATCGTCCATATCGATCACTTCGAAAAAGGCAAAACTATTACCAACGTATAATATGCAGAGCTAATGGATTGATTCGACGCCAATTAGAAGCGAAAGCGGCCGCGTTTTGCAAATAAAATATCTTCCACCAGGACAACGCACCGGCGCACTGGTAAGTAGTCGCAATGGCCAAATTGCATGAATTGCGCTACGAAATGGTCATATTCTCCAGATTTGACCCCCCTACCCCCCGCGATTTAAATCTATTTCCAAACTTGAAGAAATGGCTCGGCCGAAAGACATTTGTCTCCAACGATGAGATCATCGCTGGAACAAAAGCCTATTTTGAAGGATTGCCGAAATCGTATAATCCGGAAGGGATTGAAAAATTAGAAAAACGTTGGATCAAGTTTATCGAGTTACAAGGAGATTATGTTGAGGAATAAACTAAGTTTTGACCACGTAAATCATTTCTTGTCTTATTCTCAGGGACTTTTCACCTTGAACTCGTAACTAATATATGTATACGTTTTTCTCTGTATAATTTAGGTAGATTCAAACTGATAATTGTTTTAGATTGCTGTAGTTTTATGTTATATTTTGTGTTCTTAATGCTCTGTAATTTGTAATTACTGACTTGTCCAGAAAATATTTTAGAACTTTCAAAATGTTTTTGTCCATATTATTGATCGGATGGTAGTACTTTGTTTTTTTATTACTATTATTCCACATTTTACGAAAAAAAATTATTAGTGCTGAAAAGATTTGTTCACTGCATTTCCCAAGAAGTATTACCCTTTCTTCGAAGAATGTTTACACTTTGGATGAATTGGCATTCTGAATAGAAACAATTGTTGTGAGTGAATGTTCCGCCACTGCAAGAAGTGATCCCCTTGTTCGCCATGTAGGCCATATAATTAGGGTGAGAGTATACTCTCTAGCGTCCTGCCTTAGCGACCAACGATTTAATTATATTTGTGATTTATGGAGGCACAACTGCAGATAACTTATCATAATTAAACTTCATTATAACTATGCATCTCTTTAAATAAACGTGTTGCTAAATACCGTGCCGGGACTATTACTCTGATGAACTTTTAATGTAACCGTTTATAATGGGTCGAGCAGTACGCCGTTCTCAACTAAATGACCCATGTAAATTCACTTAGCGGATTTCCCACAAATTGTTCTACTTTACGCACATATTTTTGCTATCCCTGTTTAAACTTGGGCAATTCCAAACGTTTAATTCCTTGTTCTACATTATAGCTCTCAATTATACAAGATGCTGCTACAATTAACGTTTGTTCTGTTCAACCACAATTTTAATCACCATCCATGATATGCATTTATAACGAGCTGAATACAGTCGAAAACATAATTTTTCAAAGAAATGTAATCTAGAAAAGGCGAAATGCAATAAATATAATCCAGTCACAAGTGTAAAAAACATCTAAAATTTTATAGACCGCACGAAAATGCAAAATTCTTTTTACATCGTGTTCGGGAAGGCTCACACATCGTTAGTTAGAAAAATAAAAGGGGGGCTCCTCATTATTACTATTAATAAAGAATGAAAAACAGTTTTCAATTAACAAATGGAATGTCTTTTATAACAAATGGAATATCTCTGGCTCTTTTAATCTAAAGTTTCTGAAAATTGGCGTGAGAGGATTTTTTGGTCCACTTAACCCGAATCTGAAGTCAAAAATGCGAAATTCGGACCGTTTTATGTTCATAAAATCAAAAGCAACTATAGTTCTCCAGAAAATGATAATTTAATTAAACTTTAATATAAATTTTTTTTTAGAAAATTATAGTGAAAAATCTATATAATGATGATATTACTCGATCATATATAAAATAGTCTCTTCTTTCAAACTATCAAAATCAACTTTTTTTGAACAAAAAATCTTGAAACTCGTATTTGCCACAAACCCGCGAGCTGTTCGTTTTGTTGTGGATTAGGTTTTTAAGTTACTAAGCTGACAATTTTTGTTCGAATGCACATATACGTTGATTTTATTTACAAAATTTTATTTTCGGTTTCCAAGTTTTAATAAAAATTAATCAAAAAAGAAAAAAGGACGTGATCTTACAGCCGCATCTCAGATATTATTGCCAGCATGCCAATTCCTTTCCCTCCACACTACAGACAGCTGCTGTGTTCTCCATACGCGTTAACGTGTCCACGTCATAGAGATCTTGTGTATAGGATGTCTATGGTACACGTACGCCGAATCATCATTGATGCTTCAAAACATCTGGCTTTGAAAGAGGTACTGTACATATCATGATATTTAAGGATAATATCTTTCACAAAAATCGACAGTTTTATAATACTATCAACAGTACTCGTACTAGATCCATCTATATTGGCAATTTTTTTGTAAAGTAAACTTATTTTTCATTTAATCTCCTTCTTTTTTTATCGCTTCCAAGTTCCATTTTTACAAATTCGAGGGGTCATTTCATTTGATGCTTGAAATTAAAATGAGCCACGAATTTCCTTATTCACTGTCACTGGTCGAATTTCAAGAATCATCAAAAGAATTTCAAACCGTTAGATTTTCTAGGATCCCCAAATCGTCTCGATCTTACGGACCGACCAAGTTAGAGGCATTCAGCGCAGAAGAGCCTGTATAGGTATAAGGGATACAATATCCATAAGGCAAATACCTCAAAGTTAGTTCCAGTATGATCACACTGTTGAAGATCCTTTCATAATGAACAGCGCGCTTCGGGAACGCTTTAGCAAGACAAGAAGTCTTCAATTGCAACTGGTTGATGTTCATACAACAAGATATAAGTCATATACTTTTCGACGACGACTAGTTGAGCAGAATTTTCGCACTTGAGTTCCAGCAACTGTCCATGGGTTGTCTGTGGAACACGTCTATCGCCAAACGAAAGATATGCAGCTTATAACATACTGCCAGCAATATTATATGAAGAAGTTTGAATATCTTTTACTGCTCGTACATAACTATGGGTTGTTGATGATCATTTTAATGCAGGATAATGCTAGGCCATACGCGGTTCATTGTGTTAGTTTTTAGAAGAGTTTGGTATTTTGGTTATGAATCGGCCAGCTCGCAGTCCAGGCCTGAATCCGATTGAACATGTTTGGTATTTCATAGGACGATCAATCAGAAAACAACATCCGTTACCAAATAGCTTTAATGAACTCAGTCACTTCTTTGGGTTTGAGGAGAAATTCCACAAAATACCAAGGTTCGAGAATAGAAGAATCTTGTTCGCCATGAATATGAAAGCTTCGATTGTAGAAATTGCGAAGCACATGTCAGCTCTATGAGTTGTTAAAATAAATGGAAAAACAAAATCAATCATAATTTTGGTGGTTAACGATTGAGAAAAAATGGAAATTAAGTTAGATTTGGCATCGCAATGAGCAACAAATTCACACTTTTGTTTTTCCCCAAGAAATGTTCCCACAATATTCGTTATTGATGCCGAAGAAATCCGTTCCAACAGTACAAACGTTCATCCTCGTGATAGCTCTTTTGCGTTGAACAATTTCGGTTTTGATGTACTATTTGCTATATTCCAAGCGATGTTAACGTATAGTTATTCTATCCTGAAGTTTTCGTAGAGTACGCTTCCCAAAACTGAATCAATTCGTATAGGTATAATGGCAATCAGTTGCTAATTTGTCTTGGTTCTACCACGATGTTCCATCATTGTCTCAAGTGTATTCGAGTTATTAACTCTTCGGGCATTCCTAACATATAATGTTTTTAACAGTATAATACAGTGCACCCACTGCTATGCTGCTGTCATGAGTGTTGGAATATGGGCTTAGCCTTCTCTTCTTGGTCTTAGTTTTTGTGAAGCCTATCATGAGGTTGCATTGTTCCAGACACTCACAAATCAACTGAGAGCTGATTTGGATTAAATATGGCAACCTGACAGGCAGAGTGAATACGATTTAAAGTTTTTTGGTAGCCTCTTCTTGTTTTATTTCATACACATGCCAGTATATTTCGAATATCTTTACCCCCAGGTTATAACGGAGTTTATTTTCGGACTCATACCATGAATTCTTGCTCTGTGCACTGTTTTTAGTATTTATCATTCCAGATGGCATCCCAAGACAGGTTCCGTTCACCTCTCCATTTATAATATGGTCATACCCCACCCAAACCTACTCTTTAAACATGTAACAAACAAGGTTTCTGCTATTCTACTTGTTTATCATCGACTAAGGTGATTCGCCAGTTGAATAATCTTATCGACAATTCTCGATATAAACTGGGTGAAAGAAATTGGAAATGTTATTTTCGAATATACCCAAGTTCCTTATACAGAACGTAAGGAAGAAAAGAGTATGTTATCAATTTAGAAGACGCAATGATGGCGTCATTGTAGTAACATTGTTAATAAAGTGATAATGAGAACGTCGTTCCTTCATATATCTAAATAAAATTGACCGCGAAGGAGTGAAAAGAGCGAATAGAATGAAGAGAAGTGAGGAGTGAGGGTACATAAAGGACAGTAGGATACTCTAGTGAACGTCATTGGAATTAGTAGCTTCGTAGGCGATGGCGACGTCGTCAAGGCAACGTTCTGGCGCCTGCCACCTATCTCTTTTCCCCATTCTACTCTTGAGATAAATCAAGTTGCATATCTTACACGAAAAACTAGGATTTACATATGTACACAACGCGACAGAGAGGGCTTTGCGAATTTTTATCTGTAAGCCATTTATTCATCAAAATCTTTGACTGTTCAATAATTCTTTCTTTTATGAGCTTATTTGAACGTTTTTCAGGATTACAGATTAGGGCAAGATGAAGTTGAATTGATATTCCCTAGGTATAGCCATTTAACTAAAGTTCGAAAATTATGCTATTTTAAATTTCTAAATTTTCTCTAAACTATGTAATAACGCAGTTTGATACTTTTCCCTCAATGTCTACTGAAGTGCTACATGATTGACCGAATATGTATCATATTTCGACTACTCATTTTATTCTAAAGTTGATGACGCCAAATCACTACGAAAAGATCCAGTGAACCCGAAGAACATGTTTTAATAATAATAATAATAATAATAATTTATTCAACAAGACTATACAGCAATATGAAATAATACAAAAAACATAATAATAAATACAAAATGCTTGTGAATAAATAAGAATAAGCTCATTAAAGTCTTTAAGAATTGTTTCTGAGCGATATGAGTAAGTGATATCAATTCACATAGAAAAATTAATATGAATCCAAACACATAAATACTTAAGACATAGTTTTTATAAGCTAACAATTGAAAGGAACCTGGCAATTTGCACCATTAGTAGAATACAAACACAATACTCGAAGCCCACGGCACCACTACCCCCCTCCCAAACCATAACCCATCCAAACCACCCCCGGCCGAGACGCGTCCACTACCTAAGACGAATGCAAACCGTTTTACAGGCCTACACATATCCCCGCCAGTGGCCGTATCAAGCGCCCTAGTACTACTTAAATTTACAACCTCTTGAGTAGACCAATTCTACTTTGGCTTTGAGCCATGCCTACCAGCCGGACAGCGTCAAAAGAAACGTTATCATCTCGTACAAACTTCCCAATAATTATTATTGACAAGTATCAAAGAAATAGTGGTTTGGTTATCAGTGTTTGTAAGACTGGAATAAAATTAAAAATAGGTATATCGCGATTTTTTGGCACAGTATGTAAAATAAACTTTTTTCCATTCGCTGTCATGCCAAATTCTGACAAGCTTTTTCCCCATAACCTTTCCCTCCCCTCATTTTATTGTGTCAAATTGATACAATACTTGTAAATAGAGGTAATTGAAGAGTGAAGTCCTAAATAACATTTCCCAAAATCGGAATAAATATGTTGAATTGAAAGTATTCAGGATCAGGAGCTTAATAATAGTAACAATTTTTACTTCTCCCTGTATTATCAGAGGGCTCATGGATTACAGAAAACAATACAAGAAATAAAATCTTCCTCAAGAAGGACAAATAATAACTTTCCCTCTGGTAGCGACGTGCTTGTGGGAGAATGATATCAATCTTATTATGAAGTTCACCAAGGTAGAGAGAAAACGATGAATACATTAATTTAAGGGATCATCGTGTTTTGGAAATTAGAGGATGTTTGAGTAACATTAACAATAATTACTGAAATTAATTATGTTTTGTTAATTATCACGTTATTTAGACTTTTATGGTTTCGGTTTTACCAATTTATTACGAGGTGCATAACATGTACGCTCGACTAACTATATATTTTTTCGATTCTAGCCATAACTTCTCTAGTGTTCTTAGAAACGTATACTCCAACTTCGTTCTGTCCGGCCTACTTATATATAATGCTTCGTGAGAGCGAGACAAGAGCGAGAGTTGACTAACTCTCGGTTCGGATAAGAAACTCTCGCTCTTGCACTCGTTCTTGACCATAAGAATAAGACCGAGAAGTTACCAGGTGCTGCTCTTATACTCGGTAGTCTTGTTCTCGCTTGGTAACGAATGAATATTCCCCTTGTCATTCTCTGCTAGATGCGCTCGCAATGACATAACATGCAAGCATTCAGCAAATCATTGGTTTCGCTCTCGTCACGAGAACGAGAGCGAGACTGAGAAATTCTTGCTCTCTTGCGATGCATTACTCATATCTCGTCATCACATGCCTGATCTAAATTCATTCAAAGGTCGAACTGTTGACGCATTATATCTGATTCAACCTATCAGTCGTCACACCTATGACATTGACATCTCTAGAACATCGTAGAAAGTTGGGCGATCTCTCATTTTTCTAAAGATATTTACATGGCCGGTGCTCATCAGAAATCTCGTCTGTTATTCCACCACGAGAGATTCCAAGTAGTCGGACTAGACGAGATCAAGCTGTTCACCTCTTCGTTGTCCAGACCTGCGGAACTTCTTTCTACCAAACTTAATTTCCTTATGGAATGGCCTAGTTTTGGAACTCTTTACCTAGTGAGATTCATGATGCCTTTAACCTCCAAACTTCCAAGAAAAAATCCAATGCTTATCTGCTCTCCCAACATATCACCACTGGCTGTGACGATGTCATGGTCACAATTGCTGCTTGATCTGAAATATCCTCATTTCTATCCCAAATACTGTAGTTCTCAATAACGGGAGAAGATAGCTGGTATGACGTTGCAGATTCTCAAGTTCTTCTCTAAATTAGATTTTAATTTTCCGTAGTCAAAACGGACCCTGCCAGATCACTCAATGGCTAAAATTTAGAAAGGTTATGTATATTGGCCCTGTGCTAGATAAATTGTAGCGATGAGCGCATGCATAGGTATGTGCTTCGGTATTTGTGTTGTCGCCTTTGTCGGCTGCAAGACAACTTCATTGGTGCCAGTCGTATGTGGTTGATGAGACTAATAAGAGTAAACAATCTTGCGATGTGGCAAATGCATTAATAAATAATTCATAAGTACAGAAGATGTTCCAATTACAATACAATAGCTAGTTTGAAGTATATTGCCAAACGATTTTTGTCTTAAGAATACCATGCATAGATTTTCCAATCTACTCCTCATCATCGTTGTTCAGCATAAAATAATTACACGATCTATATGTACCCCATCATAGCACTATCATATCGCACAATTATATTACCTGGTACCTGTCCTTCTGGGGCGACTGAATAAAGAGTGGTCTGAACTGTGGCGAGAATCACATGCATGAGGCAGGCCAAGCTCTTCATCAAAGAGTCTGTGCCTAGGCTCTCAAAAAAGCACCATTCTCTGAACAGAAGTGAGATCAGAGAGAAGACTGGAATCCTAACTGGTCACTGTCATCTCAACAGACCCCTTCACACTATGGGCATCACTGATGACCCAATATTTAGGAAGTGCAGAGAGGCGGAGGAAACTGCCTCTCACATCCTGTTGGAATGCACAGCACTAGCATCCCTCAGGCACCGACACTTCGAAGAATCAAAACTGTTCCCAGAAGAACTTATGGAAGCCAGCACTGTCAATATTCTGGGTTTCTGGCGGGCCACAAACCTGCTAGAATAGAATAAGCTTCTGACCACGGGACGGACAATGGGCCCAACTAAGCGACCTGAGTGCATTTGGGGGCTAAGCCCTTCCCATCAAACGATGATGATGATGACCTGCTTGAATCTGCCATGATTAATTTTTTTATGGTTACACGAGAGGAAACTATAATGTTCAAAGAACATCTTATGAGCAAGCGGTGGAATGTTGGGACTGGAAATAGGCATTGGAGTTAGTCTTGAAGGTTGGGAAGTTATAGGCATGAGG
Source organism: Endomychus coccineus (assembly GCA_958510875.1). Classification (NCBI taxonomy): domain Eukaryota; kingdom Metazoa; phylum Arthropoda; class Insecta; order Coleoptera; family Endomychidae; genus Endomychus; species Endomychus coccineus. The sequence continues at coordinate 4,984,592 of OY294071.1, read as the reverse complement.
GAAGAGCTCACCAGTTCCACAACTTCGCCGTTCGATAGAAAAATGAAGTCTGGTAAGAAGAAGATTGGCAATTCTTGAAGCTGACAATGAAGGGATGACTAGCTTGAGCTCGTCTAGTTCGCATACCTCGAATCTCTCGTGGTGGAATAACAGACGAGTTTCCTGATGAGCTTGTGAAAAATACTCGAGGACAAGTCGAATCTGTGCTTTGTAGATTATGAGGAGCTGCTAGAACGTAAAGTAGCTCATGTAAGTTATATAAAAGTTTTTGTGAAGAGATTTTAGAATTGGACCCCAATTGATCATTTCATGATTGGTGCGGTTGGTGGTGATACCAAGCGTGGATATGGTGGACTTCATAGGAATAGGTGTACTTGACATCATCATATTAGGGTTTGTGGCATCCGCTTTCCCGGAGAAAACAAAAGCCAGATCTTTCATTAATTGGGACCTGTCTCTGCCTCGTTTTTCTGGTTCCATTGTAGGGGCTCTAGATGAGAAAGTGGCGTGAAGCTTACTATCATCCGCAAAGCTGTGGGCAGGACAGAAGGTGCCAATACAAGTCCTTGCGGAACACCAGCATCAATAGTCATTCTATCGGGAGAGACCACATATGGGAGAATATTCAATAGTAAACGACAAAATCAAGAGGCAAACCATATGACGGAAGTTTGACGAGAAAGCCTTGACCATACTCGTTGAAATGATTCGGAGATATCCAATGCTACAGCTGGAGATTCCCCATACTTTTCAATAGATATCTACCATATACGTGTTAAATAGACAAGCAGGTCTCCAGTTGATCTCTGCTGACGAAAGCCATTTTACCGTTCAACTGGCATCACGTTCACATCGTTATTGTTCATAGAACTGTGCTCTTATTTGATTGAGTCACTGCTCAATTACTGTTGGGGCATTGAATGATCCGAGCGGAATGTTATTTATTTATTCAAAGCTATTTCGAACTCGAAGGCGCAACTCGTCTGGATTATTTCGTCAATTAAATTCATTCAATTATTCATTACCTGAATAGTAATAAAATTTTGATAGGTATATTTATGTCCGTGATGACAAATGGATGAATATTCATGGAGTTTTAATGATACTCTACTGATATCCCCGCCTATCCTAACTCTGACAAGTTAGATGAGGTTCTGGGCATTAAAATAAAACGAATAGTCACTTGAACATATTTATTTTAAATATTACAAATACACTGTTTTCAATATACATAGGTAGCTGCAAAATTGCCGCGGACTATATTAAGAAGATTGCACGATGTTTTTTTACATAAATCTAAAGTGTGCGGTCTTTCATAGAGCGGATGGCGCTTATAAAGAAACAAAGTCAAGATAAATGATAGTTAGTTGTTACCATTAAAATTTACTAAATTTCACCCTGTACATAATATTCGATACATAAGTTTAGTGTTTTTGAACATGTTACCATACAAGGATTGAAGTATTTAATTTGCATTTGACATACATATTTTACAATTTTATTACCAATTTAACACGTTAGCTGAGAGACATATTTATATCCTGTTACCTCGTTATCTGGTCATCACCAATGCGTCAGTTATCAATAACAGAGGAAGATGAAATGCTAGAAGCAGTTGATGTCTGAAAATGGTTTGTTGCCAATAGTATCGTAAATTTCTAGTGTTAATGAACCAGTAGTTCCTACGAGATCACATCGAATGTGACGTGAATACCTATATCATGATCATGATGTGACCAGGAGGTAATTTTTGGTTGATTGAAGTTCTCTTTTGGAATATATTTTAATTTGAAGATGAAATGCCCAAATTTGCTCTTAGTTGATCATAACAGAAAATTTCGTATACATGGTCATTCAAAATTTACTTCAAAGATTTCAAGGATGTATTTTTGGGTATAAACATGTGTCCTAAAATATACCTCCTCTGAGCTAGAGTTGCCTGAAAAAAATCGATTACTTTGAACACTGACTACAGTTACAAATCAATTCTCCTATAAACTCCCTCTTAATTCAGGTGTTCTAGTAAATTTTTTCCTTAAAAATGGCATCAGCCTTATTTCTTGGGGATTGAAGGGGTATACACTTTTGATGGTCTAAATATTTGCATCAAGAAATTAACACTTATCTAGTCATTTTGGTCTCTTGCATACTACTAACCGTTTTCGAGAAATACGTTGAGTCAGTGGCGTAGCTAAGGTGAACAGGGTGGCATTGTGCCACGGGTGACACCATTTCGTATATTTAAAAATTACGTAATGATGACACTAGGGTCTCATTTTAAATTTCCTAAGGAAACACGTCGGTTGAAGCAACGTTGGCGTTGGGTTGACGAATTGTTGAATTAACTTTCGAATGTCAGGTGATATGAGATTGTATCGACGTTAACAGTATTACAGTTGAATCAACTTTACGATAAACTAACGTTTAACTTTGCCCCCCTGAAATTCGTTATTATTTTAAATAGTATATAGTTAGTATTTTAGTTAATCGACGATACAAAGAACGTATAATATTATATTATGTGTAAATATATTTTCCTTTTTGATAAACATTACCATATGGTATAACCATATGACACCACCACTTATGCCCCGGGTGACCACGCCACTGAGGAGAATATTATCAAAATAAACTCATGAAACGCTTTGAGTGAAATAATCATTCTTGCGTTTGTCATTGTTGACACTTTTACTTTAGTTGAAAGTAGGCTTAAGTCACATCGTCTTTTTTCATTTTACATTAAAATGAGAAATAATCCATAGAAATCTGGAATTATAGGCTGAGGGGTGATGACTGCATTACTTTGTACGTAGGACAAACTAAACGTAATTTCAGTGTAGGGTTTTAGGAACATTTGAGAAGTTACAATTTCAAAAAAGAGGACTATAATTACGAGAATCATCTTTTGGAACTTGATTACAATTTGATACTTATTCATACATTTCACATATTCAGGGAGGAGACATAAAGCTCAATATTCTAGAATCAATAGAAATTTTAAATGATCAAATTGATATCTATAATTCACCACTGGTCAACAACTTTGTAAATAAATTCCCACCAAAACAATTATTGTTTACCCCCATTTGTACCACATTCATATTGATTTCTAATATTTATGGACATGCTTTTACATTTAGCTTTAGTTTATAACTCCAAACTTTGAGAATGATATGTGTGGTAAAATAATTTGTCAGCATTGATTATTCAAAATTAAAAGTAAATTTAAGTTTTATTCTTCAACTTCAGAGAGTTTAAATTTGTTCAACCAATTTAGTGTAGAAAGAATAGGCCCCCTCCAACCCTCCTGCCCACGGAATCAGGTTTCACGCCATTTTTAAACAACAATATTAATAAAGCACTTGAAGAAACAGGGTTTTGCCAATTCTCAGGAACAAAATAAGCAGTCACAGCCCACTATGCCGTTTTGATAACACTCATTTGGTTCAGCAAAAAAACTGGTAGTTGTATCAAAAAACAACAGATCAAAATGTTGAAGTTCTGAATGCCCGCCAAGATGTGTTGTCTTATGTCGAAATTTCTTGACGAAAATGTATACCATCAAAAGTGTAAAACCCTTCAATCCCCCCTGGAATGTAAGCCAACTTAGCTCTAGTGCATTGACTTTTCACATTCCATTCTACGTAGTTTACACAATATTTCACGTACAGATGATAATTCAATGATAAATAATTTGATAAGAAGATTACATTACAAAATTAATATATCAGTTAATGAATCATTGATCAAATTAAAAATTGATGTTTCAGGATTTCTTATAACCCAGAACAAACATGGAATGATTCCATCTAGTTCATCAAGTGAAATTTTAGACTATTTCGGGACTTTTCAACCTTGAAAAACGGACATTTTTGTTTCGAAACTGCCTATAAAAGAACTGGAAATTTAGACAAATGATGTGCAAAATTGTTTTCAGTCTACCGGCTACTGGCCGTTTTTAGAAATAGCAATAGCATAAATAGATTATTATGCAAAGCTTTCAACCACGATAATGTAAGATTTTTTTGGAACGAAATTGTCAGGCATAATAATCATTGTAAAATTTATCCATTCCACCAAAGAATAACTAAGCCTCGTCAAAACTATATCCGGCCCTGATTACAGGGTTAGAAAATATCTCACAATACAACGAACGTGTTAAGATTTTCTGAGATATTAAAAGTGTATAACTATATATTCTTCACAATATTATTTTATTGAATTCTTCTACTGGATTCTGAAAAGAGAATTTGGAAAGTGAATAAACAATTTAGGAATGTATTATTCATACAAGAATTTACAATTGTCATTTTTTAACATGGCTATTTTACAGAGAAACCATAGGAAACAATTAAATTGAATGGTTATCCTACAATTACAATATGAAATGTCAAAAATATTACATACTTAAAATTCTATATCCATTCATTTCATCATGATATCTATAATGTTGTCCTAGTTTCATAATAGCGCAAAGAATTGTCTATTTCAATGATTGTGAATTTTTTACATTATACAAATTCAAATAGCTTACATATGACGGGAAAAAATAATATTAGAAATTGTCTTGAACTGCCTGGAATAGTCAGAATTTCTTGTATTATACAATATTATATAGACGTACAGGACCTTCTATTCAACGATTCATAAATTTCTTTTGACCTAATCTTCCAAATAACTCCCAGATATACAATGTCAAAGGTTACATGCAAACATTTTTCCAATGATTTCTTCATAGTTGTGCAATTAAAATTCTCGAAATTTCTGACAAGAGATAAGTAAATCAAAATCTGTTTGGGACATGTCATTGTGATTGGGAGGAAAAAAAATCAATATTGTTGGACCATTGTAATACCTATGAGCCATGAGAAGAACAAATGTACGAGGGCAAGGTGTAAAGTCCCTGAAAACAAGAAAGGATTTATTTGGTCAAAACTTAATTCATTTCTCAACATAATCTCAGTGTACCCTGATATACTTCGTCCAACGTTTTTATAATTTTTCGATCGGTTTGGAAATAGATATAAAGGATGATGAACCAATTCGTAGCGTCATTCGTGAAATTTTGCCATTGCGACTGCGGACTTGTGCGCCGTTGTCCTGGTGGAAGAGTACTTTTTTCTTTGCCAAATGCGGCCGCTTTCGATTCAAATCGGCGTCGAATCGATCAAACAGCTCTGCATAATATACGCCCTTTTCAAGGTAATCGATATGAACGATACAGTATGCATCCCAAAAAACTGTCGCCATGACTTTGTTGTCCGATTAACCTACTTTGGCCATTTTCGGGTTCGATTCGCTAGGACAAGTCCACTGTTTCGACTGTTCTTTGGTCTCTGGTGTGTTGTGATGGATCCATGTTCAGCCAAACACTTTCTTTAATTTGTCACACGGTCGCGCTTGTTGTCAACAGAGAGCAAATGCGGCACCCATCTTGCAGATAGATTTCTCATATTCAAACATTTATGCAAAATGTTCCGTACCCGTTCGGTTGAAATACCAACAGCCTCAGCGATCTCGTGCACTCGCCGATCGTCCAATATCATACCATAGATTTTATCGACGATTTCTGGCGTTGTAACGTCAATTAAACGGCCAGAACATTCGGTGTCCTTTGTGGTTATACTACCACAACGAAAATCAGTAAACCACTCGAGAATCATTCCAATCGATGGTGAAGAGTCCCCGTAATTGCTTCCTTTCAATGGGTGTCAAAACGGAACTGAATGACATATCAGCCTGAAATTTTTAATGCGTTCTAGTTAAAGATGGTACATCACAAATGTCATATGGGATTTTCGATTTTGGCGCCATCTGTTTCATTTTTCAGGGACTTTTCACCTTGCGTCGTATGTACCTATCCATATCAAAAATTGTATTACATATTACAATGGGTGGAGATTTCGGTAATATTTTCAATCAACAATTAATCGCCTGAACAAAAATATGGTGTATTTAATTTTCTTTTCGAGAGATTATCAGAATAACAATAACTGGTTATGAATTAATGCTATACTATAGAATTTTAAAAGAATATAATGAAGAAAATTGATGTGTTATTATCTTGGTTACGTTATACAATACCAAAACTTTTTCAACTTTTCTGAAATTCTTATTACAAGCTTGTTAATACAGAACGCTTTTGTAAGACCATCGAATAAGGTGATACAGATGTGCAAGCTTATAGGAATACGTCATCAAAGTGTAGGATACACGTTTCCTGAGTTAATACATATCGCTCATCGTTGGTCCGCTCATCAGAAAGGGTAAACGCGCAACCTCACCTTCGACATTGGTAGTATCTAATGGTCCTCTGAAAGTTTTCAGTATGTAAATCAAAGCATGTAAGGAGCACTGTAGATTATATTGAAGTGCTATATATGTCCATGTTCGACATTAGCATCTATATCTGGCTTCTCTCACATATGCTAATATTAGCACTTCTCATTCCAATTTCTGCTATAAGGGAAAATCACCCCTTACAAGTTGCACCTCCTGATGCGCCGCTGTTGCACAATTTAGAACAAATTGTCTCAGATGAATTCTGAAGGGCACGCATATTTCTATCAGAGTAAACATGGTTACGCATCTTCAATTTTATCAAAATATATCAATATTAAATAGCATACGTATACATAATATTTATAGATATACAACATTTTTTTTACAAAGCTTGCTTTTCCAACGTTTTTTCGTTCACGCACAAGTCTCCACAAACACTGAGATCACTAACTTATATTTACAATATAGTTTCCCATTTTCGAATAGTTTACAAGTTCACAACCTCATTGGAGATTCTGTCTTTTTCCACCATGTTCTTCCTCTGTATCTGAAATCACGTCGCTATTTTCGTCTGTTTGGTTGTCCAGAACTTCCTGTTTTCTCTTGGCTGTTGCCATTTCTGCTGCGTGCTTTTTCCTCCATTTTGTACGTCTGTTTTGGAACCAAACCTAGAACAAAGTAGAAAAACCGAATTAGAAGAATATTGGTGAGTTAAGCTATTTAGTGCAGGAATATTTGAATTTAAACACGGTTATTGTAGCACTCTTCGGATATCCCCCAGTGGCGGCTCCTCGAAGGAGGCTAAGGAGGCTCAGCCTCCTCACCAATTTATCTTAATGATCATTCTCCATTTTATTTCCTGTTTCTCTGATAATTCTTTAAATTTTACAATTAATTCCCCGTTCTCAGTAGTTATTTTTAATCTGGCAACAGTGGCCAGAGGCTAGATTCTCTATATATCTCAAACGCTAAATACGTGTGGTCAACACAGTTGCCGTTTTCCAAGCAGTTCAATTGCTAGATAGGGTAAAAGAGCGAATATGTCAACATCCTATGGCAGCTAGCCTCTCGTATGGAATCGTCGGTCGAATGAAATACGATTACTTGCTACCGCCCTTCCGCTAGAAGAATGCCACACGTGTCGTGTTCCGTTAGTTCTTGGTTTTGTAATTTGTACCGCGAGGCGAAGTAAGGTTAAGTAGTTAAGTTATAATTTATCTAATCGGTGAACGTTAAAATGATGAGTGACTTAGTTGGTGGGTTCTTAGAAAATCCATTTAGTGGATTAACATATGATAGAAAAGTGTTTTGTTAAATATAAACGGCCTTTACCGGATTTGAAAGGATTAGTGGTGACGATGACAGGTATGTTTCAAAATCGAAATACACAATAGATTATATTGCTTGCTATTTACATCTGATACAACTTCATGTTGGGGACACTCGGGTTATGATGATTTGAAAAATTTAGCTCGTGGTATAGATAGACATGAAAAATCGCAGGAACATATTACATCGAGTATTAAGTTTAAATTAACCGGTAAACAGAATATTGTTAAAGGAGGAAAACATATAATTTGGTAGACAAGAAACTACATTATAAACAACTTTTTTTATGAAATTATAGATACTATTAAAGGTCAAATTGAGATTCGATTTTCCGATTTACATGAATTGAAATTTTTTGACTTGACGAATAGAAGATTTTTCGAATCTTTTTCAAAAGAGTTTCCCAATACACTTTTAGATAACTTAGTTCTAAAATATAAATTTTTTGATAAAATAGCACTGCACAATGAATTATGGGTTATATACCTACTCGGATAAAGATATTTTAGGCCAGTACGACATTCACGCCAATATGATAAAATATATGATAGACAATGATTTGCAACAAGTTTTACCTAAGTTTTATAAACTATTTTGTTTGACAGTCACCATTCCTGTAACGTCGGCATCGGTGGAGAGATCATTTTCTACTCTCAAACGAATTAAAACTTACATGCGAAACACAATGAGCCAAAATCGTTTATACAGTGTTAGTTTGATATCTATTGAAAAAGATTCAGTAAAACACTTAAAACAAAATGATACATTTTATGATAATATTATTGATCATTTTTCGCAAACTAAAGACCGTAGAATTACGTTAATATATAAAAAAGTTTATAAAAATAATAAAAAAAACAAAATTTGAAAAATTTCAAAAAAAAAATAAAAAATATCAAAAATCCAGAAAAAAAAACGAACAAAAAAATTTTTTGCCTAGAGAAACTACACCGCCACGTTGGTTCTTGCTTGGCAACAATTAATTTTGGCACTGAAGTAGCTGGTACGGTCGCTGTGCAAAGGTAAAATTTATTGGCTGAATAGAGTATATTTTTACAAGAACGTTTTATGTCCAGCCTCCTCTCTTAGAAAGTTCACGAGCCGCCACTGATATCCCCTTCATGATGGTTCGGAGGAAAACCGGAAAGAGTGGAAGATACAATCCTTCTCACGGAATTACAATATGATACTCTGTAGCAGCAGTTGATCCTTTATTTGGAAACGTTCCACCTATACGCATACATCATCTACCATCATCTACGACCACAGTTGGCTATTTACTCGATTGAAACTAATGAGACGAATGCACTAAAGACGATTCCAAAAACTGACTTTCAAGACTGCTTTAGAAGGTGGAAGCATCGTAATGAGCGTGTTGTTCAATCCAATGGGGACTAATTTGAAGGATGTCACGAACCGGATAACGAAAAATAAGTCAAGCGCCCAGAAATCGAGGCAGTCGGATACTTTTGGGACAGACCTCGTATGTCCTCAATTGATACATGAACCAAGGCTATGCATGCCTTAAGTAACTTGAATAGAAGAAGAACCACATGTTTACATTTCCCCTCAGACGTCAAGGATGAGAATTATCATTCAACTCAGTACGTCGATAGTAATCTTCAGTTATGAAGACATAAAACCATAGCTTACTACCTGAAAAAATTCCGTAGGTATATCTACTAATTTATTAGCTCCAGAAATTGGAAAATTGAAGAACAACAGTCGAAGGAAGTAATACACTAATCGGAAAAGTCTAGGAATATTGTAGAACAATTTGATGCAGCATGTGAATTCAATTTTTTTGCATCTTTCGAGTTTGTCAAGTTTTCCTTATCTTTTTTGGTAGTTCCAAACAAGAACTATTTTGCATGTGTATTTCAACTGATAAATTTGAAAAACGTAAAATATGAGCGACACGTGTTATTTTCATATCCCTAGACTTTTCTTATGATTGTTTGTGAAAATAGCACTGCTTTTCAATGTTTGTTAGGTGGTTTATGAAAATGTGATTTAATAAGCAATTGTATAATTAGATTTGATGTATTTTTCAGTTGCAATAAACTTGAATCATGGAAAAATTATAATTGGAGAATTCAGGAGTGAACGTATGGAGAAATTGTCAAATATTAGTGCATATAAATCTTAGGATTAAATTGATGAGAGTTTCGTGGTGTGGCGTATATAGCGTGGAAGCTGATATTCTCTTGCATTAACTGGAGACCCTATTTTGCATGATTTACGGCCGTACTATAGCTCTAAATACCGTGTAATTCGCAAATTTAATATATAATAGGTCGGTTATACAGAAATCGGTGAAAACATATAGCCCGCTTTAGATGTTTAGCAGTTTTGTGAGAAAGGTTAAACGATATATTTGCACCCCTTCGTTCTGGTAAAGAAAGCCCCGCCTTACACTCCACCCTTAGCGAATGTTTGTGACCAGGTCCGTAATTCTAGACGCCACTGAGCTTCCAGTCACCCCGATAAAACTTTTATTAATTACACTTCACTGTGAAACATGGCTGCTCGCCTCAAACCGCCGTGTCGTCTGTATCGCTTAAACAACACCAAAACAACACAACGATGAACCCTTTCGTTGATATCTACTCGATAAATTTCATGCCAGATTCCAATTTTATTTTATCTGACTCATATATCGCATTCTCTCATCCACTGTTGAATGAAAACAATCTTGAAGAATAGCAATAATTCAGTGACCCTGGATATACGCTTGCCAACATTTAGGAAAACCTTGTTCAGAATTGCTGATAATGACTCAAAAATTGGTGACCCAGCAGGATCATTATCCGGCTATGTATATATCTACAAATAGTTATTTATGTACGGTTTTAATATCCACTACATGGTACTTTCTAATAGTAACTTAGACTGACAGAACTATTGAGGACTATATTCAATTCTCTTGTTACTATCATCTGATGAAATATCTATTTTCGAGGGAGAAGCGGGAGAAGCCTTTGTGGGGATTACTTCCATATACGTTCCTGCGGTTCGTTTCTTTTTTTTTCTTACAAAAAACTGGTAGAGATCGCCATGTGGGGATCACTTCCATATACGTTCCTGCGGTGTCCTTAGAAAAAACTGGTATGGATCGCCATGTGAGGATCAGCTCTTAACGACTAGGTACTGTTTGCCATAAGCTGATCGTTGGTCCTTTGGGCACAGGTATTGAAACACTCACGTTACAAAAAGGGTTTGTATTTACTGATCTTGGAGAGCGACGTCACTATGACTTAATGTCGTACTCCACACAATTAGACTACTTATAACAATTGATCATGATAAATATAAGCATCACGTAACAATCATGTTAATAATCCTATCTTAATCTTAATTGCTCTGTTCTAATAATAATCCTAGTATATACATCAGTCTTTCAATATCTACCTTGGATACAGGGTTCCCACGCTCGTGATGTCAGGGTCCCTTGTTGTACAGCTTATACTAAATAATATGTTTATACTATTACAAGGTAATCATAACACTAAACATATTGTTGGTGTATTCCTCATGCATCTACAGACATATGGATTATATGTATTTAATAATAGAAATAAGGTTGTATTCGCTAATTGAGGGATTTTAGGTAATCTTGTATAGGGATGGAAGATTCCCATACTACACCTTGCTCCTCTAATAATAATACATGCTCTATTCCGGCAACGGTTGACCCACGTGCGGGCATTGACACACATGTTATGCACTCATGATCGGAACCTGGTGGACTCATCGTTTGTTATGCTATAATAAGTATAACAAATGTGTTTTATGTTTATATTCAACAAACATTATTATGGCATAAGAAAATAATAGACTATTGTGAGTTATATAATATATAATTATATAATAGATTATGTGTCATTGTTTCTAAAATACATGGGCTTATAGCCACTGAATAAGTTGATAACTGGAAATTGTATTCATTTGTAATGAAATGCATACATGTCTTTGTATTTTGAAATATTATAATTTACCAATACGAAATAGTAAAATAAACCAAATAAGTTAGAATAGCTCTTTCAGCTTGATTTCTCCTTACATTAGTTCAGTGGCATGAGTTAGTATTATCAACACAGTGTTCTCAAACAAGGCATAATGTTGACACCTATTTCCTATTTTACCAAAGGCTATATGGAAGCAATGATCTCAATCAGTAGAATACAAGACTGAAAGAGGTTTGTATGAATCAACTTAGAAGGTTCAGTTATATGAGAGTATATTATTATATCGGATTATTACTCTCTTCTCTTAGGGTCAGCGCATTTCATACAGAGGTAGGTAGCCCTTCAAATAGGTGAATAATTGTTGAATTTTTTTGGGTATCGAATAACGTGGCATGATGCGATTGGGCGAACCTGTATGATTCGAGTGGCATAGCGCTGGTAAATTTGTCGAGCAATAGAGAAAACGCGCGATAAATATTAAAACGGAAATGAAATTGGTATGCAGCCATCAAAGCGTAATATTTACCGAATTCAATTAACTGATATATCGCATATAAATTTCCCCTTAGAGCGGTGACATTCGGCGCGATGGGCCCGCCCCGGACCGGTTTTGGTCGCCATTGCTGTCTGTTGAGCCCAAATCCATCATCCATATGACACATATATGGAATTTTATTTTGCGGTATCGATGCATCGGCTAGCAATGGCTCTTCGCGAAATGACGCTTTGATTTATTACTGACGTCGCTAATCTACGTGACGTATATGTGTTTTTATTGTTTGCGAGTCGAGTCCGCTTTTATAATTTCAGATAAAATCTGCATGAGGGTGGGATGCGCGCTGCCGCCCCATCTAATCCCCGGTCGCTATGTAAATGGCGGGTCATTAGTGTGTCGTTAACCGTTAACGTAAGGCGACCGAATCGATTAACGCTAAGTGACTGCGTAATTAGCTGTACATGTTGCCGCACCACAACGCCACCCTCTCCTGCAAATTAAGGATCTCTTGTAATTCATTTCGGACTCGACAAACCCTTGCGGGCTTTCGTCCAGTAGGCCGTAATTACGCGCACGCACGATTCTGGAATCGACACACTTCCAGAATATCCGCATAAACTAACGTTTCCCTTCCGTCACTTATTTCCTACTCACCTGTATTTAATCTAATTTTGGAGTGAATATACCTGATCTTTTGCAACCAGCTGTTGAATACAAAATCTAGATGTTTAATCAATTTAGTCGAGGAAATAAAGCACTGAAATAGGCTATACCTTCCAAACTTGGCGCAGTTGGATGGATTGAGATGCGGTTTTCTGCATTCGATTCAGAAAGTGATTTAGAAAATTTGCTCGGTATTTTTTCTTTGCGGAAAAAATGCATTGCTTTTCTACAACCAAAAAATGCTATTTTATGAGTGAACTTTTTGAAGCGAATAAAAAAACCGACTCAAATTGGTTTCTCGGGGGTTTTGGGGTCGCTGAACACGAATATGCTATCAAGAAAATTCCCTGAGGTCCCCTTGAAATTAATTAAAAAATTATTTTTAATGTTTGTTACCTGTTCAAGAAGTGATATAAAAGTTGCTAGTGATGATTACGACGTGAAAAAACTCTTCTGCAATACTTGGTGTACCCTGAGTCCGGGTAACCACGACATCTTCTAGGAATTTGTTAATTTTTCTTAATTAAATGTAAGAAATTCTAGCTCTCGGTGGTTTTCAAAGTGGCCGATCACGACTTTCTTGTCTTTCAAACCACAATCTCTTTCGATGACCATGTGTATATTAATACAGAAATGTGTAGTTTAAGAAATAGTTTACAAGGATTTAATAAATTGTTTTAGGGCAAAAAAGGAATGAACAAATGGGGAGGTAAATAAAGCGAGGCATAATTCAGTAGTGTTTAATAGGGTGATGTTTTGAAAGCGCGTGTGGGTTGCACGCTGTTTTGAAGCTTAACAAAGCGGCTAGTCGAGATTTCGCTAACTTATTAATTCCCGAGAGAGCATTTTATTTAGCATTTTTATTTAATCTGAGCGCCGTTTTATTATCATAAAACATTCCACATTTTTGTAAATTAAAGCCTTCCATCCACGAATGATTTAGCAGAGGGCTCTTCAAAGCCATATTATTCAAATGTGCTGTTGTCAATTAAATTTTAAATGCAATCATAATTAATTATTCCTCTGTTTTCATATTTTTACATGTCATTATTATTTCAAACTTCGGGATATTAAAATAAGACCTTTCTTCGTCTGTTGCTTTTCCTAATTCAAATTGAACAAAAACTTTCATGGACAATCAATATCTACTCCCAAAATAAATGGACGTAACTCCAGAGAACAAGAAATACATAATTCTCCAACTTCACAAGTTGAATTAAGTAACTTATTCCGGATCACCCGTTTTCTTCAAGAAACGATGATAGTAATGAATTTTCCATTTCTTTAGTAAAATCCTCAAGTTATATATTATCATAATATCATCGATTTCAATAGATATATAGACATGATTTATTCGTTCGATAGTTTTACCCTAGGTGGGTGTAGAACACGTCAATATAATAATAATTATTACAAAATAGAAAATATCTGATTAAAAAGAGAATAATTCACATTACAAAAATATTAAAAATAACATGTAGGTCCCACATAATAGGTTATACATGTAACATGACATGAGTGGCAGTCAACTGGTGAATGTTGATAAAAATTATCCAAATATACTCATCTAGGCTTCATATACATGTATTTTGATTATACGAGAGAAAAACCTATAATGTTCGGAGAACATCGTGTGAGCCAGCGATGGAGTGCAGCATCGAAAATTTTATCAACAGTTTGGAGGTTATATGCATCATGAAAGACTCCACTAGGCTGAGAGTACCCCAAATTTGTCGTTAGATAGAAGGATTAAGTCTGGTAGAAAGAAGTTCAGCAGGTCTCGAGCCTGATAACGAAAGAATGACCAGTAGTACTTCATCTAGTCTGCCTACGTGGAATAACAGATGAGATTGCGCACTCTTCTACGATGTTCTAGAGATCGTAGTATGACCTCACCAACCGGAAGAATATCTCTCTTTTAAATAGAATCTGAGACTTTCAGCGTAAGTTGGGATGCTGAACTCTGAACACTACTCCAGGACAGGTCAAATCTGTGCTTTGTGGATCATGAATAGCTGCTTCTGTGTAACGAAGTTCTTGGCACGAAGTAGAAAACCTTTTTAACTTCTCTTTTTGGGCATACAAAAATATTTCTTAATTTCTGGCAATTCCACCTACCTTAACACCCAGTGGTCAATTTGCTTTTGGTTGAAATGGTAACGCAAATTTCCAAAGAGGATATGGATGTGAGTTTCAACAAATCCTTGCTTTTCCAGTATATATCCAGTTTTCTATAAGATTGGTTCCGGAATTACCTTGGAACACTTGAGAAGATGAAGTTATGAATGATGTAGCTACACCACAGGAGTTAGATAAATGAAAAAGTTTTCTCCAGAATTCCCGAGGCTGAATCTTTACTTGTTTATCCACTTTTGAGTTTTATATAACTCTTCAATGCCCTCAAACGCGGATTTGAATATATATTTCATTTAAAAGTAAGCGGAAAGTATGGAAAGAAGCAAGGTACAAATTGAAAGATACCACATTGCAGATATCGAGGAGTGGTATTCGGATCTTCAAATATCAACGGTATTCAAAGACATGAAAACGAATCTGGTAGTTTCGTTACTATTGAGTTGCCGACTAAGAGTCCAGAACAGAATGTTAAACAATCAATTCAATTATCTGTTCTGTTGTTTTCATTAATTCAGTTTCTATCCTTCATATTTCCCAAACAATTTCCACCAAAACTAAAGATGAATCCTTGAATAATGAAATATCATATACAAAATGTATTCAAATGAATTTGTTGTTTTGAGTAATTTAATTTCTGTCGCTTACATTTTCTAAACAATGGAAAACTCACCAAAACTATAGATTAATCCCTGAATAATGAAATATCATATGCATAATGCAATTCATCACATTCGAATTGATTACAAACACAATATAATCATATTTACAACCACGAATGCTGCGTGATGTTTCCGCTTAAAAGAATGTTAGGGGAGTATTTGATGCCGTTTTATGGAAACACAGTACTTTCTTCTAGCGAGCTCGGTGCAGCTTCATTAAAGTAAAACGCCCTTAGAGAATACAACAAAAAATAATCTGGACAAAACTCTCCCCGTGCAGTAGTTCTACCGCAAAGAAAATCATCGTAAAACTCGAATGAGCGTCTTTTTTAGAACTCCAGCTTCATTACCTACCTCTGGAAATTAAAAATTAATTTTATCTTTGTTACAAGTTTAATTAAATTTAAATATGAATCGCTCTCACAGCGGGTGTCGAATTTTACGCCAACTCTTTTCCAGATTATCTTTCACCCCAAGCTGATGCCATAAACAAGCAAAAATTGTCTTTTTCGCGTTTATCAAAAGTTACTCTAATTAGTAATTTGGAGGAATGGCTAATGGTAGCTTATTATTAAGAAACTATTCAATTCGAGAGGATGCCGAAAATTGAACAAAATGGAAATGGTAATTCCGTGAGTAGCAACCTGCAATGTGTACAATGAAAACAACAGAATAGTTCGTTGAATTTGAATTTTTCTTCGGATAGTGAAGAAACTATCAGAGTCGTTTTTGATATTTTGCAATCACACAATAGATGCTTCGAAAGAGGCAAATAACGTCAAGATAAGATCAAAGCTTATCGAATGGTCAGATGGTTCCCGTTTGTTTTGGACTTTCGCCAAGGTCCAAGGAAAAGGGAAAAGCTCTTTTGAAGCTCATCTGCTCCCCTTATCAAAAAAGGTTGGCACATTGGCCACAATACCACAAAAACAAATCAACATTTTTGCTGAAATGTTTGTAGTGAATTCCATTCTGGATCTATAAAGCCCTCCTATTATCGCTACCATTGATAACCGTATGCCTCAAACTGTCTTTCATCAGCGCACAATACGGCGCGCGTTCTTGATTTCAAAACCAAAAACGCTAGACGTTAAAAATGTGCCCCAGAATGAACACCAGTTCTTTACAGATTGTTTCCCTTCTCATAAAAATTTGGAGTGTTTTCTTCCATCTGAAGGACAGATATAGTCGAACCAATTCTTAAGAAAGAAAAGATGAACCTTCGTAATGATTATAGACCCATTTTGCAATACGTGATCTCTAAAGTAATGGAGAAAGCAATCTCAAATTCATTGAGTATCTGGAAATCTCCAAAACCGTAAACATCCAACAATATGGCTTTTGTCACCAGTGATCAACACGTAACCTGCTTGCCTAGGTAACACACATATTGCAGATATCCATTGGAAGGTATGAGGCATCTCTAGATGTAGCATTGGACATCTCCAAAGCATATGACGGAGTCTGGCACCAAGGCCTTTTTGGAAAACTTCCGTCATTGGTTCGCCTCTCCAACTTCGCCGTTTACTATCGAATTTTCTCTCAGAAGATCACTCCAGGTTAGGGTTGACTGAATCGCCTTCGATACAATGACTATGAAAGCTAATTTTCCACAGGGTTGTGTCTTGGCACTTACTTGGCTTATGCTCCATATCAACGATCAGTTGTAAGTGACTGTCACGTCCATAGGTTTGCAAATAATGGTACACTTCCTACAGCTATCTCCTCTACAGCTATCTCCTCTACAGCCCCTACATCACACAATGAAGCCAGATACATGTCGATGCCATAATTGGAGATCTGACAAAAATTTTGAAATGGGAATCTAGTTTAATGCAATCAAAGCTGAAGCTAGTATTTTCTCCTGGGAGGCGGATCCCGCAATCCCTAATATGATGAAGTCAGGTCATGGATTACCATGTGAGGTCCAATGTAGAAGCTGCTCCACAGAAACTTGGTTCTCTATTCCGTGTCAACTTGTTCAACAGCTCCTCGTGATGTATAAAGCACAAACTCGCCCTCGACCTCGTTTGGTAGACGGATTCAGAGCATCAACAGAGACATAAGGCAAAAAATTAGCCTGTTACCATAAATTCCGGAAAAGAATTTACACTTTTTATTTGAGTCACATTTTAAATATAAATACATGCAATTCTGATTCTTCTAATGCATGGAATAATATTAAAACTCCGTTTAGCATGGAATGTCCGGTTTCTGATTTGAAAAAAAAGGATTCCGTGATGGCAGTCTTCGCCAATTACTAAACAAGGTTTAGGCTACTAATAAATCATCACAAAGTGATGCTAATGTTTTGCATTTCCTGAATGAGGAAATATCTAGTTATCTATTTTGGAAATTACACATTCCTTAAATCATCTGTGACTTATCAAGGACTTCTTGGAAATAAGCTGATGGGTGGGAATATTGAAAGCTGTCGCAAAGCTTAGATCCAAACAAAAAACTGAAATGTTGATATTCATCGCAGTCATTTTTCCCAAGTAAAATGGGATAAAAGCGTCGTTTGTAATGTCTTCGCCCCACATCAATCAGTTTAGGAAATCGAAATAGCGATGACGATGTTTGTTATAAACAAGTGGCGCCCCACTGCGTTAGACGCCCTAATTCAATTTGTCAGGAGATTATACGGTACAGCCGCACACCCTCCATTAAACGATACATCATACAAGTACAGGCGCTGCCACAGACAGTGCGCCAAATAGGGCTTAAGATAGACATCCGTCCCTCTAATACTGAATGTTTTATTGCGATACAAATTATGTTCTAATGCTCATTAAGTTTTATGTTACTTGATACAGTTTATAATTTCAGTGATGAATCGGGTTCTCAATAATGCGATAATGAAAACCAAGACCCAGGTGAAGGAGAATACTCCCTAAAGTGTGAAACATACACCAATTATAAATCTCTCGGTGGGTTATTGATATGCGAATATAACAAGTATTAACAAGACCAGGTTCTAGAAGTTTTGGAAGATTGGTTCATGCTTGCTTTCTTTTCTCTTACCAACTGTTTTGGTTGGTTTATAGGCCCCGAAATAACTATTAATATTGTTTTACATGATCAATGAATGTACATGAAGAACATGCATTCCATGAACATTCTATTCATTTCATAACTATTATATGCATATATCGTCCTGGTCTATATGACCCAAAAGATAGAAAGCCATCGTTATTGGCATTACTTGGTCGAATATAGATTAATGAATTGGATTAGTATAGGATATAGTGAAACACAAAATAATTTTCAATGTACGGATTTTAGTTCATTTAACCTTATATACAGTGTGTCCAAGATAATGATATCTATGACGGGGATATCGTAAACAGTAATAGATACAGTTTAGGTTAAATGGGGGAAAATGTTGCGTAACTAAAGGGCCATTATTTTGGAAAACCGAATTCCTTGATTTCCTATTTCATATTTTTCAAGAAACAAAATAAAAACTACTTTTTCATGACGCTTTTTTGAGTTAATATCAGATTTCATATCCAACGTTTTTCTTCGATCAACTATCATAATTTTTTTCTGTTTTTTTTTAGTAAAAAATTCAGAAGCATTTTTCATTGGAGCCATCACCTACGATAGGTTAGTACATGAATAAGTGGGGAACGAAAAATACTTCTAAAATTTTGTATTAAAAAACAGAGCCGTATTAAAGATAAAAATAGATGATGTTTGATCGAAAACGAAACGTCGGATATTAAATCTAATATTACCACGAGAAATCTTATAAGAAGCTGCTTCGAAGTGTTTTAAATTTTGTTCCATCCCTGACAGTAATATTAAAAAAATTAAATAGGAAATCAAGAAACTCGGTTTCTCCACAATAACTTGATAATCAATATTGATACTTGAAATTTTATACGTTACGCAACTTATACCACATTTAACCAAATCTGTATCTACTACCGGTTCCGATATCCTCATGATCCTTATCTTGGACACACTGTTGATAAGAAATAATCACTCTTATCCCCAAAAAATACTATCGAGGTACTGAGGACCTTCCGGCTACCAAGCAGTCATCATCGGAGTACCTGAGTACCATTATTTTTTCCCAATACAACCCCCTCCTCAACCCCGAAAATCTCCCCCCCAAAAAAAATCAGTAATTTTAATGAATAACTTGGGTCCGAAACCGTGCGATACAACTGTATAGAAATTTTGACAAAATAACAGACTTAAGAGCTCATTTGAGATTGTTGACTGGGTTTCACTCAAAACGATAAAAATGTTAGCAACTGTTTGTACAGCAGTAATATGAAGATGAAATAGTAAGCAATCAACTCCATAATAGTAAATACATTCAAATGCAGACATCAAGATTCTGAGGATGTTAGGTTGATGAATAATTCAATTCAGCAAAATTTCCAAATAGATAAGTGTTCATTGATGAACCAGGCAGTTCAAGTAATCTTACTGGTGGTATTCCGTAGATATTATGCTATTATCTCCTTTTTAAACAATAATGCTCTTACACAAAATTCGTCAAGTTTCAAAACAAGTTTAAGGTTATTCCCACATTCAACCAGATGAAACTTTTAATCAACTAATAAAGAACATTTTATTTGTTTCAAGCTGGATAAACCTCAAATTTGGAACAAATATAAGAGGTGAGAAATGGGCGGTGAATAAGAGTCTTGTAGAATTGTTTCGGGTTGTGGAAATGTGAATTGAAGCTTTATATTAGAATTATTTTTTGTCAACATCCAGGCTTATATTCAAATCTGGGTGGCTAGAGATTCAATAAAAATGCAAATTTAGAGAGTAACAAAAGGGGGCATTTACACTTGTCGAAAACGTTCGTCAAACTAGGAGCCAACAGCTCTGTTGTTTTCATTAATTCAGAACATATAGCAAGCACACGCGTCGCCACCGTATTACTCATGGGGGATTTGGATCCGGCCTATTTTAACCCCACAATATACTTAAAGTTAATCGGATTCATTTTGAAACGAGCCGATATATTGCGGTGAGTCCGTTCTAATCGCCCAACTGACACTTTTCAATACGCTCGACTTATAACAGACTAGATTTTTAACATATTTATATCACATTTCTAATTGAAAAATTAACATATTCCACCGGTTCATTCCAGATTTAATTTACTGATAAAACTTCCTTTCCGCCTTACTGGATTTTGTAGCAGCCAACTAATCTGCTCCTTACATAGAATAAATTAATTACAAACATATCAACCTGTAGCAATCATCATATGAAAGTAGAAGCAATAATAGTAATGACTGGAACTAAATTGAAATAGGAAGTCGTGAATATTTGATAGAGCGATGAACATGATTTTTGATCATTTTCCATAAACAATTCTTCATATTTCAATACATATAATGCAGACCTGACCTCACTCAAAATATAGTATGTACTATAGAATTTACTCATGTTAATTCTTGAGTTAGTTAATGAACTTAGTTATTGAAACATATAATAATGATTATTGACCCAGGTATGAATTTTATGTAATTTTCCGGGAAATAGGTCCCATCAACACTTATATCTAATATAATTTGGTCTTTCCCTACGTTTCGGTTTGACGACCATCATCAGGAGACGTTTGAAAACTGCTTCACATCAAATTAGGCGCGGAATTTCTTAAACTAATTGTACCAAGCACTAAGCGTCTTTATCGAATTAATTTCAATTAAAAATGTCTACGTCGCAACAACGAACAAAACACGAATAATTAAAATTGTAACACATTAATGTCAAAAATATATGAATATGTAATAAAAACCACTACACA
Source organism: Endomychus coccineus (assembly GCA_958510875.1). Lineage (NCBI taxonomy): Eukaryota > Metazoa > Arthropoda > Insecta > Coleoptera > Endomychidae > Endomychus > Endomychus coccineus. The sequence goes on along the minus strand of OY294071.1, from coordinate 4,963,277 downwards.
GTAATTTTTATACAGGTAAATACATCATATCTAGGCGACAAAGAGAAGTAGTCTGAGACTAAAATTCCTTTGCGCCAAAGTATCCACAGTATTGAACAGATGGGTTAAAAAATTTTGAACACGATAGTAAAGGTCTGTACTGTACCAATATTACTGATTCGTATCAGCTTCCTACATATACACAATTTTAAACATCAGTAACATTAATTGAATTTATATAGACTTAACTCAATGATTGTACATCAGTTCTACTATTTACCGACTCATTATCTCGTTTTATGCGAATCATCATTTTATAATAATTGGTTTCTCCACCTAAAATATGAACAATTTTATAATCGAAATGATGGTTTTACTCAAAACAATGTTTAGCGAGGGCAGTGGAATTTTGCAAGTTCTTGTTTTTGGTTTTATACTTATCACCATACATTATTTTTTGCAAATATTGTTTAGATATCTGTATAAGTGCGATCGAAATCTGAACAATTTAATTTATATACCATGTTGGTTTGTTTATCTTTAGGTATTTCAAATCTAAAACTATTAATACCTAATACTCGGAATACAAATTAAATTGTTTAGATTTTGATGGAACTTATATAGAATCTCTAAACAATATTTACAAAAAAGAATGTATGGCCATAAGTATAGCACTAAAGACAAACAAATTCCACTGTCCTTGCTAAACATTGTATTGATTATAACCATGACCATCAGTTCGATGATGAAAATGTTACTATTTCAGCTGAAGAAACCAATTATTATAAAATATCTATCCTGGACATGATTCACATTAAACGAGGTAATACGTCGGTAAATAGCATAACCCATGTATAATCATTGAGTCGAATGTATTAAAATTAATTTAATACTTGCAAATTCTACGTCTTTCTCTAAATTGCTTAAAATTGTGTATATGTAGAAAGCTGATATATTGGTACACCTTTCCTATGGTGGTCATAAATTTTAAACACATCTGTTTAATATTGTAGGTACTTTGACGCAAAGGAATTTTTGTCTCATACTACCTATCGTTGTCGCCGAGATATGAACTATAGAAAAATCAATCATTTTCATAAATTTTGGACATTAATGTGTTACAATTTCGATTATTAGTGTTTTGTTCATTGTTGCGACGTAGACATTTTAAATTGAAATTAATGCAATAAAGACGCTCCTGTGCTTAGTACAATTAGTTTAAGAAACCTCGCGCTTTAGTTGATGCAAATTAGTTTTCAAACGTCATTTGATGATGGTCGTGAGAGAGGAACGTACGTAAAAATGAGACAATGCCTTGTCTTGCTATTCGGTGGTTCATAATGATCCGTATGGGAACGGACTAAGAATGTCCCAATGGTAAATCCTGCCTGTCGTAAAAAGCGACTAACAGGATAACCATAGGTGGTAGATGTTTTCCTCATCGCCCGGTGAAACACCACCACCTCGACAAAGATGCTGTGAAGTGGGCAACCCCAATATCCATGTTTCTGGTCTCACCCTCATACCCATTTTCCTGTCTCCCTACCCAACCTTAAATATACTGCAAATGATTAGAAACAGATGAAAGAGTCAAATTATGCTCTATGTCATTCCATTGTTTAATCGAATTGACAAAATATGAGTTTTACAAGGGTCGATACTAAGTGAGGATAATATAAATCAAAGACAATAAAGAGTAAATAAGTAAGTGCTTACCTTTACTTGTGATTCTGTCATTCCTAAGGCGTACGCCAGTTTCGCTCTCTCTGGTCCCGCTAGATATTTGGTTTGTTCAAAGGTTTTCTCCAGGGCGAAAATTTGTTGCCCGGAAAATGTAGGCCTCGTGTGTTTCTTTTTGGCATCTTTATCCCCTAAGCCACCCATATTACTTTGGTTAACTGCAAAGAAAACGTAAAATGTTATAAGTAGAAGATACAGCAGAGAGAAATTTTGGAACAAGGGATCTGTTTTTGAACCCGTACCTTTTAATTTTAATTTTTGCAAACAAAAAGGCTAAAACCATTTGAATTCGATATAAAATAATGAATTTGTATTTGTTTCTGATCAAACTGAAAATGAAAACATCCAATATCCATCGATGATCATGCGGGTTTCGTACTATTTTCACTATTAAAGTGTAAAATCGGAGATTTTTGTCACTGTGTGTTCGAAGAGAAATAAATTAAGTGTATGAAAACATGAAGAGTTGTCAAAGTCAGAATTCAGGATCTAATTGATAAACGAAAGCATTTAACTACTTCATCAATATTGGTCACAACTTGCTATATGTAAAGCTCGGATTTAGGGGCAAAATAATTTGGAAGGAAGGGCTCTTATATAAGCATAGATCATTTCAGAATAGGCAGAAATATTGAGATATAGGTAACTGCATAGACAGACATATATATATATATACCAAACACTTTTCTATTAGCACGAGTGCAAGCAAATGTACATTGAAATAATTATCATTTTATTATGATAATTATTTATTATACAAACTGAATTATTTCACATTTATAAAATAATAGTGCAAGATATATTGGCATTGGTATTTTCACGATATAAGATTTTTTCATACTACTTTTCTATATTTTCTGTTTTGAGAGACTACCTTCTTTCACTCAAAGTAAGTTCATACATCGAGAAATAATATATGAGATGCAATTTCTAATTCACCTAAAAATCCCCCTTTTAAGGCCTTACAAACAAGTGATAGAATAGGAAAGCCTTCATCAAACAAAATTTCAATTGTCGATTCTAAATCATCTATTAACTTAACCGATTCACATTACGATTCTGGCCTTTCCAGCCAAATAATTGTTTTAACAATTAATTTAGAAATTTGTACTGATGTACGCGAGTTGCCGTTTTAATTTTGTGCCTTTAAACATTTTTTCCTCTTCTCAGCGCAGTGTCAACTAGGTTAGAACTACAGAGAACTACAGACAAATTTTTCACTTTTAATTATCACTATTTAATAGAAACAAGTAATTAAAATTTATTTAATTAATGGAACAATTGCATTAATTCCAATATCTACTTCGTATAAGCGATTATTCATTATTATTATTGGACACTTATTTGAATGAGCAAAGTTCCCGAGGTGCTACGGGCACCGTACAAATCTCAAAACCATATTATTAGAGAATGATTAAACCGATAAATTGGGAACCATTCGCGCCCAAGCTATGTGTAGGTGCCAGAGGTTTCAAGCGGTTCCCTCTCGGCACTGGCGCCCAGGGCACGTGGCCTGTCTGCCATACCCTAGATACGCTACTGGTCACTCCGTCTAATAAAAATTCTAAGAATGTGTATCGTTAATGTATGAAAAAGGTAAATAATCCGAGTTACATATTTATATGTGATTAGAATTTGGTTTCGTTCATTTCTCTGCACTATGAAAATTAGAGTCAGTTTCGGAGTGGCTTTCGAACAAAATTGAAAAGTTAATAGCACAGAAGAGTTTAGCGTTATCAATTACTAGATCATTCATGAATATTCAATTCATTAGCAATGAAAAACGATACGCTGATCAAAGTTACAGAACTGAATTAAAATGGATATAAAGTTTGGTTCATAGCGTGTTATGGAATAAATGTTAGTCATATACGAGCAGCTATATATACACGATTGGTATTTTATTGCATGGATTAGAGCCAATCCATGATGACATCAAATATTTTATCATAACTGTTCACAATTCCCCCTGCACATAATCAATAAACATCATTGAGAATACTGGTTCAATTTCCAAACTGCTTCTTTCAGAGACTGTTTAATTTAGTTGTCATAATTCCATATTCATTTTGTTAAAAATAGTGTCTGCATCTTCTGGTTCATCATTAAGTAGAAGCATAGAAACTCAAACGTTTGATTACCTAAATGTTGTCAATAATTGCTCTCCGTATGGTTAGGGAAACTTTGGCCAACACAATAACACCGAACTAAACACCAAAAATGTACATCATAGAATGATGGGTTAAACGAATTGGACAATTCCGATTTACGAGTAGCAACGAGATTTTCGAGTCGTTGACGTAACAGACGCGCGGTTAAATTCAAACAAATATGATAAAAAAACAATTGCCGCAACCATTAATGAATTTTAGGATACTTACATATGAGAACTACAGAATATATACATATCGCCTTATAATCATTGTATTCTTTTTTATATCATTTTCTTTGAAGTCTGTGGGTTTTCTTCTCTTCGCATTCTTTGAAGATACTGAGTTCTATTAGCACTCTATAGGGTAAATGCTGAATCCAAGTGTAGATTTGATCAAACTTGTGTTCCTATTGAATCAGGTGAGTATACATACCCAACTCAGGATTTGTGGTCTTCAACTTATTTGCAATCCAGTCGGCTATTTATTTGAAACAATCTTTAGTAGCTTATGGATAAATACTAGCTGATGGGTTTGAGCTTAAAGAACTAATTGCTGAGGAGGATGACGGAGAATAAAAAGTATTTCCCTCTGATAGATAAACAAACAAATATTCCTCATTTGTATGATGAAATTTCTGGATTTTTCCCAAGAATGGTTCCCATCAGAACTGCTGACGAGGATGATGAAGAACGTAAACTCTTCCTCTGATATATTTTTTTAGCTCTACATTCATTATATTATGGGTATGCTGTTCCCTAAACACCTCATCAATATTGAGAAATCTATGTATCATTCCGGCAATTAAGTTGTCATCTTGGAGAGATCTATTATTGTTGTATGTTCTTATTATTAGCCCTAACGACACTAATGGGATTTCAGAATTAGGCAATGAGGCCGAGGTGTTATGTTCACATCAGGTAGTCCTAATTGTACACGGAAACAATTTAAACAGAAATTAGTACCTACTTATTGTAGGCTTCATTTTGCAAGAAAATTGCAACCATTGGTGAAATCGTTCTGTGTCATCTATTATTTCAAATATTTCTGAAGCACTCGATTCAAATTTCTATAGTTATGAAAATTATTGGAATGACAATTTCAGTTTTAAGATCTGTTGTAGTATCTTCCTTAATCTTTGTATGTATATAACTGCATACATTTAGGGGATCTCCAGTGAATGTACAGGGTGTCCTCGAACTGCGTGGCCAAAATGAAGCCGAAGATTCTTTGATTCGAAAAAAAGTTGATGAGCCTTTTTACTTTTGCCTCAAGTGTCTTGTTTACCCGGTAGAGGGCTTCAAAATTGCAAAAATAATTTTGTTTTTTCGGTATAACTTGAGAACGTGATGAAGAACTTTTACAATATTTAGCAGGTGAGTTACTGTCAATAATGGCCATTTTTGAGAGTGGAGCACAGAGCCTTAGAGACCATAGAAATGGCTCAAACTTGAGGATGTAACGGGAAAAGTGTCCAGAACTTTTTTGTGGTCAATGTAATGCACTCGATATTTTTTACGTAGATAGCTCATCTAATTTGAAAACTTTTTTTACTCTTAGAAAATTTTGATAAAATCAACGGATTAGCTTGAAAAAATTAATTTTTGAGTCTATGCAATTTTGGCTTACTAATTTTACTTGATTAAAATACCTTAGTTGCCTTTGCTTTTCTAATGTCATTTTGGCATTTGAAGAATTTATTCTCAAAACTGTCAGTTTTTACTTTGCTTTCCGTAAAAATTTTATAAAATTATGGCTCAAAATTTCACTAACACTGAAATGGTTGATATGTTATTGATTTATGGACTTTGTCGTTGCAATGGCCGGAGAAGGGAAAGATATCCGCATCGTAGAATTCCAAATCGGCAAACCTTCGCGAAACTGGCAAATTTGAAGCAAATCGCAGAGAAACTGGACGCAAACGGACAAGAAGGACGTTAGAGCTCGAAGAAACGATACTGGAAGCGGTTGAAACTGAACCTGGGATAAGCACACTACGTTTGGGACTTCGTATTGGAGCCTCAAAATCATTAGTTCATAATGTACTGAAAGAAGAACTGTTGTATCCCTATCATATTAAAACAGTTCAAGACTTATTGTCCATGGATCCAGGTCATCGGCTAGATTTCTGTCGGCTTATTGTCCAAAGACAAAACGCAAACCCCAATTTTTGTAGAAGAATTCTGTTCACGGACGAAGATACTTTCACGAGATGTGGTCTTTTTAACCTCCATAATGAACATTTCTATGCTGATGAAAATCCTCATGAAACGGAAGTTACATATTTTCAGAATCAAACTAAAATCAATGTTTGGGTTGGGATCTTTATTATTGGCCCTACCGTTATACCCGATCGATTGAACGGGGAGAACTACTTGAACTTTTTGGAACAAAGGCTACTTGAACTGTTGGAAGACTTGCCCTTACACATTCGTCGTGGCCTGGTTTATCCATGATGGTGCACCTCCTCATTTCACATTAGCTGTGAGGCAACATTTGAATGCGGAATATCCAGATCGCTGGATAGGTAGAGGACACGATGCACCAGTGAACTGGCCAGCCCGCTCCCCTGATTTGACGCCCTGCGGCTTCTTTCTATGGGGTGCTTTGAAGTCGAAAGTTTATGCAGCTCCAGTAAACACACGAGAGGAATTGTTGCAACGAATTAATCATGAAGCGGATTTATTGAACAATGATCCAGAAGTACTAGCAAGAGTTCAATCCAATTTCTTGAAACGAATTAATTTGTGTATTCAGGAAAATGGGCAACATTTCGAACAATTGATGCCTTAGCGATTTCCCAAAAAGTTTTGTTGTTTCTTTTAATTTAGCATTTGTTTTTCCTAAATAATCACATCGTTTCCCCATTTCTATTGTTTTTATTATTCGTGTTTTACCGAGATATTAACCATTTCAGTGTTAGTGAAATTTTGAGCCATAATTTTATAAAATTTTTACGGAAAGCAAAGTAAAAACTGACAGTTTTGAGAATAAATTCTCCAAATGCAAAGGCAACTAAGGTATTTTAATCAAGTAAAATTAGTAAGCCAAAATTGCAGAGACTCGAAAATTATTTTTTTCAAGCTAATCCGTTGATTTTATCAAAATTTTCTAAGAGTAAGGAAAGTATTCAAATTAGATAAGCTATCTACATAAAAAATATAGAGTGAATTACAACGACAACAAAAAAGTTCTGGACACTTTTCCCGTTACATCCTCAAGTTTGAGCCATTTCAATGGTCTCTAAGGCTCCATGCTCCACTCTCAAAAACGGCTATTATTGACAGTAACTCACCTGCCAAATATTGTAAAAGTCCTCCATCACGTTCTCAAGTTATATCGAAAAAACAAAATTATTTTTGCAACTTTGAAGCCCTCTACCGGCTAAACAAGACACTTGAGGCAAAAGTAAAAAGACTCATCAAATTTTTTTCGAATCAAAGAATCTTCGGTTTTATTTTAGCCACGCAGTTCGAGGACACCCTGTATATTAACAAACCATCCTTTTTTTGTAGTTAGTAGAATGTTTCCGTTATAGGCATTTACACTCAACCATTGAGTGAATTCTACCAATGAACTGTATATAGGGAAATTGTTGGCAGCAATGTGCTTGTGTGGGTTGAGATGTACAGATATTTTTCTTGTGGCGGCTTATCACGAGACTCAACTTCTTAATGGGTCGAATCTTTTTCTCTATGCTGGATCTCGATTTGCAAAGAAGTATAGGTCATAAATATTTTCTACACCCCAGAATTTGAATGAATCTTTCTGTGTTTAATGAAGTTTTTGATGGTGCTCAAAACCGCCTAAATTTCACCTCCTACAGCTTGTATGTTTCGCCATATTGAACATAACATTTGGATATTCGGAATACATTTCCTCGGGACCTTATAAGGTATAAATACTTGAAAAAGTTGACGAAAATCTTCCTTTTATTCGGAGTATAACTGATATGAAACAAGAATGTGAACCAAATTACCAACAACAGACATACTGACTACCGCCATTGTTTCCGCGACCATTGTTTCGAGTTCCTGTGGTCATGACTGGTAACAGATTGTAGGTGCTCAAAATATGAACTGACATTTTTTTCCCATTTTGTACTTCGTATGGAGTCCAGTTTCTGATCCTTTTGTAGAAAAGTCAAAGGAAGTATGGTTTCTCTGTGGAAAATATTGAGAATAAAGAATATTGATAATGGTAACTTTGTTTGTTCAGAAGAAGCACTCTTCGAAAACTAGTTCTAGCTGGTAAAGATTCTAGTTGGGTCTTGGGCAAATCTTTGAAATTGGTGTGGTACAAAAGGAAAATTCAAATTCTTAATCTGATTCGTTTGTCATCGGTGACAGATTTAGTGATACAGGTAAGATAGTAATAAAGTAATAAAGCTACGATGACTCGGTTGTAATATAAAGAAGAGGAACGACCAGAGAAGCTCGTGATTTTGAACGATAAAAAAGGGATTTGGTCGTTGATATTAAATATATGAGCAGCTTAGCATCGTGTTTAATAAAACATTAATCCAATAAACGTGGTAATGCCATATTAGTTTTAATTATATTTTGACGCATATGAAGACAATTTAAAAGAGTGTGTTAATTGAGGCTGTCAAGTATATAGTGGACAGTTTGACACATGCCGTGGCAATGAATGGTGTATCTCGAAGCGTGGGTGAACGCTGAACGTTGTAACATGTGGTGAAAGACAGAGATGAAGAGATTTAGGTTGGGTACTGATTTTCTCTCGTCGATTTGTATTCCACTCGCATTTTCGTTCGCTGGGTATTTTCTATTGGTTAACTATTGAATTCGTTTTACTGCTTGCGAAACAATACGTTTATAGAGAAACAACTATGAAATTTTATATCTTCATCCATTTTTATACATGAATAGAAAAGTTGTGTATACATCTGAATGTTTCCCACCGTGATTCATATTCTTTATATAAGCCATATATTTCTTTTCGACTGTCATCGTGGTAAGTAAGGAACTCGTAATGCAAGTCAACTCTATATATTATTCATGACTAATGTCTTTTCTAGAATTAGGTTCAGAAATAAGAGGATTATGACGATATAGAGAATTGTCGTCAGTAAAATAATTTGGAACTAGATACACACACCACAAGCTTCCCTATCCAATTTTTGTTTAGTATTTCCTTCCCAACATTTGAAAACCCATCCTCAAAAATTCCACTTCGCACATGATCACACATCGGCGAGGTCAAGTAACAGGGTATCAACCACCGAAATAAAGGCAGTGAACTGTGTATCGTGAAAGCTTCACACAATAAATACCCCTACGGAAACCAGAAGAATCAGTTTCAGTTTATGCGTCAAGCATGCCATGATGAAGTCATCTGTATGGTAGGCATCGAGTCACTATGATGCTGAATTCATTCAGAAGCTCAGACTAACTGTATACAGAAGTCTACGATTCAAGATAAATTTGTTTTTGTTTCAACGATTATTAAAAAATGTCAATTCCAATCGAACCATCACATGTGATACAACAATAATTGTAGAGAGGAATTCTTAACAAATATGCATTAAAAAACAAAGCGGTATTATAAAAGTTGATGGCTGATCGAAAACGAAGCGTCGGATATTAAAACTCAGATTAACACAAGGAAGCTTATAAATAAGTATCTTCGAAAAAGTGTTTTTTATTTTGTGCCATCTCTGACAGCAACACTAGAAAAATGAGAAGCCCTCTAGAGCTTTTTTTAGCCTAAGAGCTACAAAATTGTGAATGACTGGCAATATGGCTTCCGTCAGCAGAGATCAACAGGAGACCTGCTTGCCTACGTAACACATGTATGGCAGAAATCTATTGAAAAACATGGGGAATCTCTAGCTGTATCATTGGATACTACCAAAGCATTTGACCCAGTCTGCCACCAAAGCCTTCTTGGGAAACTTCCATCATATGGTTTGCCGCCTCAACTTTGTCGCTTACTAACGAGTTTCCTCTCAGATAGATCACTCTATGTGGTGGTTGATGGAGTATCCTCCGAAACAATGACTATCAACGCTGGTGTTCGACAGGAATCTGTGTTGGCACCAACTTTATTTCTGCTCCATATCAACGATCTGCTGGAAGTGACCAGCTGTCCCGTCCACAGCGTTGCAGATGATAGTACACTTCATCCATCTTCCTCATCTAGAGCCCCTATACCATCCATTGAAGCCAGAGGAGCGAGACAGGGACAGGTTGACGCAATTAATGGAGATCTGGTAAAGATTTTGGAATGGGGATCTGATAATCTGGTAGAGTTTAATGGAACCAAGACTCAAGCTTGCGTATTCTCCAGGAAGGCGGATCTCACAATTCCTGATATGATGATGTCAGGTACAACTATTCCTATAAGTCTTCCATAACAATGCTCGGCACCACCACCAATAGCACCCTCTCATGAAACGATCATGTGAGATTCATTGCGAAAACCGCCTCACAAAAACTTGGTCTTCTATTCCGTGCCAAGAGCTACTTTACATCCCAGCAGCTCCTCATAATCTACAAAGCACAGATTTGACCTGTCCTGGTGTAATGTTCACATATTTGGAGTTCGGTTTCCAAACATACGCTAAACCTCTTGGATTCTATCTAGAAGAGAGCTATTCGTTTGATTGAGGATGTCATATTTACGAGCTTATTGACCTCTCCAGAACATCGTAGAAAGGTGGGAGATCTCTTCCTTTTCTATAGATATTTCCATGGTCGGTGGTCTCCAGTGATCTCGTCTGCTGTTTCACCACGAGTTATTCCAGATAGGCGGACTAGACGAGCTCAAACTATTCACCACTTCACTGTCAAACTCGAGACCTGCCCAAGTTCTCCATATCAGACTTAATTTTTTTATCGAACAGCGAAGTATTCTACTGCTGGCTCACATGATGTTCTTCGAACATTATAAGTTTCCCCGTCATGTAGTCAAAGTATTTTTTCAAAAAGTTACCCATTTAACCAAGACTGTATCTATATCGTTTCCGATATCTCCATGATACACATCTTTATCTTGATTCTTGAGCTATATTAAAAGTAATATGTTTTAAGAATCCACTACTTTTATTTTCTGTTTTGAACTATGCAACAAATCTAGAATGACGATAGCCTAATGTCCATCTATGAGGACTGTAAGTCAATTCGATTTACTCGACTTTCAAGAATTTTTATTACCAAATACTTGTATTGCTTCTTGCTACAAAAAAATAGCAAACCGTACTCGTACCGTAATGAATAATCTGGATGGGTGGAATAGCTTCATTCCAAACTACGGTTTATATAAACTATAAGAGGTTAGTATTTATTACCAAGCTAAAATTAATTGTCAAAAACAAATGTATTCTGCAAGGTAACAACTACAAATTAATATAAATTCTGAAAAGATGGTAGATTCACTTATACTTAAACATTTTATACGCATTATAATTCAATATTGACAGAGGTAGATGAATCTGAAAAGGGAAGCACTGGAGTAGTAACTGACCTGAAACTTGGTAGCATTTTTCAATTGCTGTAAGGCAGAAAAGATGTAGTAAACGTTGAAACCCCTCACATCGTGATTCACCAGCTAACATCATACTAGAGTTGAAAATAAGCCCATTTTCTTATTATCAAATATGGAATGGAAATCCTGAATGTACATTGCGTAGAATTGGTAGACCCTCTCATTAAAAGTGATCAAAACCGATAACGTCTCCTGCTGTAATCCGATTCCAATATGGGTGAAAAATGCTGACTAAGCATAACACATATATATCAAACAAAAGACACGTTTATGACATGTGTTACCACACTCAACCGTTTTTATATTCCCTACTTCTATGTCTATCCGCTAGCGAGAACATTGAGCGGTATGCAGAAAGAAATAATATTCACGTTCCGGAAGCATGTCCACCAATTCTGCAGTTTACAGAAAGTTATTGTTGAATGACGACGCTTCCTCCTAAACACTATTTAAAAGTCTTTTTTTTTGTGGGTCCTTCGATGTAGGCATTCCGTAAGTAATTATAAGAAAGTCTATACTGGGTTATAAAAAGTTCAGAGATTTGTAGAAGAGTGGGCATTCCACCTCCTCATCCTTTCATGACATGACAGGTATTATCAGATTCATCAAAATAAATGAAAGTTTATATGTGGGGTAATTTCTGATTTCCAGGTGTTCGATTAACCACCTGTGGAGTTTTCGAGTCTACTTCGCCAAAAGTACTTCTTATGTTTATCTTTTATTTGGAAAATGTAATATTTGTGGGTGCGGTTAGATAATAGTATGCACTTCTCTTTTGAATGTCGAATGCGAAAATTAAATCCCGGACAATACCGTTTGCCAGAAGATACAAGCGTTTTCCTAGTAGATAGTTGAGCTGTCAGTTTTATGATTGCAAATCGATTACTAGATGCTTTGGATACAATTTTGGAAAACAACTAGGAATTCAACCTGAAAATTTGTGTTTTATTCATAATTTATTATTCAATGAAATCTATGATGAATTCAATCAGGGCATTAGAAAGGAATATAATATGGAATCATCATAGAAGATAGGATAGGATTGAATGTAATTCAAACAGCGGTATGAGAAATATAAATAATAACTATTCTTATTATAAGGGCAAAACTTTTCTATATGCCAGCTGCATTCACTAATGGAATAACTTGTTTCTAAGTTCTTCATCAATGTAATCGAACGTGAAGAATGAATGTTTCGTGTCTAGATCTCCTCCCTCGCCCTCAAAACGAAATCAATCAGCACCCAAAAGGTTGCCTTTATAGATGATTTGGCTTAAGTTTTCATATTTTAGAAACTCTAGAAACGTGTTCACGACCAGCGGTAAAATTTTCCTTTAGTGAATCATTACCTTCTAATCAACGAACTATATTACAATGATAAGGTCTTTCTAGTCCAGATCAATCAGTAACGTCACAAACATATAGTCCCAGACAGCTGTTCCTCTCTTCTCATAGAGATCATCAGAGGAACGAGCAAGGATCTCTGCTGAAAGTAGTCATAACCAGCATTCAATGAGGTATTTTTTTTATACTTTGACTACACGAGAGGGAAACCTATAAATAATGTTCGAAGTACTGTGAGCCAGCAGTGGATTGTACGCAGAGAACATAGGCATTCATATTTTTCTTAAAGCTTTGGAGGTTATAGGCATAGAGGAAGACCACATTAGATGAAGAGTTTGACAACTTCGCTGTTCGATAGAAAATGAAGTCTGGTAGGGAAAAGATCGGCAGGTCTCGAGTTAGACAGTGAATTGGTGACTAGTTTGAACTCGTCTAGTTCGGCTATTTGGAATCTCTCGTGATGGAACAACAGACGAGATTTCTGATGGACACCGACCATGGAAATATCTATAGAAAAGGGAGAAATCTCCTATCTTTCTACCACGTTCTAGAGAGGTCAATGAACTCGTGAGTGTGACATCATCAATCAAATGAATGGCTCTCTTCTGGATAGAATTCAAGAGCTTCAGCTCATGTGATCAGTACTCCAGGACAGGTCGAATCTGTGCTTTGTAGATTATGAGGCGCTGCTGGGATGTAAAGTATCTCTTGGCACGGAAAAGTAAACAAAGTTTTTGTGAGGCGGTTTTTGCAATGGACCGCACATGATCGTCCCATGAGAGGGCGTTGTTGGTGGTGATCCCGAGCATTATTATGGAAGACTTCATAGGAATAGTTATATTAGGGATTGTGTCCATGTCTCGCTCCTCTGGCTTCAATGGATGGTATAGGGGCTCTGGATGAGAAAACGATATGAAGTGTAACATCATCTGCAAACCTGTGGGCGGAACAGGTGGTCAGTTCCAGCAGATAGTTGATATATAGAAAAAAGTTGGTACCAATACAGGTCCCTGTCGAACACCAGCGTTGATAGCCATTGTATCGGAGGATATTCCGTCAACCATCACATGGAGTGATCTATCTGAGAGAAAACTCGATGGTAGGCTACAAAGTTGAGGCGGCAAACCATATGACGGAAGTTTCCCAAGAAGGCTTTGGTACCAGACTCGGTCCAATGCTTTGGATATATCCAATGATGCATCTAGAGATTCCCGATGTTTTTAATAGATTTCTGCCATACATGTGTTACGGAGGCAAGCAGGTCTCCGTTGATCTCTGCTGACGAAACCCATATTGGCGGTCATTCACAATTTTGTAGCACTCTAGGTATTTGATGAGCTCGATGTTGATTAATTTCTCCATCACTTTACACCCTTATTTACTAAAAATACCGTTGAAGTACTGAGGACCTTTCGGCTACCCAGTAGCCATTTAAATTCTCTGATGATGGCTACTTGATAACCGAAAGGTCCTCAGTACTTTAACAGTATATTTAGTGAATACGGCTCATTTCTTTTTTATATCGAACTTGGAATAAGCTTAAATTTATGAGCATTATGCAACATTATGCATTGTGTCATGCTTCTAACATTATTTTAATGTATATATAACGCAATTTATTTTCGAAAATATCTTGTTTTTTCACTCAATGCCATTGGCAAACATCGAACTTGTTCAAATATTGACAAACATTTATTTTTCGTTTGGAAATTTTGTACACGTTTCTCCAGAAGAATATTTCAACATACTGTCTAAAAACCAAATATTTCTAAACATTTCGCAATTTGAAAGGAAATTATACCATGAATTACGATGTTCTAGAGAGGTCAATGAACTCGTAAGTGAAATTATTTAAAAATTTGTTCGTGATTCCAAAACATGGGTGATTCCGCCACCTTAATGAACGTTTCAACGTATTTTCCGGAAAACGTGAAGTTGGCACCCGCAAAATTAATATTTATGGGCATTGATGGTCAAACGATGGTCAACCGCGAAAAATAATTAGATTCTCATAATTACATAAATGGGTTAGCGTGAACTTGGCAACTGAAGAAGTTATTTCAATTTTTTTCCACTTCACTTAGATTGTATATCAGAGTGGAAGACATTGAAATTGAATAATAAGGTGGCTGGAAGTAGGAAATAGTGCATGTATTGCTAGAACAATTCTTTGAATTTAAAAATCCGCTCCTCATCGTATTGAATGAAGGAAAATATCGATTTGTGTGATTTACAAAGACTTGTTCACTATTCTCGCCATGTCAGAATATGGAAACATCATCTAAAATGTCTGTAAGAAGCAAGTATTCAACTGATATCGGTAGATTGTCGTAAGATGTTGGAAGCGAGACTATAGATGCATTATTGAATTTGTTCGGGGCTTATGTGTCCCGAGAGTCCCATCTAACGCTACATCCTGCGTTGTCAGCATATATAGATTATTATATAGACATCTGGTCTGTTCACTGTAGAATCTTACAGATATAAAAATATCGACTTCCACACAATGGAAACTTAACCTGCTCTGTTCTGCATCCAACGCGATATTTTCAGGACTATATTGCCAATATAGACCTAAATAATCTCATAAATAATATCGATGTTTCAACAATACCTTCCATAACGGCAAAACCAAATGTACTAGGAATATAGAAAGCTTCTGAAACGGTCTCTCCATTTCTCGGGCAGATAAATGAAAACGTCATTATCTCACAGATCTGTTATGGTTTATTTCGTACAATAATGCGCATTCATAAGTTTTTGACTAATCATGACGCCAATGATTCAGTTCAGTCATCATCATCTTAGTTTATTGTGAAAATCTTTCAAATTGCCTCTTTGTTTTTGGGCACATAATGAAGAAAAATTAAGTTCGATTCTTCAAAAATTAGGTGGTTTAGGTTAACCATGATACTTAACGGTAACTCCTAACTTCTCGAGGTTTGATGGTCGGAAGTTGTTTGAACGCTAAAATATAGAAATATGAATATTCGCTCAAGACCACTAACGTCCGGATTATTAATATTTTTCTTTAGATTGTCTAGTACTCGAATTGGTAAGTTGTAATGTAACCACGGTCGTACATACAGGTCTGGGGACTCGTATGTTTGACATGGGTCTCATACGCGTCGCCAAACTCGTAGTCCCTCGCTCAGCCACTAGCTAGCGCTTGGATCGAAGTGGTAAAACGATTTCTTTCCGGAATCGCAAGCAGTGTTACTAAGTATTCTGACTTGAGAGAGGAATAGAACTGTTACTCTTGTCAAAATGTATTACTCACCTTAAAAATAACTTCCCCTTTTTCGTTATACATGCTCGCACACATAAAAGACCTCGTTAAAACGATTTCTATCCGGAATCGCAAGCATCCACTTTTTTCGCATTTCCGCATCTTTCGGCACTTTAAAAACAGAAGCTTCTTGCCTTACACTTTTGTACCCCGTTTTGCATTTCGGCACAATGCACGATTTTGTAATTTGTTTCTAAAAACGCAGGTATTCCTTGTGTTTACAAGTCAAGTATGACAGTTGTCAGAGAATTTCGACTACTGCGCCATCCTTTTTGGTACTACGCGACAGTCGACGCTTAGCGGACCCACTTCTCACATAGGAAACAGCCTCGAGTCCCCAGACCTGTAATACGACCGTGGTTGTAACCAACACATACGAGGGCAACGTGAAAAGTCCCTAAAAAATAAAAGGGATGGCGCTACAATTAAAAATTCCATGTGACATTTGAGATGTACCATCTTTAACCAGAACACATTAACATTTTGAAACTGATATGTCATTCAGTTCTGTTTTGACACCCATCGAAAGCAAGCAACCTTGAAGATTTTTGTAAACATGGTGAATTTCGGGTCTTGATTAAAAAGTATTTCTTGCGTGGGAAAAACAATTCGCAAACCAAAGCATATAGCTTGTTAAACATTATGGGAACTCTTCACCATCGATTGATCACTTGACTCTAATTTTATAGGTGTAGAATTATGAGCTTCGGCTATTGTGTTTCGTTTACATTTTATTATTCAATGATCATCATACTCATCATCAGTAATGCTCTATGGTGGCAACGAGTAAGAAACACAAAATACAAAGGCCACTTGGCTCTAATTTTATAGGTGTAGAATTATGAGCTCTTGCTTTTGTGTTTCGTTTACATTTTATTATTCAATGATCATCATACTCATCATCAGTAATGCTCTATGGTGGTAACGAGTAAGAAACACAAAATACAAAGGCCACTTGGCTCTAATTTTATAGGTGTAGAATTATGAGCTCTTGCTTTTGTGTTTCGTTTACATTTTATTATTCAATGATCATCATACTCATCATCAGTAATGCTCTATGGTACCGAGTAATAAACACAAAATACGAGGGCCACTTGGTTCTAATTTTATAGGTGTAGAATTATGAGCTTCGGCTAAGGTGTTTCGTTAACATTTTATTATTCAATGATCATCATACTCATCATCAGTAATGCTCTATGGTGGTAACGAGTAAGAAACACACAATACAAAGGCCACTTGGCTCTAATTTTATAGGTGTAGAATTATGAGTTCCTGCTTTTGTGTTTCGTTTACATTTTATTATTCAATGATCATCATACTCATCATCAGTAATGCTCTATGGTGGTAACGAGTAAGAAACACAAAATACAAAGGCCACTTGGCTCTAATTTTATAGGTGTAGAATTATGAGTTCCTGCTTTTGTGTTTCGTTTACATTTTATTATTCAATGATCATCATACTCATCATCAGTAATGCTCTATGGTACCGAGTAATAAACACAAAATGCGAGGGCCTCTTGGTTCTAATTTTATAGGTGTAGAATTATGAGCTTCGGCATCTTACATTGCATGAAAGCACAATCAAGGAATAATTCATATTACGAGAAGGATAACACATAGCAAACATAACTACAGCTAGTAAGAGAGTGTTAGCATACAGATAAGGGAGATGGAACGATACTAAAGTGGATAATCTCATGATCCTGTTATCTACAGATATAATTATTCTAACAGGGTGTCTTGCTTAAAACAGCTTGCTCGATCGCGCCGTTCCCACCCCTGTATTCGTTGCTAGGATACTGCCTTCAACCGCAGAAACACTGCTACAATGGTGATGCTTGTTCTACACGACACGCACAACACTTGGCGATACGGAAGATGGATTGTAGAGATAAGAATCTTGAACGAACGTTCTACGAGCCTCAAATTTACATTTCTAACTCTTTTAATGCTGTATCATTGGTGAACCAGGATAATCAAAGATAATATAAGTTAACTAACTAAATCCTCGGAAACTAGCGTGTCATTGACGATTAATAGTGCGCTTACCAGCAGGAACTGATACTTACAACCCAGATAGAGATGTAGATTTTACTGTGGTTCTCCCCTTCTCTCGCTCTGTCTCTCCCTCACGAATATTTTTTTTTCATCTGGTTCAAAACATTATTATGGATATTTAAACATTTAGAATCCCAGCGAAACGAGAGTGCCTAGCCGCTGTTATTCGATCATCGAAATCCACACGCCGCCCTCTCGACTGGATACGAATAAGGATTTCCACATATCCTCGGAAGAACATACATTATCAGTATACTTCGATTGAATGTTTTCATGCATATAAGATTATTGAAAAAGTGGGAAAAGCTTTTCTCATTACTTTTCTCGTACAGGAACTTAGAACATCATTAAGATGGACTGAGCATTAGCAAACGAAGTCGTCTCTTGAATCGACTTATATGGCATATGGTATGTCCTCGTGTAGCGTCCAACCGGTAAATAGAATCCACTTGAAGTTTTGAGAAAAACTAGATATGATGTTCGAAATTTACGGGCATAAAAATTAAAAGCAGTACCTCAACCCGTTTTCAAGCTATTGAGCAAATGGTTCCGCCGAAAAACTCCACGCTATTCGTTCGGTTCCGCGCGTCGTTCGGTGTGACACCCGAAAAAGGCTAGCGTGTTCCGTATATGGCACCTGACAAGAGGCTAGCGCAAGCACACATACCATAGAATGTAAGAATATAATTTTCTTTGAAAATAGGCTTGCAACTTTCTGCATATCTAAAAATTCATCTCAGTGCCCTTTTTTGAAAAACTAAAATTATATTAGCATTGATGGAATTTCCCCAGAATATTATTCCATATCGTATTCTAGACAGGATGTGACCACGGTATGCCACCAATGCTGCTTCCAAATTAACTTGATTTCTTATTATTTTTAGCGCTTAACAATATTTTGACAGGCGACCCGGTCCTCATGCCACCTCCAGTTTAGTCTACCATCTATGTGCATTCCAAGGAATCATAAATTGCTGAATATGAAGATCCTGTTTCCGAGTTGTTTCTATTCAATTTCAGATTATTTATGGTACACCAATTTTCGAATTTCTCCAACTGTATCATTTGAGGTAATTTGCATCTCAATTTCAGAGTTTTCTTGTGTGACAGAAGAGATGTCATCTGCAAACATGATGATAAATTCTCTAAGCATGCTGGTAGGTCGTTTGTGTATACAATATATAAAATTGGACCTGAGACTGAGCCTTGCGGAACTCCTTTTGTCAGTGTACATGTTGAAGATTTTATGTTTTAGCCGTAAATATCATATTCTACTACGCACTGACTTCTATTTGAAAGATTCGTTTCGAATAATGTGTGTGCTATGCCTCTAACACAGATCTGTTCTAATTTCATCAACATAATTCTATGATCAACGCTATCGAAGGCTTTCGACAAGTCAAGGCACATCGGTTGAGTTATTTTGCCTTCATTCAATGATTCAAATATTCTACAAAGTGAATGGTAAGTCCTTCAATCGAAGCTATATTCCTCATTGAACTATATTTCAAATAATGGGTCGTACATCACTCCTTTAACTAAATATTTTGAAACTTCATTATAAGCATATATTTAAGTATTCCATACATGATTATATGCCGGATCCTGTATATTTAAGCGACAGTTAATGCAAACTTGATTATTTATTCCTACGCAACGTTATTACTCAATTAGCTAATAACTCGCGAGATTCAACTCCCTAGAGTTGTTCAGGTAAGTCACAGGTAATCTACAGAAAACTTGATTGTTCACTCCTACGCAACTTTACTTTTCATATAGTTGATAGCTGGCGAGATTCAATTCCCTCGAGTTGGAACACGGCCCAACTCAGTTTATTAGAAACTATTCGAAAAGTTTCATAATGGATCCAGAATGAACGTATAATAATGGAAAAATAACGGGAAGTTATCTGCGAAACAGTAACCATAGGAAAGATGTTGAAGGTTTGTGATTGATTCCACCAACACCATAATAGAGAAGAGTTATGTGGATTCATAAACTAGTTTCAACTGAAAGAAAATCAACATTCATTGATTGCTCTTGTTTTCAGACTACATGAGTTCTACTCACTGTCTCACACAAGAAGTAAATTTCAAGGACAGAAAACCCTCAAATTGAATTGATTTGGAAAATCTGTAATTCTATAAATACATGTTACTCCTTATTCGAGATATGTATGTAAGATGCTCTAAAGATAGCACATAGGATTATCTTCGGGCAGAGAACAGCTACGTGGTTCCGAAGAGCTCATTTAGAGGAGAAATGGTATAAAAACGTTATCCTTATATAGGAATCATGCAGAAGAAGAATTTTGCAAATTGGCTTACCACTTACATTTTGGGCCTTTCTCAGTATATTATATGAAACAAACAAAATAAAATACTGGCAAATATTAACTACTAATCTGTTTCTTGCGCCAGAACTATCAAAGCTGACTTAGTGGCCAAGGTATTTAGATTTCTGTATACGGTTTTTGGGGATATTTGAGTCTATTTATTGTCATAGCTTCGGTAATCACAATGTTTATTACCTCTTTGATGAATTTGATAAGATGATAATTATGTATGTTCACACACATACATATACCATTAGCACTCGAGTTACTGTTAATGAGGAGCTAATAGTTCGCAGAACCTTTAACATCTGTCTGTATGCAGATTCCTTGGGTGATTAGAATAACTCCTCCAGATTGTATTTGTAGAGATCACAGTAGCACATGGTTTGTTGGGGAAGCATATCAAACCCGACTGGTATAAACAATGAATATCATAGAGTACATCATAATAGTATTGTGTGATTGATAATTGGTCGTTGGTAGACTCCTGCATTGTTTGCACTTAATTTTGACAGTGCTCTCGGCACGCATACACCATAGCCATCAGTTGCGGAGTGGTCGTCAGTTGCTTTACTCCAGCAGCATACATATGCTCACTCACAACATGCATGCATCTTAGTCGGGCTTATACCGTATAATCAAGAGCTGTAAAAATTGTCACATTTGGACCATGCTGCGTTAGAGTGTATGCCAACTTCTAATTCGTCTGTAAGCGTGACCATTAGTAATAGAAGCAAGCAAAAAAAGTTAGTTTTTATTACATAAAAACAAATAATACAAATACGTTCTTTTGTAGATAAGATATGTTCTACTATAGACTGTTAATGTGGACACAGTCACGTATAGTTGGGGACATTAGAGATCGCCTAGCAAAAGAATGTACCTCGAGTTCATAATATATGTCGAGCGGTAAATATTATTTCAACAATCTAATAAGCGATTTTTACCTCTCCCTTGCCGCATTGGCAACTCTCATGTAAAGCACAGTATACAGTTATCTACGCTCGGCTGCTTCTGCGCTCGCTCGTCACTGGTATGATATGTATAACAAGTACTGGAGAAGAAGAAGGAGCCTATTAGTGGTCATGGCATTTAGGCCAATCAGACCTTTTACGGTTTACACATAACGTTTCCGTGTCACGGCTTCTATCAATTAGGTCTCCCGTGAATAAAAACATATTCTATGTTAAAATAATCGAATTACAATATCAGTTACGGATATGAACATATCCGTGGAATACTGGAGTGAATTTCAAGAATAATAATGTATGACAGAAGAAAATTGACAGTATACAGGAGGACTTTGGAGCTTGCAGTTGAACAGTTGAATGACAGCCAGCATTCGATGAACAATTCGAAACCATTTGAACAGGAGGAATTGAGGATTCTCACATCTCCTAGATATTTTCGTAGATAATACCGCACCCTTCTGGAATGAAGTTGGGAGTAGATGATTCCGAAAATATGAGAAAAATTTGGGAAAGGTAGTTATTACCAGTAGCTGTAGATTTCAAGGTCTCCAAAATTATCTGTGGCGAAAATGGATCCTTCAGTTTGAACTTGATTATTTCAGAACAATTTTGGATGTTTGCAATTCAGGAGCATTGGTGTACCCCTCAACTTCATCAACTGCATAATAAATATTGGATGAGCACATAAGTTGTGTCCGTCTTTCCAATTCCTGTGCCTTTTTCTCTTGTTTTCATCTCCTATTATTATGAAATCCATCCAACAAAACATTACGCATCATTTGTAAACATTTTTTGACTGAAACGCAGACGGCATCGGTTCACATCATCCAATTTGCGAGTTCTAGATCATTTTACTAACACATCAAAATGGTATTGTTTGGAAATCTATGAAAGAATAAAGGTGAACGAACTATTGTACAGAGTTAATAGTATCAGTGACGGCTCAAAATTCGGGGAGTAATACTCCATTTACACCCGAATTTTGAGTCGTCGTCGATTTTCATGAAACTGTAGTTTTCTGGGGGTAGAAACCTCCCCTAATATGTACATTATGAAAAAAAAATTGAATATGTGTTACCAGATCATTCGCAACCAAATCATTATTTATTTCTCGATTTTAATCCTTGTAGCTCGTGAGCGGTAAATGAAGATTTCAGCAAAGAACTAAAAATACTACATTCAAACAGGCTTTAGTTACATTTCTGATCGATCATCCATTGTAATTTTAATGTGACATAGCGGTTTCTAAATTAATGCTTTTATTTAACTTGCCTTGTTTATCTATCGATCTATCTATTTGTACGTTCAGGTGAAACTTTGCAAGTGCATTTTTACCTACTTCTGGTAGTCCGATTAACTTGAAATTTGGCAGGTGAGTCAAAATTCAAAAATTCAAGACGGCGGACGAGTTTTGTAATTATGGTCCCATTCTATTCAAAATTGGTATATGGTTTTTCGGGGTTGGATACGATGTTTTCTTTTTAGTACACTTCAAAATAGTTTCCAGCTTTAATTTTATTTTCTTATATATTTTTTTTCCCGCAATCATATCCGCAGGAGTGTCCGAAAGCTAATTTGCTAACAAAAGTGACGGAAGTCACGTGATCAGTTTATCACAGCTTTTTTGATGTTAAGTAACAAATCTGACCGTATATCTGTAATTAGATCTTTTAACAAATTTCATGTAGTTTTTTAGTTATCGGGTTGCCCAAAAAACGAATTTTTAGTGAATTCCACGATATTACAAATTAATTTTGCTCAACTTGAATACTGATGAAAATCACATCAACTTAGTTTAGTTTTTTAATTGAAGAGTGAGTGTGACTGATTTTATTTTCGTCAAAAGTCCGTTATTTTTCATGCTAGCGAGGGAAAAAACTATTTTGAGGTCTTTTCATATAGTTATTATGTTTAAATTTCTGAGGTTTCAATGAATTGCAGTTATTTAGGTTGGAATGCTTGTATTTCTGTTTACGGTGAACAGGTTCCAACCTTCAGGGAGCTGTAAGCTGGTCAATATTGCTTCTACACAGACAAGTAAAAAATCGTATTCCTTGTTTGTTCATTTCATAAAATTTTTGTCCAGACACTTTTTTTGTTGAAATGTAAGGTTGCCGAGTTGTTTGAGAGAAAAATTTTCACTGAAAACCGTACAACTTCAACAGGGATTCACTCAGTAAAGATGGACTTTACAAAAAAAATTGTAAAGCATCTTTTTCCCATAGAACTCATTACTCCGTCTTCATTTCAAAATTATCACTTACGAAAAGTAGTCGCATCCACTCCCACGCAAAAAGCACACTCTGGGACCGGATCAACAATCTTCCCAGATATTCATGGGAATCGGTGGCGGCTCAACAAATTCGGAGTTGAAAACCGTTATTGACTGGTATGACCCAAGTGAAATAATCAGTGTAAACTAGCCATTCTAGATTAATGCGATAAGTTATTCTATTTATTACAATACAGTGAAACCTGGTTAATTGGGATCTCAAGGGACCAAGACATATGTACCAATTATTGAGGGTTTCCAATAATCCAGTTTTCCAATTGAGCAGGTTTAAAATTATAATTGTCTCATTTACAGAGGCCCCCGCTTACAGAGGTCGAAATGTGCCGTTATTCCATTTTTAGAGGTGGAAATGTTAATAAAAATGAGTATTTCAATCATAATCTGAAAGAAGTTTTAATTTTTCAGATACTGATAACGTTTTATATTTACGTTTGGACATTTTGTACACTTTTATTCCCTTGTTTTCAGGTCAAAACCTGAGATAGTATTGACAAACAAAGCATGCGCGAAAGACGACGCGAAATGTATGTAAACAAACATGTAAAAACGTGTTAAAACCTGATTAATTTGTCTCACTTATACAGGTAATTGAGCTACAGAGTCTCAATTATAGAGGTAAGCATCGAAAAAGTCTTAGAATTCAAATCTCATTTAACCAGGTTCAAAAAGTCCCATTAACAGAGGTAATTTAATGAAAAAGAACCGGGACCTCATTGCAACTCTCAATAATAGAGGTTTTTCACTTATCCAGGTCCCACTTAACCAGGTTTCACTGTAATATGATAATATTTGTATATTTGTAAGCATACAAAATTATTGTTATATATTACGTATGCACTTGAAAATACAAAAACGACATAATTATTATTCCTTATCTCAACATATGTCGACTAACGTTATGTGTTTCATGATGAATTCATATCTATTTTATGACTTGTACATATACTTACGATAACATTTGCACCTTGTCATGGGTAGATTATTACACTTGGATTTATAGTGTACTGCAATTCCTAACCTCACTACTACTAATTCAATCATATTCACTGTTGAGTGGAAATGAAATTTGCAATGCGCAGAATTTGCAGCTAGATACTATCTGACATTACCGGACGTTATGAAACATGGCGCTTAATGGCGCTTAATGGTGCCAACAGCCCAAATAACTTTAACAATTCATACCGGTATAATATAAAGTAAAGTAAAGTAAATTTATTGGTGCCAATACAATAGTGTTGTTTTACAGAACCTAAACTAGAAATGCTTAATAGCCAATTTGATTCACTGAAATTCATTGTCGAAATAGAAGCAGATAAGCAGCTTCCTTTCCTTGATATTAACATTATGGAAGATGGTAATCACTTGGATTTCGACATATACAGAAAACCCACTCGAACAAATTGTCTTGTTCATATATTATTGAACGTCCCTTTGAGCCACTAAAAATATAACAAGTTGACAAGCTTCACAAAATAGCGTTGAACAATGGTTACGATAAATCTTTGATCAATAATTTAATTTATAAACGAAAAATAAAATTGGAACGCAACCAACTAGCCAAATTAGAGCCACTTCCTTCAAATAGTTCATTAAAATTCAAAACTTTTACTCATTATCCTTGAGTTATCAATACATTCCAAAATTTGTTCTCTAAATTTGCATATGACCCATTTATAGATGTAACAAGGTAAAAAACCGTTTAGACAACACCTCTAATAAAATTTCCGACTTCGACAAGCTCGGGATTTACAAAATCAATTGTGAATCGTGTTCAAAATGCTATGGGCGTCAAACTAGAAGAAACATTTTAACTCGATATGAAGAACATTTTGCACATATAAAAAAAATTATTCTGAAAAATCATGGTTGGCTGAACATACTTATATGCAGGTCACACCATTTCTAAAGAAAGTTACTTTTAAAACCCAGTAGGGACCCATTTGAATAATCTGAATTCCTCTGAAACCATCAGTCCCGAAGAACGACAATGTATAATGTTGAGCAGGAAATTTCAACGCTCAAAGCAATTTCTTGAATTATGTTTATTTGTTTTCAGAAGAGAAATGCTTTTCCAATACAAACACATGTGGTACAAGAAAAAATAGTTTTTACCAAGCAACATATTGCAAGTCTATTAAGATATTTTCACTTGAGGAAGAGAAGTTATTGGCTGGGCTTAACCAAAGCATCAGCAGTAAAGTTAGCGGGTGAGTATGCAGTAGCAAAAGGAAAAAAGTACCCGAAAGTTCGAACAATAATAAATCTGCTGGAAATTATTGGTCTTGAGGAAATCCACAACTAAGCTTGATAACACCAGAAGCGACAAATCATTCTAGTACCACAATGTTCAATGAAAAGAACGTAAAAGATTTCTTAGACAATTTGAGAGAGAGGTAAGAGAAAAGTTTGATTTTGAAGCACATAATTCATATACTTAACTGTAATGAAACCGAATTTTCTACAGTTGAGAAGTGTCTGCTAGTGAACATTGTAGTCAAATTGATCAAGTAACGTCAGCTAAAAATGAAACTTTTATGAAGGTGTTTTGCTGTGAACGCTTTATCGGCCTTTTTTAACTTCGCTTAAAATATAATCCTTTGTTTTCCGAAAATGGCCTAGATGGCGACTCGTATCCAAGTGCCTGAGTGGCGGTAAAATATTACGTCAAATTTTTGAAATACTTCATACGGTATTTCAGGCATCGAAAGAAAATCCCAAGTACTAAGTAATTATTGAAGCGTTTCACTTAAAAATGTTCATTTTTATTACTTCATATTCCTGACCTTCTTTGGTCTGGTCATATCTCCTGGTTCACGATTCCAATCTGTCAACCACCAGAGAGATTAGAGCCAGTTTCCAACATGAAAAATAAACTCAGTACATTCGGTTATTGATTGACAAAGTTATGAAACTGTGTTCTGTGGACATGAATTCCATGTCTCGAGATTGATTACATATCTCCCACATTTTAGCATATTAGGAGGCATAATTTGGACTATCGTTTTTTCTCTTTACCCTTCATTCGCTATCAACGCGGTACAATAGTAATGTGAGGTACTGGTTGAAGGTACCAGCAGATGAATCGCGACTGCGCATCAGATAGAATACTTTTTCTTATTTTCTGGCAATTTTCAATGAGGTTTGCCCTCCCTTGCCTCTACAGAGGAACCGCTACTGGTAGTTACACATATAATAGTTCTATAGAACTTCAGTTATACATATTTAAGCAAACCAGAAAATTTGCCTGTTACTGAAAATTCTATTTCCCATTTATTGAAAAAATTTTATGATTCCCTTCCAAATGTATTGCTCCCAAACGGATATACGTGTGTATTGAGTTTTGCACTTGGATCTTTTATAGCTCAATAAGACATTACAAAAATCACAACGTACCAACGAAACATTTAGTACTTACATAATGTCATAATGTGAGGACATTGCTAAATATAGCGGCTGCTGTTATAGCCATTTCAATAAAATAATGTTTGTGAAAGAAATGCGTTAATATTCTGATGAAATTGTTATGCTCCATTGGAATTAAATACTAACTCGGACCCTTCTAGCTTTTAGGGAGGCTTTTATGGATTGAATTAAAAGATACGCAAATTGATACTGCAAAACATGATCGCGATAGATATGAATTACTCTATGGGGTGAGATATTCGGCATAAATTTCAATGTAGAAGCTGATATAAAATAAACGGATAACACAAACTGTATCACAAGTCATATTAAACAGAAATAACTTTGCAATCACATTATTCTTTCTATAAATTCAAAACCGCAAATAAATATGAGACTGATAACGATAAAAGGACATTTATCAATATATAGTACATGTCTCACATATCCACGAGTGCTTTTTGAAAGGGCTGGTGTTTCTAATCTGAAAACCAAAACCAAGAATTAACGTTCTGCCTTCAAAAAGTTTATATCATGCAGTCAAATGGGTATTGGCCCGTAAATTCTTGGGAAATGGAACGATTTTGGTGAGACAAAGTGCATTCATTCTTCTTCAGAATGTCATCAGAAAAAAAGTTGACCACAAATAAAGTTGAGCAAATTGTTTAAATTGTTTGATCGGATAAAGACTATTTTTTGTTATAAACAATTTATTATTACCAAAATAGATGAATTCGACCAAAACTCCGACTTTAGGGTCGTTTTCGGATGATTTTCGTATTCTGAGTTCGATTTTATCGTCAATATCAGCTCAAGCCTGAAGCAACTGTTGTGACAAAATTTGCCGATTTAAGCTCTCAAACAAATACAATAGGATTTAAATGCAACTGTAAGCCGTATCAGATCCAGAAAATCCCTCAGGGAGAAGAATTTACTTTTTTAGTACAGGAAGTCACTCCTGTTAGGTTAAATAAACATACAAAAGATATATTAAATGAACATGAGATGAAATTATTGAATGAAAGGATTATTAATAAACAAAAAACAAATATTTCTGATGCAGTAGTATCAGCAGGTCTTTTATTTCGGGATTATATCATTATACTCTTCGCTGACGAAGTCCAAAGAGTATATTTATTGCATTTACTCAAGCTATTTCCAAAAGCGTTAAAAAAGGTCTACGGGCTAGGACAGTTGACTCCGATTCAGTAGCTGGTGTTCCACATATTGGGACCACAGCGTTCCAATATTTTCATTAACGATGTGCCAACATTTAATAAAACAAGTCTAGCACTATTCGCGGACGACCGCTCATCGCTCCAGCGCAATAATTGCCGCAAAACAGATTCAGATTAAATATATTGGTAAAATACTATATAAAATGGAAAATTACTTAAATCCATCCAAAACAGAGGCGATAGTATTTTCGAAGAAATTCAACGATTCAAAAATCATTACGCCTATCAAAATTCAAAGTCAAAAAATCGACGTACGAGACAATGAATCTAGGAGTCCACCTCGACACCAAACTGACGTACAATACTCATATAACAAAAACCTTGAACAAATCCTATGGGGTATTGAAGCCAGCCCAATGGATTTCAAAAATAAAAACCTCATTTATGAAATCGTAATGAGGCCTGTACTCACATACGCTGCCCCCGTATGGTGCAGTGCCTCAGTCACTCATATTATAACTACAAACAAGTCTTTCAGAACAAATGCCTTAGACTAACCTTGAACGAAGATAGATGCGCTTACATACGTGACTTTCATGAACGCACAAACACCTTCATGATAAGGGACTATACCCTACAATTGGTTGAGAAATTCTACCGAACACAGACACATCATAATCCTCTATTGAGGAAAGTAGGTGAATTAGCAATGCAAAATGACCCATTTAAATCAAAGAAACTGTACAATGCCAAAAAAAAACAAAAAAGACTCTGGTTATATTCCCAGAAACGGACAAGTTTTTTGTACTTTTTCTTAGGTAATATCAGCAGATCTTTCAATTCGAGATTATATTATTATACGCTGACGAAGTCCGAAGAGAATATTGCATTTACTCAAGCTATTTCTAAAATTGTTAAAAAAGGTCGTAGAGTAACAGTTCCTTCACCTTAGTAATTCTCATCGAATGTTAAGCAACTTTCAAAAAATCCCTGTCTGTTTGGATAGTTGTCACGAAAAAACAAAAGGTCCCATCATATTGACATTTTGACAAAAGAAATCCTTTGCTGTTCGGTGACGAACCCTATTGTTTTTCAGAGAAATCGTGTAATAAACACACCCGGACTAATTCATGCAATTATTCACGAAGAAGGATGGGAGAAACAGTTTCGTAACATGTTCATCAAATGACAATTCAATCAATGGAATGGTGGTATTGACGGAAGAAATAATGAGGTATTTCATATTTTGGTATGTTTTATTTTAGAAATTGAAAGTTTTGCCAATCAGATAGATCATAGCAAAATTCCACCAAAATGCATCATCATAATATGCAATAGATTAATTAACGTGTATATTTTTCGAGATTCGGATATCTTATGACGTATTCAATCATTTAAGGTTAGTTGGATATAAAATCCAATTGAATAATAATGTTAACATCATTACTAAATAATGAACGCAGACTAGCACTGAGTTTTCCGGCAAACTTCCAAATGGATCAGTTACAAATCTTACCAAATATGACACGAATGTCAGACAGAACGTACTGGGGATGGCACTCAGGGGGACTATTGCCAGGTGATACCCTATCGTTCTGAATATATTGAAACTGGTAAATGGTCATATATTCCTGGGCACTTCTAATGTACTTCCTCTAGAACGAACAACATCAGAAGTTTTGAAAGCCTTACATCATTCTAAAGTTTAAGATATGTCAATAACATCTTAATAATCATGTTCAAATCGCTCAATTCAAGACGACACTTTTTACGAATATCTATATGAAAGAAGATATCAAATATTTATATTTATATCATTGCGGTGTTAAAAGACGCCAACAAAGTCTCTACGTTTACTATGTTCAAATCCAATAGAATATCAATATCTTAAAGAGTGTTTCCCCAAAAAGTTGCATCATGAAATATTAAGCAGATATTACTCAAATTTTATTCTCCACAAAACTATTGAGCATGAAAATAGAATAAACGAAGATGAGCTAGGTCTGTGAATAAGATGAATATCTGAAATGAGTGTATAATTGGTGACTCATAAACATTTATTCGAGTTCAATTTATCCAAACTCATCAGCATAAAGAACAAATCGTGAATGATCGGCAATATGGCTTTCGTCAGCACAGATCAACATGGGCAATTTCTGTAGCAAGCTGTAGCATTGGATTTCTCCAAAGCATTTGACCGAATATGTCACCAAAGCCTTTTTGGGAAACTTCTGTCATATGGTTTCCGCCTCAACTTACTATCGAGTTTTCTCTCAGATAGATCACTCCATGTGGTGGTTGATGGAGTATCCATCAATACAATGGTTTTAACTATTTATTCGAATTCAAACTCAGCAAAAAGAACAAATCGTGAATGACCGGCAATATGGCTATTGTCAGCACATATCAACATGGTTAATCTCTAGCTGTTGCATTGGATATCTCCAAAGCATTTGACCCAGTCTATCACCAAAGCCTTCATATGGTTTATCGCCTCAATTGTTTCGCTTACTATCGAGTTTTCTCTCAGATAGATCACTCCGTGTGGTGGTTGACAGAGTATCCTCCGATAAAATGGCTATCAACGCTGGTGTTCCACAGGTATCTGTTCACATCAACGATCTGCTGGAATTGACCACATGTCTCGTGCACAGCTTTGCAGATGATGGTACATTACATAACGCTTTCTCATCTAGAGCATCCAATGAAGCCAGAGAATCGAGGCAGAGATAGATTGACGCAACTAATGGAGATCTGGCAATGATTTTGAAATGGGGATCTGAAAATCTAGTATAGTTTAATGCAACCAAAACTCAAGCTTGCGTCTTTTCCAGGAAGGTGGATTCCTCAATCTCTAATATGATAATGTCAGGTACAACTATGCAGTTTTCGATATCCATGATCATCACCAACAGCACCCTCTCATGGGATGATCATATGAGGTCCTTTGCCAAAACCATAAAAACTTGGTTATCTATTCCGTGTCAAGAGCTACTGCACATCTTAGCAGCTCCTCATTATCTACAAAGCACTTATTCGACCTGTCCTTGAGTACTGTTCACATGTTTAGAGTTCGGCTCCCAAACATACAATAAAGCTCTTGGATTCTATCCAGAAAAGATATATCCATCTGATTGATGATGTCACACTTACGAATTCATTTACCTCTCTAGAACATCGTAGAAATGTGGGCGATATCTCCCTTTTCTATAGATATTTCCATGGTTGGTGTTCAAGCTCATGCTAGTCACCCCTTCTCCCTACCAGACTTCATTTTTCGAACTCTACCGAACAGCGAAGTTGTGGAATCATCCGGAACAGATAATGCAATTTGACATCAAAGCAATATTTTATAGGTATCCGCATTTGTAGATGTGGAGATTGGAAATGCAGCATCCGTATCTGCATCTACAGATGTCTTGCGAATCGACGTTTTTTATGTAACATCCCTGATTTGAATATATTTCCTTTCCATAGAGATGAATCTAATATTTCACTTTTAGATTCTTCCGGAACAGAGGAAAAATCCCACCTCATGTAACAATAAGTTCATGTCGATATGCGTGAATTTAATCACTACCTTGTTATCTATGGATCAACGTGAGCAAAACGTTTCTGTTCATATTTTAGAACAAATCGCGGTTTTTCAAAAAAACTAAACGTTTATGCATCAGGTACGTTAAGTTAGCAACATTTAATTGAACATTAACATATTATTCCAGTAAAGTTAAGCAAATTTCAGAGAGAAGTCGAGTCGCTCGGTTTTTTCTGCGAAAAAGTCTAGTTTTTCGCGTTTTTTTACCAAAAACCTTGGACATCTCAAAAAGTGTGCATTTCCCGGGAAATATTTATAAGCCCATTTGACAGAATTCAATTGTCTTGATGTTTTTTCTTCGGAAAAGTGTAAAGCTATTGTTGTCAGGAAACATATGCCACCAGCACGAGAGCTCGCCAGCTGATGCGTTGATAGCAATAGGTATATGTATATAGGTATTTTTCGCGTTTTTTGACCATTTATTTTTTAAATGAACTTTAAATTTTATTTTGAAAGAAAATTGAATTCTGAACAAACGTTCTCTTAAAATTAAGGTCTTTGGTCAAAAATACATATATTTACATATTATAAGATATAAAAAATCAGATCTGTTCAAAAAATTATGTGCAAAATTTCTAATGAATACAAATAGAAATGCACTCCATAGACTAATTAATTAATAACTAGTTTACATATTTCCACATTTTATACTGATTTATTGATTTTTTAAATTGAATTGCTAATTATATGAATTATGTTCTTAAGTAAATTAGGTACCTACCTAGCCCAAAAACTATTTGTATATACTTACTTACCAACTTACCTCATTTAGGTTGACAATTCAAATCCGAAACAGTGTCGGTAACACGTCTTGTCTGTTAATTATTCCATTGTTGTTTTATCTACCTCTAAATTAGTTCCAAATTATTTATAATAAAACAGCACTTGTTTTCAAATCTCTTGTTCACATCAGCTTTTCACGACTTGTCGTCTATCATGATCGTTTACATAATATCATCATCTGTTTCTCATTATTTAGATGTAAGACTAGTATTTAAGAAATGATATATTTCTTTAATTATTTTACTGTTTATACCACATACAAGCATTATGCTTCAGTGGTTTATTGATGTTTATTTGAAATTATAAACACCACTGTTAATTTAAATGTAATATTTCTGAATAAACTTCTATTCTATTCTATTCTATTCTATTCTATTCTATTCTATTCTATTCTATTTCATCAATGCACCAAGTCGCGCATATGTTTCCTAACAGCAACTACACATTTTTGAAGAAAAAACCCAGCGACTCAAATTCTCTTATTATTTATTTTGCCCATTATTTTTCTAATTTGACAGGACTTCACGGAATTAATTTTAGGTTGGAGCTAGAAAGTATATGGTACAATCATCAACTGAGGGAAATATCAGGATAAAGTTAAGGATTGAATCTGAAGAGCTGGATAGTAGCCACCCAACAGTTCCTACGTTACGTTGGAATTATCTTCTATGGCCACATTAACCCAATAAGATGTATGACCTTAGTAATTGGTGTAATGAACCGAAGTTTTTTTTGAAGTTCACATCACGGTCGTACATACAGGTCTGGGAACTCGTATGTTTGACATGGGTCTCTTACGCGTCGCCAAACTCGTAGTCACTCGCTCAGCCACTAGCTAGCGCTTGGATCGAAGTGGTAAAACGATTTCTTTCCGGCATCGCAAGCAGTGTTACTAAGTATTCTGATTTGAGAGAGGAATAGAACTGTTACTCTTGTCAAAATGTATTACTCACCTTAAAAATAACTTTCCCTTTTTCACACATAAAAGATCTCGTTAAAACGATTTCTTTCCGGGATTGCAAGCATCCATTTTTTTCGCATTTCCGCATCTTTCGGCACTTTAAAAACAGAAGTTTCTTGCTTTACACTTTTGGACCCCGTTTTGCATTTCGGCACAATGCACGGTTTCGTAATTTGTTTCTAAAAACGCAGGTATTCCTTGTGTTTACAAGTCAAGAATGTCAAGTTGTCAGAGAACACTCTTCGACTACTGCGCCACTCTTTTTGGTACTACGAGACAGTTGACGCTTAGCGCAGTCACTTCTCACATAGGAAAAAGCCTCGAGTTCCCAGACCTGTATGTACGACCGTGGTTCACATTGATCCCTGTTGATGAAATCTCAAGTTGTAACTGAGAAGTAATAAATATACATGTATCAAAATTATTTAGCAAGACTTTAACCTTCCCAATATCAACATTCTATAATATCACACATATTAAACAAAATATAATACTGAATCAACCATTTATTGTGTATAATTTAACCTAACCTAACTTTGTTGATATAGAATGCAAATATTGCAATCGCGCTAATCTTAACATTCTCATTTCTAAGAATATTCTGAGAATTATATTGAAACCTAGAACTCAATTTACGTAGTATGATTTTATCAGGAGGACTGAATTTACGTAGGAATATGGAAATGGGACTCAATTTACTTTTTCCGATTCTATGCAGCATTGTTAATTTTACTAGGATTTGTTCTCAGAGAGGCAATGCCAGCAGGCGAGTTATCTGACCAGCTTTGTTTTCCTGAGTGTTGCGGATATGTCGTAAGCTATTATTGCTATCTTATAGATATTCCCACATCCTTACTCTCATGCACATCAAATCAAACTTACCAATGGCGTTGAGAGCCTCTTGGAATGTGAAGACAAGTTTGGGTTGCGGCTCATAAAGCCTTTATATCCGTGTTTTAAGGAATTTTCTTATTTTAATTGCTTTGAATTGATTTCAAACGCGAAGTAGAATAGTACAAAATCAGAAGTAATCAGAACTTCCTAATAATTCAAACGAAGCTTATCACCGCCGTATAAAAGCAGAAGTTATTCGAACAAACAAATGAAATAATTTATAAACAAAGTCTGCACTGAGGGTATATAAATTTAATTAAGACTATTTTGTCTTAAGCAATAAACAGTTATCTAGAGTGTGCGTCGTATAACAGCCTAGCATGGTCGACATGATGGTTTTCAACGTGGTACAGCATTATAACTGGCAACTTCGCTAATTGAAGACCCTGTTACTGAATTACTTGTTCATCGCAGCTACATTTAACGGTCTGTCATGTTACTGTTCTGCCATTCTATCCACTTTTACGGCCTTTCCAGCCGCTCCTTTACTCACTACAATTATGCCACCCCTCTTACACGTTTCAGTCAAATAGTATTTCGTCACAATTTGAATATTAACGGAGTATTACTGGAAAAATGACAAATATAATGTCAACATAAAAGATCTTGCAAATCCAATAGGGTGTAATAAATTAGAAGGTAATTTTTACACAGAACAATAACCATGCATTCTAAGATGATAAAATTAATAGATTCTTGATAGGAATATCGATGGAACGAGAGTGCTAGAATTAATTCAAACCAAAGAAATCCCATATCATGTCTCAATTTCTCAATTAATTCGATTCTAATTTGTTTTTGTTTCTTTACATCACGGTCTTACATACAGGTCTGTTTGATATGGGTCTCTTACGCGTCGCCAAACTCGTAGTCCCTCGCTCAGCCACTAGCTGGATCGAAGTGGTAAAACGATTTCTTTCCGGAATCGCAAGCAGTGTTACTAAGTATTCTGATTTGAGAGAGGAATAGAACTGTTACTCTTGTCAAAATGTATTACTCACCTTGAAAATAACTTCCCCTTTTTCGCACACATAAAAGACCTCGTTAAAACGATTTCTTTCCGGAATCGCAAGCATCCACTTTTTTCGCATTTCCGCATCTTTCGGCACTTTAAAAACAGAATTTTCTTGCTTTACACTTTTGTAACCCGTTTTGCATTTCAGCACAATGCACGGTTTCGTAATTTGTTTCTAAAAACGCAGGTATTCCTTGTGTTTACAAGTCAAGAATGACAGTTGTCATAGAACACTCTTCGACTACTGCGCCACCCTTTTTGGTACTGTGCCACCCTTTTTGGTACTGCGCCACCCTTTTTGGTACAACGGGCAGTGCAGCGTTGCCACTGTTATTACTTTCGTAATAGATGTATTACTATTGACGAAATTCTACTACGCTATTACCTTCGACCAAATATCTATATAATAATAATATAATATATTATCATTTCGTCAAAATTTCCCGTGCCGATGTAGTACCTACCCACAGACAAGCTCTTAAGATATTAGCTACTCCTACTTCTACCAAAGTGACCAAAACCAAGTCTGTCTGTAATAGAAGCACAGACCAAACAATCCAGGTTACATTCGGCTGAATTTTTTTAAGAAGTTCCGTGTTTTGAGCTGTTTTGTTGTCACGTGTTAGTGTTTTGTGACTCATTTGAACGTACGTTTTTGACATATGACCTTGGGTTGCCGCCTGATCAATGATAAGTTGCCGAAAGTGGAAAACTAGAAAAAGAAATTTGACTGTAAACTCTTAATTGTTTTCGATAATGTCCAATTCCGAAATATCTGACGATCACAATAACAACACTCGAACGAAGCAAAGAGAAAAATCATAATCCATTGTGCAACTAATTCTGCTCTTTGAGAAAGTGATCTGATCCTGATGGCAACTTCCTGCACTGCTTAAAACTTCAATAAACAAGGGCTAGAAATAATTTACGTGTGTTCTTCAAGCTGCAATATACTAAGGCTATTCAGTCAGTGCATAAAACAAAACATATAAGGGCAAGATAAAAAGCCCCTGAAAGATAAAACAGATGGCTCCACAATCGAAAATCCCATGTGACATTTGTGATGAACCATCTTTAACTAGAACGCATTAATTTTCAGACTGATATGTCATTCAGCTCTGTTTTGACACCCATCAAAAGTAAGCAAGCTCGAAGAGTTTTGTAAACATGGGAAAAATGATTTTCGTGTCTTGATTAAACATTATGTCTTGGGTGGAAAAAACATTACGCAAACCAAACCATCACTTGTTAAACATTATGGGGACTCCTTTACTGTTTTTCGTTGTGGTAATATGACCACAAAAGACGCCGAACGTTCTGGTCGCCTAATTAAGGTTACAACGCCAGGAATCCTCGATGAAATCCATGGAATGATATTGAACGATCGGCGAGTTAAAGTGCATGAGATTGCTGAGGCTATGGGCCTCTCAACTGAACGAATTCGGAACACTTCAAAT
Organism: Endomychus coccineus; assembly: GCA_958510875.1. Taxonomy (NCBI): domain Eukaryota; kingdom Metazoa; phylum Arthropoda; class Insecta; order Coleoptera; family Endomychidae; genus Endomychus; species Endomychus coccineus. Next base: position 4,926,324 of record OY294071.1, on the reverse strand, counting down.
TTTTGAATATGAGAAAGCTATCTGCCAGATGGGTGCTACATATGCTCTCTGATTTGAAACGAAGACGGCCTCATTTGGCGAAGAAGAAAATGCTCTTCCACCAGAACAACGTACCGACGCACAAGTCATCAGTCGCAATGGCAAAATTGCATGAACTGTGCTACGAATTGGTTCGTCATCCACCATATTCTCCAGATTTCGCCCCTTGCGATTTTATCTATTTCCAAACTTGAAGAAATGGCTCGGTGGAAAGAGATATGGCCAACGCTGAAACAAATGCCTATTTTGAAGGCTTCCCGAAATTTTCTATTATTTGGAAGGGGTCGAAAAATTGTAAGAATGTTGGACGAACTGTATCGGGCTACAAGGAGATTATGTTGAGTTTTGACCAAATAAATCATTTCTTGTTTCTTTTTCAGGGGCTTTTCACCTTCACTTTACATGTATTACGTTTCTCGTTTAGTGTATCCGGAACAACTGAATGTAGAACTTTACTTGCTTGATTTTTCGTCTTTCTGTTAGTTCTCAATAAATTGTATTTGTGATCCAATTTGGCTCATATTCAGAATATACGTATGATGGTTACGTGGAAAAAAATATTTTCAGAGAAAATGAATCCTGTAGGTGGCGCTGGAGTAGATATTCAGGTAAATGGGTTTTTATGGTCTGATTTGGATCATATTCATATTTTCCGGCAAAACAACGTTTGCCTGGTCAGTTGGTTAACGATCTAAGTCCTACACAATTCGCCGCAGACAATTATATCCCTTCGATCGTGATCGCATATATGCAAGCATGTGTGCGAAGAATAAGCATTCCTTCTCGATATTTGAAGTTTCGAAACTCATCACTAGTTATATATTTTGTCTACTGGTCGAAATGAACTCAAGCGACAAGGATTGATAACAAACGAAATGAAGGTCATTGCGTGTTCAAGAAGATTCCGATCCTTAACCAAAAAGTTGGTTACAAAATGTAGAATTGAATATATTGTTAAGATTTTATTTTATTTGAATTTTAAATTAATTCTTATATTTTGATTCTACCGGCTAGCTTTTTATCTTTTAATTTGATTATATTTGAACTTTAAATTAATGTTTATGAAGTTTTGAAGTTTATCTATAGAATAATTTTTATATGGAATTAAACACAATGCTCTTTGATTTCACAATATTTAATTTCTATGACTCTTATTATCTTGTTCAACGCAATTTTATGTTTACAAAATCTATGACATAACCTTATAATCACTTTTTCAATTAATATTTGTTTATATTGTTATAATCAACAATCTTCCTTTTTCTTTACAGATAATACGGATAATATGATGTAGAAATTATAAACAAACTTACGTTTAGATAATATCCAAAAGTGTGTTTAACAATGTGGGCAATTTTCAATTTACTTCCTTTTATAATTTCGTTGATTCACCTTTTACACAACACTATGCTTTTTCACGATAATCACAGGTAACTAATTTTGGTTACTTCTTTTTGAGAATCAGGAACTGTTGATAATACTTTGTTTTATTCTTTTAGATAAGACATAAAACTTTTCGATGCTTTATTGAAATTATGTTGAAGAATGGCAATCGTTGGATACTTCTTATAAATTGGAGGTTATTACTACTTTTTATTTGGTTTAGATACTTGGAACACTCGTTGACTTTTAATAAAACTTATTAACTTTGGTTACTTTGAACCTATCGAAGTTTGGAACACTTGCGTTCTCTGATGTTTATTTTTTATAAACTTAGGTTAGAAAATTTTGGTGAGTTGCCAGAGAAGAACAGTCTCTGCTTGGATATTAATGCAAACTGAACTTAGCTTTACTTTCAGACCTTTTTATAGGCCTCCAAAACCGACGCTACTCGATGTCATAAACAACCTATCAGGTGCTTACTTTACTTATCAAGAATGCCAAGTTAATTGTTGTGAAATGACAGAAGTACTCATTGTTACCAGACTGACACTAGAAATTCCTCTCAACCAATCAGAATTTAGTATTCTTTGATTTTTGAATTATTGGAGATTTTCAACTTATTTTAATTGATAGTGATTCCTTCTTTTTAAATTAATATTGCCTACATTTTTCCCCACACTTTGGTATAATATAACCTATGATTGGGTTATTATTAATATGATTATTCCCATATTTATGGTTTTCTTGACAGTTACTTATTCTTAAATCTAATACATACCATATTATATCAATAACATTCTTTTAACATTACATAACTCAAATTTACTAATCCTAACTTATATCTATTACATTATTCAATGTTTTGTACTATCTCATGATAGTTTTATAATCACTTTAATTATGATTTCTGTCTTCGTTACACAGTACGTTTCTTCACTTTCACTGAAGTTCTTGTTTATCACTTCTTATTCTATTACATTGTTGTTTATTATGTTTTACATTGTTAATATTAATATCCTAACTATTATTTAGCTTTTACTATTGTTTTTAATTCCATATAAATATCTTTTATTTGATCTTTTCTGATTTTCAAAGTTCGGTAAGTTATTATTTTTAAATTTTTATTGTTTATGAAATGAAATCATAACAATATATTATATAATATACCAGTATCTATAACATATAATCCGTGAAAGGTATATACCTAATTGAAAACACTCTAAGCAAAGGAGAATACCATCATATCCTGCAAAATAGTAGGGAATACAATGTGTGTTCCATTATTATGTTGCGTCTGAGAATAGTAAAAAATAGTTCATAGGGCAGTTATTCGAATGTCCATATATCATATTACAGATGAAAGGGTTCGGAGTGTAGCTGAGAAATTCACAATCACTAAGGGGCACGATAAACTTTTTTCACTTCTTATTTTGACGTAATGATAAAAAGGTTGTCAAATAGGTTAATTTTGGAATTTATCTTCGTTTTTTATTTGAATATGAGATTTCACAAAAATAATGAGTATGTAGATTATTCCCTTGTTATAACTCCGTCACTAATTAATGTTGAAATATATCACATATTGATCAGACTATCATATTGTAACTCATTCGCGCCTACACTGTAATAAATTCTTTCTGTATGTGTATACATTTTGCCATAGATTACTATAAGATTCAACTTTAAAGTTTGCTGAACTCATTTCGTAATTCCAACAAAATATAAAGAACAGTTACCTTTAAACCAGTAACAAATTATATCATTCTAATATACCTACATATTTAATATAATTCGGATAACGAATATTTATCTTTATTGATAGAATATTCAAGTAGGTATATTAATTTTCTTGTTCATTCATGGACATTAAAAGTAGTAATAATGTCCTTGCTTGTTAATATTGTTGTAATTATTATAGAATGTAAACGACATATGCTTTTCTTCATTTGTCGAGTTGATTAGGTGATATCAATACTAATTTCGTTATCGCATGGAGAGGCACATATGTTTGGGGCATTATTACATCATATATCAAGCGTACAAGTATAGGTGATTGTGGCCAGTAGACTAGTTAGTCGAGAACGAACTCCCTTTGCGCCTCCTGACGGAAAGCTGGCGTAATGACCGGTGACGTATGTGTTATTTGTTTGGCGCCATCTGGCAACAGCGTTATTAACTTGGCAAATCAAACATGCCCAAACATTAATTACTTGAATCTGATAGCTGTCATCCAATTTGAACCTCGTTTCCGATCCCATATTATATAATTTAGTAGTCTGTTTCAGCATTGTGCTAAAGAGCGCCTTCCACTAGTTTGGATTCAAACGACATAGGAACCAAATATTGTAATTCCGCTGGAAGGGATTGGACATTGATGTAGCTTTATTTTATTCTCTCGACTCTTAGAGTCTTAGTCAACTATGGGTTTGATAATTGGAAGCGCCTTTATAACGAGAGAGTAGCATAATTGAATAATATGCAACGATCTTCCATATTTCTCGAGACAGAGATAGATGGCCGTGGCCTATTAGAATCGTCGTTGCCCATCTAATTGTACTATTGAGCTAGTACCTAAATTTATCCTATATTTTCCATGCCTCTAACCTGCTGTGGAGGAGTATTACTGCCTCTCTGACAGAGGTCAGCTATCACACTGTCTGGTTTGACCCACTGGATCCGATCCCCATCATTCGGTTCTATTTCTCCTTACCTGTAATAACCACGTGCCCCGCGTTTTTGAGGAGTACGGTGAATCGATTTTAGCTAGCCAGTTGTGAAGTGGTAACACCAAGTCTTACCATGAGACTACGAATCACACACACACACGCACACCCACCCATGCACACATAGAAACACCAGATGTTATCCTGAAGACCTATAACGCGTGCCTTCGCGAAGGAGTTTTTCCACGTCGTTGGAAGCGGCAGAAGTTAGTCCTTCTTCCGAAGGCCAACAAGCTTCCGGACGATCCATCATCCTACCGACCAATTCGACTATTGGACACGAGTACCTGAGAGGATTATTAGCAACTGGATAGGGGAATTTAGTGAAGGTTCTCGCGGCCTGTCGGAAAACCAGCACGGATTCCAGAAGGAGAGGTCAACGGTGGACGCCATTGACGTCGTAGTAGCCACTACTCGTGAGACCATCGAAGGGAAGCATGCGAAGGGTGGTGCCAAGAAGTACTGCGTCTTAGTCAGCCTGGACGTGAAGAATGCGTTCAACTCGGCGAACTGAAATCAAATTCTGGAAGCGCTTACATTGATGGAGGTCCCCGAGTACATTACAAGGATGATCGCGAGCTAATTTAGCGAAAGGACATTATTGTACAATTCGGACGAGGGCACCCAAAGCCTACAACATCACAGGAGGCGTCCCATAATTTATATCATCGCACGGGCTCGTACGATGCCGTATGTGTTATCGCCGAAATTTCACCAATCCGTCTGATGGTGAAGGAAAGAGCGGAGATCTACAGGCGTAGGCGCAAACGGCTCAGGAATGGATCCACCAAGGGGCGGTGGACCCATCGCCTCATCCGGGATGTAGCCGCATAGACCAGTAGGAGGCACGGAGAGGTAGACCACTACCTCGTGCAGCTGCTAACAGGATATGGGTGCCCGACTTGTAAGCCAGTGCCCAAAGACGCAGAGCACGTCCTGTGCCATTGTCCGGGTTCCAATGGACCGAGCGAGATCCTGCAAGGAAATCGTCAGCAACAGTTGTCCTCGGAGAATATCGTTGAGGAGATGCTTGAGTCACAGACCACCTGGAATGCGGTATCTGATTTTGCGGCCACCGTATTGAAGGAGCTTAGACTTACAGACAACGAGAGAAGAGGCCAACCCGTGGCGTTGAAGAAGACGGTGAACAGCTAGACCAGGGAAGGGCGCATAACAGACATTTCGTCCCCCGCGAAGTAATGCCTGATGGCGGTCCCGCGGGGTGCTGGGACGTAACGGGAGGTTGTTGTAGTGGGTTGAAATCCCACAAACTAAGCGCGGGCTTCAGAGCTTCTTTTGAAGATTTCCATCCACCCTCGCAAAAAAAAGGAACACACACACACTCATATCAAAAATAGTCTAGATTGATTCAGAAATGCTCAAAAGGGATATATCAACGAAAAGCCGGAAATTTTGTTTGGGTCGATTACAATACTTCCCGTACAGTTTATAGGTACAGTGAAAGATTTAAAAATTAAATTTATTGTATTTTCTGAAACAAGTGAGATGACAAAATGATTATTTGAAGTGATGTTGTTTCAAGAAACAAAGTAGCAAACTTTTAAAGGAAATATTAAAAAGGAGATGTTTGTGTTTTCGTTTCAGCAGAACGTAATAATACATGCTGTATAAATATCCTCAAACAAGGTCTGGCAGTATTATTGTAACGATTGATATTTCCTATAGTACAAAGCTGATATATGCTCCAGTAAACAAGATAGTTCCAGGACAATTACCTCGATAAATATTTACAGATATTTTCTCCGGGGCAATTTGTTAATGTATCTAACAGATTTCAATTCACTGAGCAAACTATTGTGTTCTTTCACAACTGATGTATCAGTTAGTTGATTTTAACGTAGAGAGCAGTGAACAGTTCCGTGGAAACATTCTTGTTAAATTGACCAACTGATTTTCGTATTTCGAATTTTACTCAATTATTTATTATGAAATCAAGTGCCCAAATGAAATTGTAGTATATTCATTTCACCCTCTGAATTTAAATCTTAAATTTTGCATATCTCTCAATGTACAGGCTGTCTCAGGTGGGGAAGTTTCTGATACCTTATCTCAAGAACTTACAACAGAAAGGTACCCGTCATAATTTCTGTGTTAGCGTTTGCAGCGATGCCGGTGTGGAACATAAAACATAATATTGAAGTCACTGACTCAGAATGTTGATACATATTTATGTCCTCAACCTAATCTATCATCGGCTCTTTCTTTACCGTTGGTTTTTTTTATCGTTTCTTGTTGACTACTACTAATCAAAAAATGCTCAGATTTGAGTCGGATAATAATTCTTGGGAAAATTTTTCAAACACGAACATTTCATGCGTGGAAGGATCTTCAAATGAGGAATACTTATTTAGCAGTATCTTGAAGATTTCGGGGGTGATATGACAAGTTCAATACAGGAAAGCGAAGAAACAGATGAATCAGAGGAAAATTATCTCTTCGTCAGCAATGAGTTCTTCAGTTCAAGCCAAGATGGCTGGGTGGCAAAGAAATTGAAGAGCTCACATCGGAACTGGGTATATATACTCACGTGATTCAAAAGGAACATAGCTAGGTATATGAAACCCTCACTTGGATTTTGTTCTTATCCTATAGAAGTTAATGCTCGTTTGATCAAAGTTCGGAATATGTTCAAGTTTTTTTATGAAGCTGCAGGTAGGTTAATTCCATATACGTATTACAAAAAAAACTGACATTTTCAGTACTTAGGACAAGAAATTGGCCTAGGGAGTTCGTCATTGGGTTTTTTCCAAAACCAGAAGTACGATCAGTATGAACTACCTCAATCATAAAGCTTTGGGAGCAAAAGAAGATAAGGCTGAGATGAAAGAAGCAGAGGTATCTTCAAAAAATGCGATGAAATGAAAACCAACGGCTGGAGCTCGACTTCAAAGAGAAAAATTAAGTTCATCATTATTGATGTGGTTATTACCAACATAATATATTTGAATAGCGTACGTGTACAATAGATAATTTGGATACCCTCATAAGTATATTTTCATAACAAAAGCAGTTCCGGAAATCGATATGGATTCTCAAGGGTTCAATTAATTGTATAATACGCTCCAAAATTTAAGTCTATACAATTGCTGCACTGTAAGTTGCAATAATTTGGAGCGTAAATGCCATTTGTAATCATTAAAATAATCGTTGCATTACTTGCGCGACATTTAATTTTATCGGATTCCTCTTAACGTATTCAATTTAATAAGAGGCTTATTTGAACTAATAATTACAGCGAATACATTAAACCGACACCAGAAATTTATGTTACTTCCTAGAAACCTTCACCCCCAATTGACAATTGATATAGAACGTAAAATATACAAATCTTCTGTATGATTAATTTTGGTCAAAAGTGGTATCAATTCGTTCTGAATTCATTGACTCAATTTCGCCGTTTACATGATATAATTTTTCGAAATCATATGAAGAATGGTTCCCATTCCCATAGTATGATTTTGGAAATTGAAACAGTTGGGTACGTAACGAAAAAGTTGATTGACATCTCATAACATTTACGTCAAGATTAAACGATTTGCGGGAGGTACCTTTTGCGTAACTTCGCCTATGTCAGATACGTCAGAGAAGTTGAACTTGAGAGGTACTTGAACTTGGAGCTCGCATTTCAAACAGTAGTGGCTACCATACGCATTAGCTCACAATCTACGACTGAACGATAGATATTGCTTGACTATGCTTGCATCATCTCCAGGGAGGCGGATCCCACAATCCCTAATATGATGTTGTCAGGTTCAACTATTCCTTTGAAGTCTTGCTCAATACCCATGGTCAACCAACAGCACCCTCTTATGGGATGACCATGTAAGGCCCATTTCGAAAACCGCTTCAAAAAAACTTGGTTTTCTATTCCGTGCCAAGAGCTACTTTACTTTCTAGCAGCTCTTCATAATCTACAAAGAACAGATTCGACCAGTCCTGGAGTACTGTTCACATGTCTGGAGTTCGGCTCTCAAACATGTGCTGGAGTTCTTGGATTTGTCCAGAAGAAAGTTATTCGTCTGATATGATGTCTCACTTACGAATTCATTGACCTCTCTAAAACATCGTAGAAAGATGAGCGATCTCTCCATTATCTATATAGAAATGCCCATGGTTAATGTTCTTTAGAAATCTCGTCTGTTTTTCCACCACAAGAGATTCCAGATACTTGGACTAGACGACCTCAGGCTAGGCACCCCTCAATTGTCAAACCTCCAAAAACTAAGAAGAATTCGAAAGCCTATCTCCTCTCTCCATTTCACCGCTGGCTCACACGATGTTCTTCGAACATTATAGGCTTTCCTCTACTGTAGTCGAAGTAAAGAAAAAAATATAAGGTTCAAATTGCTCAAGGAGTTGGGCATTGTTTTGAGTATGGGTTACCCCATATTTCAAGAGGAAGTAAATTTTGGATGAATGATCGAGTGAAGCTTTGTCCTACATCTTCCAAAAGATGTTATTAATAATTTAAAAGTAATAGGAGATGAAGTAGAGGATGCATGGTATCAAATTTTTCATTGAATAGTAGTCGTTACAAACATTTGTAACACGTTCGAGTTCCATAATATTTTGACAGTTTTCGGAATAACTTCTGGTGCTATTGATTATCTTAATGTTTGGAGAGACAGAACAGGGGATAATTATTATCTAAAATCCAACAAAACCCGGAGATCAAATTAAAAACTAAATTCAACGACGCTATCTATGAAATTGCAACTGGCACCTCATCAACTCTGAAGGCGGACAGACTGAAATACGGTCACCCAAAAGTTAAAATTCCCAAATACATGTCATTAGTGGTTTCTAGTTATTATTCATAATTTCAAATGCCTGAAAATGAGATGTGTTTAATAGTATCATGTTCATGTCGAAGCTATTCATTGATTAACATTTATCAGCTATGCATGGTAAAAAGTCCCTGAAAAATAAAATAGATGTAGTATGTGCTTGTGTGTTTGTGTGTTTGATGTTTGTGTGTTTGTGTGTTTTTATGTTTGTGTGTTTGTGTGTAGATACTACTAGCTGCAATAATAATTTGAAACTCAGTATTTTCAGAAAAGTGATATTTTAACTTTTACAATAAATTTATTTAGTTGTAATCAATTCTATTTTGTTTCATATAATTAAGAGACTCCAGGTAAAATATTTTCGAAAACCTTATATCTCGAATACTTTTTTGGTTATATGTTTTAGGAACAAGAAATAATAGAGATTTTTTAATTAGAGAAGAAGATGGTCTTATGTTCATTAATCTTCTGTTTACTTGGGCTTGCCATACCTAGTTTCCAGTTTTATGCATGAAGTTAGTAGCTGCATGGTAATATAAACACCTTGTGTTCAAAATGTTTGTCTCATTATATAGGTTTTCAGTTGAATACTGTTTTTTTTTCTAGTACAGAATTACTAAAAGTAATTTTTGACATATAGGTATATCTCGAGGATGAATAGCAGGTTCATATGTATAATCAACAATATAATAACTGAGTTTAAACAAATTAATTTATGAAAATAAGAACAATCGATCGGGAAACAATGAATAACTAGTTGATAATTTAATAGATTCAGGCATTACATGGTGAAAATCTATTATCCATCATCAGTACTTTGTAATAAGAAGCTGCGATATCAGTTGCATTTATTTATTTAATTAGTGAAAATCAAAATTTGTATAGTTCTTTTAATTAAGTTTATGATTGAAACTAAATCGACACGGAAACATTACAACTTCAATATTGATCTCTATCTGACAGGAGATGTTGATTGTTGCTGCAGCTAATGAAAATGTTCAAAGCTGTTGTTGTTGTTTTCAACATTCAATTTTGGGGTTAAATTTTCTTCAATTATTACGTATGTAGATTCTAAATTAGGTTCTAAATATCACATTGATGAGGAATACTATTAATTCTCATTGTATCAAAGAGATTAAGTTAGGTGGAACGTTGTGTTATTTACCTTTCGACCAAGCAAATAGCTTGAACTAACAATTGGTGTGATGCCGAAATGCACTGTTTGCTGTGGGAATTGCGGTGAAATAGGTAAACCGTGCGAGAACGTGAAATCATCAACATTCGAGTGAGCATCTAACGCATAGTTATGTCATCAAGAATATTGCTTTGTTATCTTGCCACAAATATGATAATTGTAGTATTTCCTGGAAAATTATGTACTCACCACAGTTCTGAATGATACATTAGAAAAAGATTCAGAAGTTTCCACTTAATTTGCTCTTAATTTGTTCGAGTAAGGCAATTCAGGGTCCAAAAAGTAATGTCATCAGTATATTACCAGAAAGAACGGAAGATTAGCGTGTCAATCAGTGTTCTATTGAAGGACCCCAAAAGGAGTTTACACTGGGACGATGCAAAACTTTTGTTAATCTCGGCGTAAAACATGTCATTAAGTATCTGCATCGGGTTTGATCCAGACGTAATTGTCGAGCAAGGCTTGAGGCGCTGTTCAAAAAAAAATTTATAAAAACTAATTATGAACACGTATGATGATTCGTACATTATTCTTGCTCATTGTCTTCATGCTAGAGATGTTATTGCTTTGTACATATATAGGGCATTGAAGATATTCTTAAATGAATGGAAATATTGTCATCCTCCAAACATAACTTCTTCAGATATTACATATCCTGGATATGAATAGGTACATCTTTGTTTTCCACCAATAATTCCACGCTTAATTAAAGCATATTTTTATCACAAACTGTTACCATACCTAACGACAAATTTAATCTAAAAATCGTTATACGAGGTCTCGCTATTAAATAACGAGACTGCTTATGAAAAAGAGTTTTATTTTAAAAATTATTCTACTTCGAATGCTCCCCTTCAATGTACTCTCCTCCCCTCGTCACACACCGTTCCATTCGTTTTTTCCATTAGTCAAAGCAATGCTGGAATTCTTCTTTTGTAAAAGCATTTAGGAGCTCAGCCGATTTTCGCTCTTCTTTCGTTCTTCCATCGACTCGAACCGGGTTCTTTTTAAGGCAGACTTGATTTTCGGAAACAGGAAAAAGTCACAGGGTCCTTTTGATTTTGAATGGATAAGAACGATATATATAATAGCTAAAGAAAAGTTCTGTAACCTATCAAAAATATGCTACCTTCCAAGGAAGTTTCTCAATTTGGATAGTTCGAACCAGACTCAGAAGGATACAAATCAGATACAGCTGACCGATATCAAGAAAATCCATCTACTTCCCTATATACCTGTAAGCTCCTAGGGAAAGTTACCCAATTTTCGGGAAAATTATGGAGGTATGAAAAGATTACTATAGTATGATAATGTCTAATTCAACATGATATAAAATATTGAGACATCCCTTCTGAGTAATCCAAACTCTGGCGCCAATCACTTATCAAATGATTCTTTTTAGAGATTCATTCTTAAAGTTTGAAATAAATATACTAGGGGAAGGTGAAAAGTCCCTGAAAAATGAAACAAGTAATGATTTATTTGGTCAAAACTTATTTTATTTCTCATCATAATCTCCTTGTAGCCCGACACTTACTTATGTTCGGAAGCTGATCTCCAAACATGTGAACAGATCTCCAAGATAGGTCGAATCTGTGTTTTGAAGATCATGAGGAACTATTGGAGTGTAAAATAGCTCTTGGCACGAAAAAATAAAACCAATGAAAAAATAAATAAAACGGTTTTATCATTATTAATATTCAATTTATTATGTGTAAACCAGTTAAGCAAATCATTTGGACTCTCCATGAGTGAATTTTATAAGTCAACTAAGTCTGTATTAACCCTTGATGCGGTTGTATCATCTGCATACAAGATTACTTTCCCTCCAGGAACTTGTAACAGTATATCATTGATGTATATTAAAAAGAGTACAGGTCCAAGTATAGAGCCTTGAGGTACCCCTAAGGAAGCCAGCAACATAGACAACTTAGGTTCTACCAGATAAATAAGACCGTATCAAAGACAATGATGTTTCAGAAAATTTATAACTGTTCAGTTTAGATATCATACTATCAGTAGAAAAAGAATCAAATGCTTTTGTGAGGTCACAGAAAATTGAGCCGAAATGCTCACCGTTATCAAATGCTTCACAAATTGCATCCGTCAGTTTCAAAAGAGCAGATGTTGTGGATTTGTTTTTTCGAAACCCAAATTGTGCTTCCGTGAAAATATTATTATCCTCGAAGTGATACATATCATTTCTAATAGGAGTTATTAGAACGTTAACAGATCAGTTATTAATGTTAGGTTTAGCCAGTCAAATCCCATTTTCAAAGAAATGACTACCTACTTATCGAAATGTTTGTGTTTCAGAACTATCTAAGCTGCTCAGTTCGTTGGCTTTATACAAATGTTATCAATATAAGTTGCATAACAGCTTGAATCCAGTATTATCTTTTAATAAGTGATAACCAAAAATATTATATTCACATATTCAGGATATATTAAGTAAACAACAGAAAATGTGTGAACGAAAGGCCAAAACAAATGATCTATCTTAGGTTTTGTTTTTTTGTTATATTGTTCCTCAATTATTACAAACTTGAAGTTTAAATTCCAATTTTGTTGCCCCTTACTTAGTGATATTCCATATTATACAAATACACAAAGTTGTTGAAAAAATTAGATAACATCGGTATAAGAGGTAATGTTCTGAAGTTGTTTGAATCTTACCTTTCAGGTAGATATCAGAGAGTTTTACTAAATGGTATCTACAGTAAACAGGGAAAAATTATTTGTTGTGTGCCTCAAGGTACAGTACTCGGTCCGGTGCTCTTCAAGATATATCTAAATGAGCTCCTTGAACTCGATATTATCGGAGAAGCAATCTCGTTCGCTGATGACACTGTCATTTTCTACAAGGGTCGAAAGTGGGAAACGCTTAAACTTTTAGTGACGAAAGACCTAAAAAACGTGTGTCAGTGGCTTAATGCTAATTTATTAAGTGTAAATTATAAGAAAACTAAAATAGTGCCGTTTACGTACTTTCGCCGTAACTTACCAGATTTTAACTCCATAGACATAGGTGATTCTATTAAAATTGAAACCGCAACCTGTATAAAATACTTAGGTGTTCACATAGACTCGCATCTGCGCTGGAATGTGCACGTGGAAAAGACTGTGTCCAAAATTAGGTCGATTATTTACAAATTCTACCAAATTAGAGACTTTCTAGACTTTAGAACTTTGAAAATAGTTTACTCAGCTCTAGTGGAATCTCTTTTGAGTTACGGAATATTGGGGTGGGGAGGTCTGAAGAAAACGCTATATCTGAAACTTGAAAAAGTACAGAAACGAATATTAAAAATTATTCTTAAAAAACCGTTTCGTTACTCTTCAGGTAGCGTATTCAAGGACTCTATAGCACTTACTATCCCTCAGTTGTATTGTAAAGCAATGCTTATGCACTACTTTGAGAAAAAATTAGATTTTTTACACATAGAACACACTTATAATACTAGGGCTAATTTTCGTAACTTGCATCAAAATTATAAAGCATATAATAACATAGGTCAATGCTTTTTCTTGTATTTTATTCCATTATTGGTAAATACCCTCCCCTATTTCATATTAGCTACAAACTCAAAATTTCGATTTAAAAAAACTCATTTCACAGTGGATTATCCAAAACAAAGAAACCATTTTTAATGCATCTTTAATTTCTATTACTATTTTATTTTTGTAAAATTGCTTACATCTATCCTGTTTAATTTCTAGTAATACACTGTTATTTTATTCTTTAAGTATAATATTTAAGTTGATTATAAGTTTAAAATCTAGTAGAACGCCTTGATAATGTTCCTTCAGACTTCTGTAGTATTATACAAATTGATTTGTTTACGTCATTGACAAGTTCCTTTGCGAACTTAAATGACTATTTATGCTAATCTTTTATGCTAACATAATATGTGAATAATATGTGAATACTCTTTACATCATTAAATATCACTGACAATTTGTATCTCTTGAGGTTGAACTATAAAGATCGAAATCAATAGTTTGATAGACGAAGTTTAACAACGTTACTTAGTTTCAAGTACCATATGCATTTCATTTGTGAAAATAGGGGGACATACTTTAACAGTGAATATGAGTGAGTGAGGTAAATAATTCATACTTAATTGGTTTTTCGACCTTTATAACGGAAATAGTTTCATCAAGTTTGCCCATTTCTTTCTGTACTCATACTTTGGAGCCCATCCTGTATTTTTTTCTAGACATTCGGCAAAAGTGTCATAAATAACTTATCGAATATACCGGTCTGGCTTCTCAGAAAATTCACAAAATGTTCAACCCTAATAACAACCTGTATATCTGATTCTTTCAAATTCGCTTCCATATTTTGAAACAGCAAAAAAACAGAGACGTATTTTCTATTTTTCCGCAAACGATTTTGCTACAAAATTTTTGAATTGAAAATTGGGTTATGAGCTTTTTGGAAAATATGGAATCAGACGTATTATTAATTAGGTTATAAATGATAATTACTATATCTAATTAATCAAATTTCTAGAAGCTACCTAATATGTTTTATTTTAATTCATCTAGACCTCTAGGATCCGTTATTTATTGATATAATATCATCATCAAAGCCGTGGCTGTTACATGAAAACTTACTAGTCCTTCATTACCCAAAAAATAGCTTCATAACAAACGTTGATTGAAAGAAGAACTGATATATTTTCAAAATTATATTTTAGATACAATTATAATCATGGCTTTGTTCACAAGCCTCTGAAAGTTTCAAATGCCTGTAACGACCGAAATACCAAGTTTCAAGAGATGACGAATATATTTCAGGGATTGCTTATATAATAGAGGCCGGTCCCCTTCGAAAGTTTAAATAGGTAATACCATGACATACATTTATTTGAAATAGGTATCACTGGGAGTCTGGATTTATTGATTCACATTTTCTGAATGAAAATAGAAATAATTACCAAAATGGTGGAACACCGGTTGATTTCTGAATATAATTGCATTGACTACAGAATATATGTTCTACCTACTTGGAGTTGTGCTCCATATTCGAAGCGCCTAGTATATTGATTTAGTTACAATATAGAATTCGATTCAGGGAGAGCATCATTGATAATATAAAGTGAACAAGTCCTTTCCAAATCCCCATCAGATTTTTTCATTCAGAATTTTCTTGTTCATCGTCCCGGTACTATTTTTAGATATACCAATACACTAATGTTTGCGCTAATAATGAAATGATAATACTCACTGTTGCTAAGACGATCCCTCCAAGCCATGGGGTTAGCGACAAGACCTTGAAATCCAGGCCAGTAGAGACCACTGGTATTACGCGAAAGTTCCACCGGAGGTTTGTTAACTGAGTTAGCAGCGTGATGATGAAAAAATGCAGCGGCCGCAATGTTAAAGCCCCTAAGACTAGCATTTGAAGCACCTTGGCTACTGTTAGAAGCCATTCCTAAAGAGTTCTGAGAAAATCCTAGACCATGAGGAAAATGCAACGGACCAGCAGTAACTTGAGAAGGTCGGGATAGGATGTGGTCAATACCGTGGGGATTAGCACCTTGAGAACTGTTGCTGTTAGCCCCCAGTGGACTACGCGACGTCAAACCGGAGCGTTCTACGTGTAAACTTGTACGCTCCAGAAGGACGTCTGTATCGTTCTTCTCCTGATGATGTAGATGGTCTGGACTGAGATGTTGTTGTGCTTTCATTTCCGTCATCGAATGAAGAGCTGCTAAAGGCGCAGCGAGCATATTGCGGTGCTCTAAATTTAGAAAGCTTAAATTCTGATGACTTGCAAATTCTAACATTTTGGATACCGGCGGTGGAGGTGTTACAGAAACTTCGGAACGGTCACTAGACGCGTCGCTGTGTTGCGTCATTGCCGATGGAGACGCCGTGGTTATAAAAGTTGACGCGATCTAGCGCGTCGGCTGGCTGCTGGTCCAGAGAGTTCGGATCACGAAGCCACGTGGTCGACACTGCACATCACAAGCACTGCCGCACTATCCGCGTAGCTGTGGAGTGTTTCAGTAAAGATGACTGAAAGTGACACTACCCGCGGTAGCGTAGCAGTCAGCTGCTGACCGAGCTAAAGGTAGGTAAGCTTGTGGGCGAGGCTTAGATCAGTAGAGGGGAAGTCTATGAACTGCAGTGCATGTTAAATATGTGCTACTGTTAAACCTCATTATGCTGGCCTCTATGGCAGGGCTGGCCGCGAGTCTTCCCTGTGAGCCGACACTCTCCTCTATTTTTAAAAGAGATTAATGCTTTTTTCATTGGCGGAAAGGAGGTCCTGCTTCCGTGATTGGTAGGAGCATCGATCGTCGGTTCCGCCCGCCATTGGCTGCTAGACCGCCCTTCTCCCCTCCGTATCGTATTATCGTAGTATACATGGACTCAATCTGTAAGGAGGTATTTTACTAGCATAAACATGTTAGCGGTGGAAGCTAAGTTTGAGCACCTCGCAAACCGGTAATCTATATCTCTTACCGGTGCGCCCCCTTGACGCTGTTCAACGAACGTTCTTCTTTACTGGACCGTACATTCGACCTCTCTCAGTCGCTTGCAAACATTGCTTATTGTCAATTAAAAGCTACCTTCTCCTACACTTATTTGATATGGATAACTGAGCCTCAACTTAGCTAGAGTCATCACACGAGAAAATTGAAGTCTTCTAATTCTAAACAAACGTTTCGTCTACTTACTATATTAAAATCATCAGATAATGGAGCTGATATAGATAATCAAAAACGGATAAAACATATCCACAATTATCATAACAATCGTGGGAATACTAGGTAGGCATTATTAATTTCTAAAATAGAAATCAAAAAAGATTTCTGATTCTCGTTATGAAGAATGTACGTTAAAAAAACGCTTGGATAACTAATCTAATTTAATACTAATCTAATATTACTTTATATAAAAAGTCTCGGGAAATAGGTCACAACAACACTCTGTTTTAAATTTTCGTCTTTACGTACGTTTCGGTCTCACGACCTTCATCAGAAGACCTATTATGTAAAAAGGGGGTTAATTAAAACTAATTAGCACAAGCGTCCATATCGCACAATTTTCAATCAAAAAGCCCACGCCGTCGAAACGAACAGAACCACGAATAATCGAAAATTGTATCATTGATATTAAAGTATAATTTAACAAGAATCCACTGTTCAGTAAAATTCTCATAATATACAAACACACACAGTATATAAATTGAATTGTTTAGATTGTGATGGAACTTATACTGGAATCTCTAAACACAAAACAAACAAACAAAAAAGAATGTACGGCCATAAGTATAGCACAAGAAATAATAACTTAGAAAATTCCACCGCCCTTGCTAAACACTGCTTTGATTATAACCATCAGTTTGATTACAAAAATGTTGATATTTTAACTAAAGAAACTAATTATTATAAAAGATCTATCCTGGAGATGATTCACATAAAACGGGATTCCAATTCTGTGAACCATAGGAATGATATTCAGGGATTGAGTCAGATTTATACTAACTTGATTAATTAAAACTCTTGCAAATTCCTACATGCGTCTTTATAATGTGAAAAGTATATTTTAGAAAGAACGCTTAAAGTAAATTCCAATGCAGGTCTAAAACCTTTTCAAGTACGTCATAAATCTACATCTGGTTCGAGTAAATATCAACAAATAGCTTCGAACTTCAGTTGCTTTGATACCATAGCATATGCGTTTGTATATTATGAGAATTTTACTGAACAGTGGATTCTTGTTACAAAAAAAGTAGGTATACTTTAATATCAACGACACAATTTTCGATTATTCGCGGTTCTGTTCGTTTCGACGGCGTGGGCTTTTTGATTGAAAATTGTGCGATATGGACGCTTGTGCTAATTAGTTTTGATTAACCCCCTTTTTACATAATAAGTCTTCTGATGAAGGTCGTGAGACCGAAACGTATGTAAAGACGAAAATTTAAAACAGAGTGTTATTGTGACCTATTTCCCGAGAATTTTTATATAAATTCATACTGGGTCAAGAATCTTTATATTATTATTTCTAATATTACTAATATTCAGGTAGAAGGCTGTCGAAATATATGCCGATATTTTTCATATTCACAAACTAAAGATAATATCTACAGAAAGGATTTTATTAACTACTTCTAGAGTTTCGATGTTCACTACGTGTGTAAATTCATCTAAATTGAATAGTAAACTATGAATGAAACAGAAATTCACACTTTATTAACACTATCTAGGTATAGCTATTATATTAACAATTTTTACATCATAGTTATTATGAGCACATCACTATTTCATAGAAAAATTGGCAATACTTATTTTGTTGTCTAGTAATTGGGAAAAAATGCACTTTTCTCAAAAACATTTCAAAATCGATGTATTTTGACTTAAAAGTTCAAAATCATGGCCGGGCGGAAATATCGAGACTCCAAGTCTGTAAATCTTGGAACAGATATTCAGTCATTAAGTTAGATTCATACTAATTCAATTAATTAAAACCCTTGCATTCCTACATGCGTTTTTATAATCTTAAAAGTATAGTTTAGGTTGAATGCCCAAATAGCAATATTTCTAATAAGGTCTAACAACCTTTAAATATTACCTCATAAATCTTTAACATCTGGTTCGAAAGTAGATACTTGAGCGTTATATTATTTGGTTTCAGTCGTATACAGAGTTTGTTTGACTTGAGTTCGTATATTATAAGAAAATGCTAAGCAGAGGATTCTTGATACATATACATATACTTAAAACTTTAACGATGTGTTACAGTCTCGATTATTCGTGTTTCTGTTCGTTTTGGCGACGTGGCCATTTTTAATTGAAATTGGTGCTATAAGGACGCTTTGTGCTGGTATAATTTGTTTTTAGAAATTCCGTTTTAGACATAATACGTTTGCTGATGATGGTCGTGTGACCGAAACGTACGTAAAGACGAAACTAATAAGCAGATGTGTTAGTGTGACCTATTTTCGAGAATTTATATATAATTCATACCTAGTCAAGAATCATTATTGGTAAGATAAACTGGAAATGTAAAAATTGCAATTAAGAAGGTAGCAGATCTCATACTGAAAACAGAAATGTTGATGCTCAGATGGTATTAAATGAAAATGTTTTTATCAAACGAGAAATGGAATTATTGAAGAAAATTACCGTAAACAATAATGAAACATATACAAGGCCGAATCAAATTCGAATTCGCAATCCTTCAGTGATGCAGTAAAAAAAAGTACAAATAGAAAAACTACAGATAACATCGAACAAAATTTTCTGTTAGTAAAATCCAACGGCTTAAACAGCGACCAAATCGAACATGATAAACAAAGTTAAATCACTTCAATTAGACATCTGTGTTAAAAACACAAAAACAGTCGAAGGTGGTATACTAATCAACTGTCAAAATAAAGATTCCTTTAACAAATTGAAAATAAACTTGATGGAAAAGTTGGGGCCAAAGTATAAAATTGAAGTACCTATAATAAACTAAATCCAAGAATCATAAAATACGACGTAGACAAATATTGGAATCCCACAGAAGATTCTATGCCACAGATAGCCTAGAAAAATATTCTCAATAATGTAAATCGACGTATGTCAAATTTATATCCAAATCCACCCGACTAAATTCATTAAATGTGATATTAGAAATTTCCGGTGAAGTCCGTAGGAACCTTTTGGATATCAGTAGCAATTTCATTTATATATGTGTTCAGAATGGGACTGGCGTAGATGCAGGTTCGCTGACTATTGTGTTGTCCGACGTCGTTTCAACTGATCACGTTACTCGCACTTGAAGAATGAATGCAAAAATTCTCTGAATTGTCCTAGATGTGGAGAGGAACACGAACAAGGAAATTGTCAGTCCTTATAGAGATGAGTTGCATAAATTGTATAGAATATAACAAAAAACACAATGCCTCTGTGTCTGCAAACCATTCGGTTAAAGGAATAGGTGATAACCAAAACAAATTAGGTAATTCAAAAATCGGATTTGATTATTGAAAATGATTATGATATCCTCGCGGTTTCTGAAACTTGGCTTACAAATTTGACATCATCTTATTATGTATCTATGAACGATTACAATTTTTTTCGTAACTATAGACAGTGGCGGCTCGTGAGTTATGAAAGAGGGTGGGTACAAGAAAAGAATTGCCTATTTTTTGTACATAAAATCCATTCTTCTGTTTTTCATGATGAAAAAAATGTCTAAGACTTTGTTGTCAAAATCCGGGATAGACTGTACGAACTTCTTTTCTGTTGATAAGACCGCCAATGCGTTCAGTCGATCTTCTGACATTGTGCTTCTCAGAAAAGTTTTAATGCGTTTGAGGGTGGGTGGAAAAACATCGTTCACATTCTGCTGTCGACATGGACGTTGAACAATGTATGTTTCCGTCAAAATCTTTTTTGGTTGTTGTCTGTTATAAACAATAAAAGTGGCAAAATACCACCTACGTCACACATGTCATCGCACTCATAAATTGCTGAAAGTTCACTTTTGAATCTTACACTGTCCAACATAGGATAAGATTTCATAGTTTCATCAAAATGTTTTTGTGGAAATGCATGTCAATAAGTTTTAAGATTTTGAGAATGAAATAATTTTGCTGCACCTAAGTGATCCTAAATCAATTCGGTCGCTAATTTGGAGATCAAAAATTTGTCGATTGAACACGATTCGAATAATAACTACCATTTGATTATTATTAGAGGTGTCTGTAGTTTCATCGGCCTCCAAAGCAATGGAATTTGCAGATTTAATTTCTTCTAATATTTCCTGCTTGTAAATTTGCAACATTGCATCCAGCAATTCGTTCTGAATAGGTTTTGAGATGCCTTTAAACAATTGTGAACCAGAACCTTTCATATTGTCTAATTCAGCTGCAAAGTTGATTAAGCCTAACATAAATAGCTGGATTTTCCTATACGTCAATGTCTCATAACGACCTCGTAATGCCAATTCGAAGCCTCACTTCAGATTTCACGTCTTCGAATTGAATTCACACAATGTACACTATGGAGGCAGGACGTTTACTGGAGATACGATTCGTTGTGCCCCAAACCGACGGTATAAGCGCGTTTGGCGAAAATAACCGTAGTCAGCCGAATCATACTTGAAATAGGTACACTTCAGAACGTTCCCCAGAACATAGTTTTGAGCGTTATCAATGCATGCGCCTGACGCGCGGAATAAAATAATGCACTGAATTACATGCGAATTTCTTTCTGTGTTTATCTTGGTGGTTGGATGGCCACGTTGGTGGTGGTGGGCATGTGCCTTTTAGTACCAGCCGCCACTGACTATAGACGAGGTCGTGGTGGAGGGGTAGGATTTTACGTTAAATGTTGTTTGGCTGTGGACATGATTGTAAACATGATAAATGATACTGGGGTTGAGTATTTATGGATTGCTGTAAAAATTAGAAAAATACTTTTGCTTTTTTTATCTCGTATGACCATTTGGTTATATTATGAGATTTCAATATTAACCTATTTGAAAGAAACAATTTCTTATTTGAAAGATTTAATATCTATTCACTCAATTAATAGAAGAAGCGACACGTATTAGCTTAACTTCTGCAACGTTACTAGACGCAGTTTTTGTTAAATCGTACCATGACGTTGTTGAAGTGGGTACTTTTGATATTAGCACTATATCAGTTCACAAACTGGTTTTTTGTGTCTTCAGAATAACTTTGTACAAGAAATCATCGAAACTAATAACCTCTCGAGAATTGCAAATCAATTATCGACATCTAAGGATATTATTTATGGCGTACCCCAGGGGTCCATACTCGGACCCACTTTGTTCCCCATCTACACAGCAGATATTTTCAACGTTCCTCAATTCTCTGATTTTCAATAGTCACGGTGTTTTGTGCAGAAAAAAAAGAGCTTGGCTAAGATCGACAACCAACCTGGCTCGTAATATTGTGCAACCTGGCGAATATAACCGTGCATATACCTTTGTTTACATTTTCCAGTTGGGTTTGAACAAACATTTTTTTAGCGTTTTGTAATTTTCTTTTATCTTGAGCAGCTTGAGCTAGTTCATACAATAGTATACCCACAATGTACCTTATATAATATTGAGCTGACATAAATAATGACATGCTTTTCGTATTATTTGGAATTATAACAGTTTAAGGAAGTTTACTTCAATGGGAGGTAAATCTTTAACATGTGCCAGTTCTATAAAACATTGTATTTGTCTGAAAGATCGTTCAAAGAAATAGAAATGAGAGTTAAACACAAACTGCATTGCTATCTATTTGCTTTTATAAGATATTCTTAACCCCTAGAATGGATATAAACAGGGGAAACTCAATTTGCACCAAATACTCTTAACATAATTTAGTATGATTTGGATATCAGAAGAATTCATCTAATTGAATTAAGAGTCACTAAGGAATAATAGTATCAGTAACACAATTGTTGTTTCATGTTGAATGAAACCATGAATTTGAATTCGGGTGATTTTCATTTCGAATCTTTCAATTTTATCGGTGGCGATGTATCAAATCCAAATATTCATTCTTCGTCATTTTCTCAATTAATATCGAATTTAGTCAACTTAAAACAAATTTGTAGACACGTTTATTGACACCCATACACATTAGCAGATATCATAGATATTTCTCGAGTCACAGTCATTGAATCAAGTAATAAGTTTATTTTTTATACCCGTCTTGAACGTGCAACCATAATCGGTGCAAACGCTTGAAATTAATGTAAAAATACTTCTGAGCACATCAGCAATAACTTTATCTAGAAGCATGTGCATTATTACCATATCCATAAAGTCTATTCTTGAAGATAACATTTCACCCAAAAAAGAGATATTTTATAATATATCCCAAAGCCTTCAAAATGAAACATGTGGTCACTCGTTCAGGCAGAAGTGAGCATCATGAATAGGCTTAACAAGAATCTAGTTCTAAATCCATATTATTTTCCTTTTGTTGATTTGTTGAGGTTCTGGAATCTCGAAGTTGTGAACAAGATAAGTATCTAGAGGAAGGAGGAACAGAACTGGGTCACTAAGGTGGAATTGTTATTTATTCGAGATATTTTACAGCAATGGAAGCCTGTAAACATTATTTAAATAAATACAAGAAATAATGAAAACACACTTCTTTATTACCAAAAAGGATATAAAGGAATGTGCGCCTGAATGAATACCAGTTTTCTGCAGGTTGTTTACCCTTTCATACAAGCTTGGTTTGTTTATTTCCAGCTTGAAGACAGCTAGAGTGCAACCAATCCCAAAAAAAAGGGAAGAGGACCCATCCTAATAATTATAGACTCTTTTCACTTTCATCTGTGATCTCTAAACTGATGGAGAAAGCCATCAACATCGTGCTAATCAAATACCTAGAAAGCTACAAAACCTACGTAACCACATGTATGGCAGAAATCTATTGGAAAACATGGGGAATCTCCAGCTGTATCATTGGATATGTCCAAAGCATTTGACCGAGTCTGGCACCAAAGCCTTGGGAAACTACCGTCATAGGTTCGCCGCCTCAACTTTGTCGCTTACTATCGAATTCTCTTTCAGAAAGATCACTCCATGTAGTGGTTGACGGAGTATCCTCCGATACAATGACTATCAACTCTGGAGTTCCACAGGAATCTTGGCACCAACTTTGTTTCTGCTCCATATCAAGGATCTGTTGGAAGCAACCGCCTCTCCCGTCCACAGCTTTGCAGATGATGGTACACTTCATACTACTTTCTGATCTAAGGCCCCTATATCCGATGAAACCAGATGAGTGAGACAGGGACAGGTCGATGCAATCAATAGAGATCTGCCAAACATTTTGAAATGGGGATCTGATAATCTAGTAGAGTTCAATGCAACCAAAACTCAAGCTTTCGTCTTCTCCAGGAAGGCTGATCCCACAATCCCCAATATGATGATGTCAGGTATAACTATTCCTATGAAGTCTTCCATATCCATGCTCGGGATCACCACCAACAGCACTCTCATAATCTACAAAGCACAGACTTGACCTGTCCTGGAGTACTGTTCACATGTTTGGCTCCCAAACATACGCTGGAGCTCTTGGATTCTATCCAGAAGAGAGTTATTTGTCTGATTGATGATGTCACACTTTAAGTTCATTGACCTCTCTAGAACATCGTAGAGAGGTGGGAGATCTCCCCCTTTTCTAGAGATATTTCCTTGGTTGGTGTTCATCAAAAATCTCGTCTATTGTTTCACCATGAGAGATTCCAGGTAAGCGGACTAGACAAGCTCAAACTAGTCACCCCTTCATTGTAAAGCTCGAAACCTGCCGAACTTCTTCCTATCAGACTTAATTTTTCTATCGAATAGCGAAGTTGTGGAACTCTTTACCTATTGGGGTCTATCCCAATGGCTGTAACCTCCAAACCTTCAAGAAAAATTCAAATGCCTGTCTCCTCTCTCAACTTTCTCCGTTAGGCTCACACGATGCTCTTCGAACATTATAGGTTTCCCTCTCGTGTATTCCAAAAAAATCCGCGCAGCCATAAACGCTGCTACAAGCAATTTTTGCGAGTGGGATCTAACAGTTAGATCGATAAATGGAATTTTAGATAGTTAATAGCGAAACACAGGACATAGGCAGTTTGCAAAAATAATTTAACCTTTACCTAGTTGGCTATAAATGAGATACAACGCTTAGCCAAACTAGTCAGTATCAATTTAACTAATTATTAGTAAACAAACATTTTGCTTACCTTTGACGAATGTTACCCATCAGCTAACAAGTCAGGTACGCAGAACAACCTCAGGAACACAGATCACTGAAAATCATAATATACATATCTTTTATGTATATGCTACAAAAATACATGAGAAGTCACAATACTAAAATTAATTTATATATTTCAAAACATTACAACCACGGACATATAACCACAGAACACTCGAATTATATGTTAGGAATACAAACGGAGTAGTTATGCAGTTACAAATCTTCTCTTTTTTTATTGAAAGTTGTTGCCAAATGTAATATTGACATTAATTTCAATATATTTCTTTCTCAATAATATCACGTCAAGGGTTGTTGGTGCATAGCAATTTTTTCCAACATTGAAATGAAAGTCAAAATTTATTGAAATTATTTCAATATTGATACTATGTCCATACGGCATAGGGCTGATCATCGAATTTAAGAGTGTAGTGTTTGGAATAATATGCAGGTGTGTAGAGAAAATAGAACTAGGCAGGACCATCCTGAACTTTCGGTTTCGGATATCCTCGATCTCTTTACGTCTATTTATTCTTACACCAACATTGAATCGCTCTATCTTTTATTGAAAAGAAATGGCATGTCTCAACACTCTTGCATGAATCCGTTCATATATCTATTTATTAGTAATCATCAACGGAAGAAGCCAAAATGCTTCCAATTCGAAAATGAAATTAGATGGGATCGATACGCATATTGCTCCTTGTTCTAATGGTCAATATTTTTTTTTCGTAATGACGAATGTTAAGGACCATTGTACATTAAGTACATTATATTGTCTTTGGAAAGAAAACTACATTAATTCTCTAGTTTATTACCTATTTTTCGACAATAATATTCAATATCTCCAGTGGTAGATTGATTCCAAAGCAATAAATATGACAGTATAAACAGCAGTAGACAAGTTAATATGTTCAGCCTTGACTAGTCTAATATGACAAATCTCTCTGATGACCTCATAGCAAAGCTGCGTCAAGGCACTAAATAATTAGGTATTCCAAATTAATTTGATGGATGTAATTCTGGATAATATACCTAATGTTCGCAATGTTAGATCTTGCTCTAGAGTCTAAATGGAGTGCTACTAACAGATACGAGCCAGAAGCTGTGGATGATGTTAATGGAAGGGAACGGAAGTGGCGGCCTCTAAACTGAAGATAGAACTACTCTGCATATCATTAATCTTAATTAAAGTTGAATTTAGTTATCTCGTATGGATGCCGATGTCTTTTTGTACGGCATTTCATGAAAAGATGCTTTAGTTCAAATCTTATATCCTTTAATTACCTGAATAATATCCAGTCATAAACTGTTACTTTTAATTAGGTGGTGAATGCGAAAATGTTACATTACACTTCACAGAACTTCAAATAAAATTACCTATGTGTAGTTTTGTCGTAATTACCTTAGGAAATCAAAAGCCATCATTAATCTTGCTAATTCACTTTGTAAGTCTCTAAGATCTATTTTATCAATGTTTATGTGGTCAAATGATACCTAAAAAAACGAGAATTATAAGCTTATTCATCTGTACCAAAATTTTACTACTTTTTTCTGTTTATCAGTTTTCCTTTGAGTTCGGCAATTCAGAAACGCTTTCAACGTCCCCTCTTTTATGGACTAATTATATTATGTTATTCGAATTCGATATTTCAACATGTCATTCATTCATCATTCTCAATGGATAGCCAGTGGCGGCGCTAGGCTCAGGAATATAGGGGACGGGTACAGAACAGGAAAAAAATTAAGGGGGGAGTATATTTATTATCAATTTAATAAAAAATAATAATATTGCCAATATAATACTTATTTGGTAGCAAACAAACAAAAAATATAAATATAAATAGTACATAATACACTTCATTAAGGTTTATGTCCTTTTCTACACTCAATACACAAACATTGTTTGATCTTTCATTTGTCTTAATAGTTTTTAATTCTTATTAAAGGTGAAAATGATTGAACGCATGAAAATCGACCAAGAAATTTTCAGTATTAGGTACGAATTCAGTGTCAACGTCTGGTATTTAAATAATCACCATTTTGGACCTCACTTAATGCCACAGGTAACTGCTTCGACCTTCTTGGACATGTGAATATGTCAGACGATATTTCTTCGAGCCTGAGAAGAAAGGCTTGGGTCTAGCTTGATGGTGGTTCTGCTCATTATGGGAGAATCGTAAGAAACTTGCCGGACAACCATTATCAAGAATAGTGGATCGGGACCTATATCCCCTAGATTTTTTGTAAGGGAATATTTGAAGGAAAATGTGTAGGCGCCACATGTTTAAACAAGTACATTCTTATAAAATTATACGTTCAGTTATTCATCGGTTTGAGTTAATTATCAGTGTGGCTATTCAGCCATTAACCGGACGAATCAGTCCTCCTATGGGACGCTCCTAGCGGCCTCTAGATGCAAGCGCATTGACAGTTGATATATCATATTCAATGTTGATGCTGCAACGACAACGGTAGCACTGCCGGTTAGACCTTGTCTGTATATTTTATAATATAATAAGATTCTTGACCCAGTATGAATTATATAAAAAATTCTCGGGAATTAGGTCACATTAACACTCTGTTATAAATGTTCGTCTTTACGTACGTTTCGGTCTCACGACCATCATCAGAAGACTTATTTTGTTAAAAAGGGGTTAACTAAAACTAATTAGCACAAGCGTCCATATCGCACAATCTTCAATCAAAAAGCTCACGCAGTCGAAACGAACAGAACCACGAATAATCGAAAATTGTATCGTTAATATTAAAGTATAGATTTTTTTGTAACAAGAAACCACTGTTAAGTAATATTCTCATAATGTACAAACGCATATTGCTATGGTCTCAAAGCAACTGAAGTTCTAAGCTATTTGTTTGTAATAACACGACCCAGATGTAGATTTATGACGTACTTGAAAAGGTTTTAGACCTGCATTGGAATTTAGTTTACTTTAAGCGTTCTTCCTAAAATATACTTTTAACATTATAAAGACGTATGTAGGAATTTGCAAGAGTTTTAATTAATCAAGTTAGTATAAATCTGACTCAATCCTTGAATATCATTCCTATGATTTACAGAATTTGAATCCCTTTTTATGTGAATCATCTCCAGGATAGATCTTTTATAATAATTGGTTTCTTTAGTTAAAATATTAACATTTTTGTAATCAAATTGATGGTTATAATCAAAACAGTGCTTAGCAAGGGCGGTGGAATTTTCTAAGTTATTATTTCTTGTGCTATACTTATGGCCGTACATTCTTTTTTGTAAATATTGTTTAGTGAAATAGAACATTAATTTTCTAGATATGACCATTAGGCATGATGCAGATGGAAAAATAAAAACTTCTTGGTTTATTAAAGAAGTCTGGTCTCAACGTTATCTTCATTTCAATTCCGTTGCACCAGCTTGTTATAAAAAAAGTGTCATAAACAGCCTCACAGACCACGCGGTAAAATTATCCCACGCAGAGGACCGTCCCAAAAATTTAAAAATTGTTCGTAATGGCATTGGAAATGAATGGCTACCCTAAAACTTTCTACAATCCTATCATTAAAGAGAGAATAAACAAAATCTATAATGGTTCTTCTTATAAAAATAACATAACAGGTAATACAGACAATTATATAACTTTACCATACATTCCGGAGACCTCAGAAAAAATTAAGAAATGTTTGAACAAGTACGATATAAATGTTGCGCATAAACCTACTAACTGTGTTGGGAAATATTTCTCAAATCTAAAACCTGTAATACCTAAAGATAAACAAACCCACACAGTATATAAATTGAATTGTTTAGATTATGATGGAACTTATACTGGAATCTCTAAACAATATTTACAAAAAAGAATGTACGGCCATAAGTATAGCACAAGAAATAATAACTTAGAAAATTCCACC
The DNA here is from genome assembly GCA_958510875.1 of Endomychus coccineus. Classification (NCBI taxonomy): domain Eukaryota; kingdom Metazoa; phylum Arthropoda; class Insecta; order Coleoptera; family Endomychidae; genus Endomychus; species Endomychus coccineus. Next base: position 4,897,533 of record OY294071.1, on the reverse strand, counting down.
GCCCTTGCTAAGCACTGTTTTGATTATAACCATCAATTTGATTACAAAAATGTTAATATTTTAACTAAAGAAACCAATTATTATAAAAGATCTATCCTGGAGATGATTCACATAAAAAGGGATTCAAATTCTGTAAATCATAGGAATGATATTCAAGGATTGAGTCAGATTTATACTAACTTGATTAATTAAAACTCTTGCAAATTCCTACATACGTCTTTATAATGTTGAAAGTATATTTTAGGAAGAACGCTTAAAGTAAACTAAATTCCAATGCAGGTCTAAAACCTTTTCAAGTACGTCATAAATCTACATCTGGTTCGTGTTATTACAAACAAATAGCTTAGAACTTCAGTTGCTTTGAGACCATAGCAATATGCGTTTGTACATTATGAGAATATTACTTAACAGTGGTTTCTTGTTACAAAAAAATCTATACTTTAATATTAACGATACAATTTTCGATTATTCGTGGTTCTGTTCGTTTCGACGGCGTGAGCTTTTTGATTGAAGATTGTGCGATATGGACGCTTGTGCTAATTAGTTTTAGTTAACCCCTTTTTAACAAAATAAGTCTTCTGATGATGGTCGTGAGACCGAAACGTACGTAAAGACGAACATTTATAACAGAGTGTTAATGTGACCTAATTCCCGAGAATTTTTTATGTATATTTTATTGCTTCCGATAGCGTAGGTTCGAAACTATAAGCGGCAACGTTATCGCAGCTTAGTTTGTTAATGTTTTATATAGTTTTGGGAATAATAGGTCAGTAGGTTATTTGAGAGTTTGTTTTTGTAATTGATTGATTTCCCTTGCCTTGTAGATTGATCTTTATTATTACTTCTCTCACTATAGGATATGTATGAGGGCAAGGTGGAAAGTGCCTTAAAAATAAAACAGATGGCGCCACAACTGACATTTGTGATGTACCATCTTTAACTAGAACGCATAAAAAATTCAGACTGATATGTCATTCAGTTCTGTTTTGATACCCCAGATTTTTGTAAACATGGAAAAAAGTGAACTTCGCGTTTTGATTTAAAAATTTATTTGCGTGAAAAAACATTACGCAATCCAAAGCAACGCTTGTTAAACATTATGGGGACTTTTCACCATCGATTGGAACGATTCCCAAGTGATTTACCAATTTTCGTTGTGGTAGTATGACCACAAAGGACGCCGAACGTTCTGGTGGTCCAATTGAGGTTACAATGCCAGAAATGTCGATAAAATTCATGGTACGATATTGGCAGATTGGCGAGTTAAAGTGCACGAGATTGCTGAGGCTATGGGCATCTCAATCGAATGGTTACGGTTACAGTTTGCATACATTTTTGAATATGAGAAAGCTATAAGCTTGATGGGTGCCGCATTTGCTCGGTGTTGACAACAAGCGCGACCGTGTGACAACTTCAAAGGGGATGTTCAAGCACGATAAGGAGGACTTTTTGCGCCATTTCGTAGCCGTGGACGAAACACGGATCCATCATAATACACCAGAGACCAAAGAACAGTCGAAACAGCGGACTTGTCCTAGCGAATCGAAACCGAAAAAGGCTAAAGTGGGTTTATCGGCCAACAAAGTCATGGCGACGGTTTTTTGGGATACACACGGTATCGTCCACATCGATTACCTTGGAAAGGGCAAAACGATCACCTGTATGTATTATGCAGACCTGTTGGATCGACTCGACGCCGATTTGAAGAGAAAGCGGCGGCCTCATTTATCAAAGAATGAAGTGCTCTTCCACCAGGACAACGCACCGAAGCAAAATTGCATGAATTGCGCTACGAATTGGTTCGTCATGCACCATATTCTCTAGATTTGACCCCCCTGCGATTATTATCTATTTCCTTTGAATAAATGGCTCGGCGGAAAGTGATTTGGCTACAACGATGAGGTCACCGCAGAAACAAACGCCTATTCTGAAGGATGAAGAGTATCGGGGTACAAGGAAATTATGTCCAGAAATAAAATAGGTTTTGAATAAACAAATCATTTCTTGTTTCATTTTTCAGGGACTTTTCACCTTGTTGGATAAAATTTCAATGTAACATTGAGTATTATTGTAACGTATTTCATTAGCGGTTTCTCCAAACCATTTCCAATATATTTTCTGTTTTTACAATCATACATTTGACCCCCAGAAATGTCCGAAACCTATTTTGCTTACAAAAGTGAGGGGAGTCACATGATCAATTGATCGGCAGTTCGTTTTTCTATGTGGGCAGAATTTTCTCCATACCGAGTTAGAATGTCTTTTCTAGTAGCCCACATAGCGTTTTGAATACGACTCACAATGGATTTCGTAAGATTTGGAAACTTTATTGTTTGCCCAATCGATTTTCTAGATTATCCTTGCATCTATAAGCGGGTTTTATTGCAAATTTGGAAAATACATTATGGAATTTATTAATTACAGAAGTATGATTAGTGAAATTTTAATTTTATTGAACCATTCCAAGGTTATTAGAATTAACAAAAGAAGTTGTGAAAAAAATAAACTACTGTCTAGTCATTTTGTACATTGCTTGATGATCAATGCTTTGTAGATACGTGTAAGTGAGGTTATAAAATAGAGCAAAATTAGAAATTTCAAATAAACTAATGTCTCTTTTTTATCATAAATGTTGAGGTAACGCGCTAGATGAAACTAAATTTCTGATGAGCACAATTGCATTGTAAGTGCTGAAGTTAATAGAACTGCACATGAGAAGATGTAATTAATAATACTTGATTTCATTAAATAAACAGATTTATGAAATTAATGAAATGTTACGTGAATAACTTATTTCTTGTAGGAGATTCCATTTTATTATAAAATTGAATAATATACCTGCAATATTTCACATTTAGAATGGTTATTATGTATTTATGTTTTCAACTGTCGGTGGGCGAGCAGTTTGTTTTGAAAAGCTTTTAACTTATAGGCGATTGAATGTATTGATTTCTGATATCTATTTGTACTGATGCGTTTTTCTCTAGATGAACAACGCTCTACATAACCCATATTTCAACTTATACGTTGAACAAGCGTTCGGCATATTTAGATGTACAATTTTTCCAGATCAATTCAAGAATTATTGCACATCTAGTGACAAATGCGTATTGGAGCTGAAAATATGGGAAACAAGTTCTATTCATGTAGTTGTGTAAAGTTTGCGTGGCTCAAATCGGAATTAAGGAAGTGAGAACTTACCAGTTTTATGAGAGGAAATTCGAGAACAATCTCCAAGGAATTTTTATGATTGTTAACTATTTTTCTTTTTGGTTATTCTATATCGGACTTTTAAGTTTTCGGTTAACGAAGCTGACCACCGACGCAATCAGGCAACGAAACTTGAACATGGTATTCCGCAAAATGCTATCTTGAAATAGGTACGTCACTAGTTTTTCGATTCGACTTCAGACTTAAAACGGCATCGAATGGAACAATTATAAAAATTGGGTGAATCACGGACTTGAGATTATAAATATATAAGAGGATCATTTTCTGAACTATAAAGGTTTGAAACTTCTCGTAATTATTCCTGCCAGTTCAAGCGTTACGCGCAGTCTCTATCGCAACATCTCTCAACTGAACTTAGCTTAGTCTTAATATTACTACACTCCTTAGTAAATATTCGATCTCTAAGGAAGTTTTACGTTCATTGACTATCCAAAAAAAATTTCTATCTGCTATTCTTCACCCACTAAAAGATGAGACCAACTTTCAGATATTGATGCCATGATCTATTAGACTATTTAAAAAATATGTCACAAGTATGAATCTGTGTAAAGAACCCTGCAAACTCTCAGTTTCACTGCGCAGATAATTACGTGAAATAAGTGGTACAAGTAATACCGTGTGGTTTTTTTGAACACAGGGCCACAAAAACCATATATACCAACAAAACGAAAAAAACAGCTACTGAGTTGGAGGCCAAAGGAGGTAAGTGCAACACATACCCCTGTTGGCTTCCAAATCTGGCCCTGCTCCTGTTGGCTTCCAATCGAATCACATCAGTTGTCGCATTGTTCAACACATCGTTCAACAGATATCACCATCTATCAGAGGTTCACTTAAATCCCTTTACCACAAATTTTTCCTACACTTTAACAATCTGATTCTGCACTTGCAAAGAACTGGTGTTACTTCTGGAGTGTATTTCTTGTGAACTATAGGCGAAATTCCATCTGGCCCCATACCCTTTTTGAGCAGAATATGCCCAATTGATCGCTGACGAAAGACAATTTCAGGCATATGCTTATCGATGGCAGCAATACCAGGAGGGTCTTCCTCTTGTGGATACAAAGTAGAATTCGCTGCATACATATTTCAATGTTTACTTTTTCTTGTGGTGTTGTAGCCAATGTGCCATCATATTTGGTTAGGAGGGTAAATCCGGTCGAAATAAAATTTCTTCCAATTGCTTTGGCGTAAGTCCAAAACGAACGAGAACATTTAGACATTCAACAACCTTTGTTCTCATCTTGCCATTATGTACCTCTGATGAGCCTATTATGCAAATATGCATACTGACTTAAACATGTTTGATAATTTGCACCATTGACTGACTGTCTGTGTCTCTACTATCAATTATCAACTCATTCTGAGGATGTCACTATGAGGTGAAACATTCGTTAAGAGTTAGAAATTATGTTATGAAAATTCATCATAAACTTGAATAAACCGTACACAAAAAGTCTTTATGATATTCTCATTACTGATAATCATATTATACAAAGTACCTAGATTTATTTCCGTTATTAGTATTTCCGTATATATATAGCTTTCATTTGTGCTATTAAGTTGTTATGAAACAATATTTCGCTGTTCTATTGTTATCACTCCGCTTCAATATCTTGATACACCAACTATTGACGCAAACATCATTTTGAGGGTCTGGAATATAAGAATGAAATGGAGCAGAGAGTTATTATTTTTGGCAAGGAACGAATCGAAAGCTGGATATTGATAAATCTGGTAAAAATACTCCCTCTGCAATTTCATTAGAGAATGTTCTCATTAAATTAATCAATTGATTAATGAGCGTAGTAATTGAATCATAAGGCGCAAACAAAAAAATTCCAGAAAATAAATGATTAAATTTATTTCTCCCATGAAGTTTAAAAAGTTTGTAGTGACAGTTTGTAAAGAAGGGTAGTTTATTTGAATGAATGTGTTAGAGATTCGAGAAGCGTGGACCGCAGTCGAGAAGTGATTTAATATCGAAAAGGGCCCTAATTTAATATAGATCCCCTCTCTTATTAGTTACATATACAAAACACTATTACTATAATGAAGAACTTATAATATGATTTACTCCCGCTGATGTCGTAAACGAAATCACTAATATCATTACTAGTCATGTAGATAGTGCATGTTTTAATATCAGCAGTAATCTGTTATTAGGTTATCTAATTATTTTAGCATTATTATCCAGCATTGCAATCATTTCTAATAGAATTGAATGTACAACAATTAATTAATATCGGCTTTTACGCAGAACTATCAATTCGATTGAAATCTATCAGAAACCAGCAAATTTAATGGATTAATTTCGTTATTAAATGAGACTTAATCAGTTTATATGCACATGTTTATCGGATCGTAGACACAATTAACAGTAACAGTAATATTTGTTTGAAGAAGCTACTGTGTTAGCGAAAATATGCTCACATTTATTTATTAAGCTAGTAAAAAACGAACTTTTAATAGCTATTTTATTTAAGCTTATAAATATTCTGTTCACACTGGAAATAATGGTATAACAAATAAAGATTTTTGTAAACTAGATTTTTTTCTTCCAGAGTTCCAAATTCAGTGATCGAAGACTGCACCATTGTAACACCATGTGTTCAGTTCACGCGGAAGTGAGAGCAATCATCATCATCATCGATTCAAATAGTTCCATTATTCTTTGAGGTAAAGTTAATCCTCAATTGTTTAAGTGTTCTCCATAAATATGTGACGCTTTTGACAAATGCAACATCCCACAGATATATAGATAATATCCCTATTTGCATTGCGAAAAAATCAATCTTAGCTCGTATTTGCAAAGCGGACATAATATTTTGGTATTTTCTATAAATAAAATAATAAAGGAATTTCCTTGGTTCACTTACTTCGTGAATAATTTCCACCAAGTAAACTTATGTTTGCCTAATTAAATGTTTGAGAGTGAAATTAGACTTTATATTACCATCTATGTCTATTGACAAAGATTGACTTCAATATTCCTCCTCCTTCTCGCCATTCTCAACAATGTTCTCAAATGTGGATAATATTACCACTCTTGATATTTTTAACTGTATATAATATATCAACAATTATGCAATACTTTTCCAAATAGACCTCTTTGCTGTAGGTTTCGTTATTAGATACATTCTTCAATTATGGTTATCATTCCTAACTAGATATGATGATAATGTTAGTGAAAATATAACAATTACTTTTGCTCAAGCTTTGTGTCACTCTTATGTAATTATTTTGTAGCTTATATTATATTTGCATATATGCTGGTTTTATTCTTTTCTAATATTTTTCTGTAGACTAATGGATTCCAAATGAAAACTTGTTGTGAAATGTAAATATTCAATCAAAACTTCTGCAATATCGGATAGATTGAAAACATTATAAAGTTGGTGTTGCCTAATTCGAAAAGTCGATATCTATCCAAAGAGTAAAAATTAGTAATAAGCTTTTTAGCGAGATTAATTTTACTGAAACGAGGAAGTTTTATTGCAACACTTCATCGTTTGAAAGTTATTTCCTCAAATTCTTATTATTCAAAGTTTTTAATTTGTGTTGAACATTCTAGCGTTAATTTTTTACTGGTGACTGGAAAACTCTTGCTGCGAGCCATGTATAAACGACTATAAATTTTTTGGTTTATTTCAAAGCATTCGACCAAATCGATTGACGATAATATAAGCAAAATAAACCTTCCTTCCAACGCGATTGGTCTACTTTCGACATCGCTATAAATTAAAACTTCACAATGTGTTTCGTTTATGTAATTTGATTTTCACCCTAAGCTGTAGTTTTGCATCGGTATCGTTCACGTTCCATTACATATTTTATAACTTCCCCAATAGATGGTATTAATATCGTTGGCACTAGTGCCGCTACTGTATTTAATGCATTAAGTTTTTTACAAGAGCTTTGCTGAAAAATTACTTAAGATTTATTGGTCACAGCAGTCTTAACATATTTTGCAACTTGTACAGTCTCATTCCCAAACCCTAACGAAACTTCTGATATATCTGTTATTCCCAATGTATTTTTTCAAATTTGTTAACATTGTATGATATAATCAACATTTGCCAGTTAAACACTCCAGATTCGAATACATTAGAATTTGGAATGAAAAGAAAGAAGCATCCAGTATCAACTAGGACTACGAAAATGATCATAGGATGAAATACTGAATAGATATGTATGATGTATGAATCTAGAGCTTCCGATTTCACTTATTGATTCACATTCAGGTTTATATCACGATACAATAATCTGGTATAGGCGTGAATTCCCACACATTGAATTATTTCCCATATTATATCTAATTACAAATCAATGAAATGATGAATCCATCTACGCCGATATATATCTGAATGATCGTCATCGTCCTGATCAAAAACAATCTGTCGAAAATTTCCTAATCCGCAGATCTGTTAATTCATCCTAACCCATAATTGAGTCAGCTTCCATCTTATAATACTTTATCTCATAACAAGAATGAAGCAACATATTTCAACTGATTATCATCAAAATCAGACTGACCAAAAGCTTCTGGAACATCAATAATCGAATTCCGAAAATCCTCATAATACGAACTAATTTTGTCTCCTTTATTAGTTCTTCAAATTCTATTATTCAATAATGTCTTCATGTTTGCAGCCTCAGATCCATCTCAGCGCATTCTATTGTTGCCACCTGTGAAGGTGGCGAAACGTTTATTCATTATGACACCGAAATAAATTTTATCATATTATTGCATGGAATGGAGGATTGAAATCCTAGATGATATTCCCACAAAATATGTTTCATGGCCATCTCCTAATTTGGAGGAACACATTCCATATATTTTTCATTCTTCATTTTGCTCAAAATTACTGGGATAAATTATTTCAGTCAGGAATGTCCATTGAAGTGTTACTCTTGGTCTGGGAAACTAGAACCTGAAACAACAGCACACTTAGAATCACCAGTCTAAAACAAGCCCTCCTTTCCACAACATCCGAATTATCATTGTTACGTCGATTGTATGGATACCGGTGTGTCGGATTTGTAGTTTCAGGCTCACTGGTTCATGGTTTGAGACTTACTGGTTCGTGGTTTCACTCCCACTGGTTCGTGGTTTTTCATTTGCATCTTTCAAATGTCGATAAGAGGCCAAAATTAAATCTAATGGATGGTTAAAAGGGCACAGTTCCACCACCAGAGTTAATTAGAATCTCAACAGTACAGATGCAAAATATGGAATGCAAAGGTGGCGATATTAAATATATAGAGAGTATGTAGATGAACCTTAGACCAGGTATACGCTCTTTATGCTGATGCCACTGAGCGGTGAAGATCTAAATGTAATCTCCTGTTATAGCGGACTGAATCGTATTCATCGTATCTACATCATGTATTAAGAGGATCACATTCAGCCTATGTGCACCTTATGGAATTATGAAATGCACTTTCATCAGTGACCAGCGAGCAAGTCATTGATTCACCTCCGTTTCTATTCCCTGAGTGAGATTCGTATATTTTGGAAACATTTTCTTCCAACCTTTAGTCTTGAGATACTGTGGACAATACAGATTCTGAAGAAGGAGATCTTGAATATGCTTCGACAAAACAGCATTGGTGTTTATGTTTGTTAGTGTTAATATTCAAACTTGTCTGTCCTGTATCAAAATAAATCACGAATTATTGTTGAATTTCATAAAATCAATTATTTTGAAATGGGAACAAATTGGATACAAAATGTTCTTCATTATAAGTGACAATAATGCAACATAGCTCATCTGGCTTGTGACGCCACGATCGAGCGCGCAGGCCTTGTCTTAGATTGTCTTCACTCCTGGCGTCGGTAGGATTGTAATTATCTAAAACATTTCATAAATGCAGCTCAATTTCATTTTTCAAAATCAAAATAAGATACATATAATGCTTGCAAACTGTATATAATCGGGGTCCTCTTGAGGATCAATGAATGGATGGATGTATTCAACAACAAAATATTACGTCTTATAACCGTTCAATATAACGTTCATTTCATGTTACTTTCTAGACAACACCATATTTAATACATTGATTATTTTCAATCTAATACTCTGTAAACACGTCACTTTATTCCAACATAAACTTAATCTGTGAAACCGATATGGTTGAATAGGCAAATAGTTCTGAGATGCAGGGCTGTATTGGACATTTTAAATGAACACAAGGGATTTTGAAATGGTTATTGTTTTTTCTTGTGGTAAAAGTCCCGCATATGAGACCGTTTACTAGGCCAGTGTTGTCAGGTCCGGGTAAAATATGTTAGGTCATCAATACCCCGCAGCAAAACGTTTGCTGGGATGGTTCTTATTTTGTAAATACTAAATACCGATTCTTGAAAGCTGTGGCAATACAACGGAAATGTCTTACTTGATTTCAACAATCAGAACTAGAATTAAAGCTTCCAGATATAGTGCTGTGAACTGAGTTTCCCCAGAAAAATATTTAAATGCAAGCTTAAAATTAGAATCAGATCCTGATGATCTTTAATCTTTTGATTAATATTTGATGACAGCAGTTCAAGACATCCTGTAAAATTTATTCGAAATCGTACTTGATTTGAAAAATTTCCAGCACTAATAAAGATTTTACAAGATTTGACATTACCTTCAAATAAATCGAGGAGGACAATACTATCAATACCTGGGAATTGAACAGCATCCTAATTATGAGGCTTCCCAGGAAAAGGTGGCTCTTCGAGGCAAGTACAGAAACCTTGTTCGAAAAATTTGATCTTCCGAACTTTCGAGTGAGAACAAGGCGTCTGCAACAAATATGCATGCCGTTCCAGTCCTGCTTCACTCTTTTGGAGTGGTGAAATGGACGGTCGATGAGCTGCATAGACTCGATAAAGACACCCGGAAAATTATGCATATCCATCACAGTTTGCATCCTAGGTCGTCCGTTTATCGCATTTATCTCCCACGTTACCGGGGAGCTGACTCCTCAGTCTGGAGGGTCTGCATCGAAGTGTAGTTCTGAGTAGAGCTTATAATGTTTTCAGGAGTGGCTTGTCAAATGTCACGACTTGGCCGGAGTGGTAGAATTTATAGTTGAAGCAGTACAAAAAGCTGTGGAAAAACTTGATCTCTAATTTCGAATCAGTCAAGAAGGCTAACTAGAGAGCAACCTCGAGCTTAAACCTTCTCTTCTGAGAGCCCAGATGAATGCCGCGGAGCAAGATGTTATGCTCAGGCGGCATGTTGACAAGCCAATACAGGGTGTTTTCTGCCGCTACATAGAAACGCTCGGCTTGTCAACCAAACTGACCAGCCGGGCTTACATCCGAGACCGAGGGATTTACCGCAGCTTGCCAAGATGGAGTAATCAACACCTTGGTCCATCGACAAAACGTGATGGGTGTACATGATGTCAGCTGCAGGGCCTGTCAAAAGGCGCGTGAGACGCTTTTCCACCTGCTGTCGGCATGTCCTGCAAAAGCGGCCTCGACATACACCGATCGCCATAATGCAGCCCTACGGGTGCTGTATTACCATCCAAGGCACTTGTGTGGAATAGACCCAGAGCCGGGGCTGCCTTACATGCCACGAGATATTGAGTCCGTTGTCCGAAACGAAAAACGCCAGATTTACTAGAATTACCTGACTGTCAGCTCCATACAAGCAAATAGGCCTGACGTTGTCCTCCTCGATAAACAAACCACGACTATTTATGACATCGAATTCTCTTCTCCGGCAAAGAAGAACATAGTCGTAAGAGAGGAGAAAAAATGGACAAAGTATCAAGATCTCCTGTTCGAGCTTCGTACGCTATACCCAGGCCACAAGGTCGTATTAGTTGTTCTGATCATCAATGTTTTGGGCGGTATTCGGTATTCGCTGCGTTAGAACATGAAGATCATTTCGGCCTATAAGAACTCAACCATCATCAACATCGTTGATGAAACGGTGCACTCATAGACGACCTTACAGAGTGATATGTAATCATGAACACTTCATTTCTTGGACCTCTCCTAGAAAATTCCGTGTTGGGTATTAGAATATACCAGAAATGTAAGATCGCTGTGAAGCATTCTGATAATACGGTCTACCATCAATCTTTTTCAATCACGATTCTTGTTTTCCCCGATTTGAGGTACTCGGGAACGTTGCTTTTCACTTTTCGATCATTGCGTTCCGTGTAGTTGAATATTCTAGGCTGTAGGCCGTAGGGTATATTTTTTGCAAAATATTGTAATTCGGAAGAATAATTATGTAATAATTTTGATGTTAGATTGTGTATTATCTGCTGTTCGTAATATATTTTACATTCTGTCGCATTCTTTATTCTTCTCAATAATCATTATTGTGAGTCCAGTACTGTATGAGGGAAGCGACGCTATCAGGAACCCCAGTGCTAAAAGCCTTTTGGATATTACATGTTAAAATGGGGGTAAGTAATTCGATTTATGCCCCGTCTTCGAATAACGGCATGTTCCCTATACGCGAATGCTACAGAGGGATATCTGTCGCATAATGAAATGTTTAATTAACTTGAAAACAGAGATCTCAACACAGCCTGTCTATGTGAAGCAGCTTCATTCTATCATTTTAGATACTCAATTACTTTTTAACTTTGCATGCCGAAATATTGACTGCAGCCTCATTTCGCTAACGATAAAGCTTTCAGAATGAAACTTGGTTACGACGATTAAAATAATCCAGTGGTAGTTTATGGATTTTAATTAATCCATTGGTCAGCAACTGTGGTTATCGCAAATTATCTGATTTGATCATTTCTGGAACATAATTAAGTATATTTTTTCCATAATGAATCGTTTAATATAAGAGGGCAAGGTGAAAAATCCCCGAAAATTAAAACACAATCAAAAATTTCATGTGACATTTGTGATGTACCATCTTTAACTAGAACCCATTCAAATTTTCAGATTGATATAATCCATTCAGTTCTGTTTTAATACCCATCGAAAACAAGCAACCTCGAAAATTTTTGTAAACATGGATACAAGTGAATTTCGGGTCTTGATTAAGCATTATTTCTTGCGCGGAACAATATGCAAACCAAAGCGTCGCTTGTTGAACATTATTGGGACCCTCCACCATCGATTGGAACGATTCAAAGTAGTTTACTGATTTTCGTTGTTAGTAAGACCACAAAGGATGTCCAAAGTTCTGGTCGACCAATTGAAATTACCACGTCCGATGTAATCCATGGTATAATATTGGACGATCGGCGAGTTGCTGAGGGTATGGGCATCTCAACCGATCAGGTACGGAGCATTTTGCATACATTTTTGAATATGAGAAACAAATCTACCAGATGGGTGCAGCATTTGCTCTATGTTGACAACAAGGGCGACCGCGTGTCAACTTCAAAGGAGGGTTTGGCGATGTTCAAGCGCGATAAGAAGAACTTTTTGTGCCATTTCGTAACCGTGGACGAAACATGGATCCATCACAACACAGCAGATACCGAAGAACAGTCCAAACAGTGGACTTGTCCTGGCGAATCGGAGCCGAAAAAGGCCAAAGTGGGTTTATCGGCCAACAAAGTCATGGCAACAGTTTTTTGGGATGCGCACGGTATCGTCCATATCGATAACTTTGGAAAAGTCAAAACGATCACGGGCATATATTAAGCAGAGTTGTGAAATCGATTCGACGCCGATTTGAAGAGAAAGCATTTGGCAAATAGAAAAGTGACTGTGCTATTGAAATAATAAGATGCCGTGATGTGTCTCGGTATAATTTTCCCTAAAAGAAGGAAAATTGGTGGAAAATTGCGTCGCTTTCCTTGATATTCCTGTCTCGGTCCTCATCCAACCTGTCAAATTATATGTTTTCATGGTCGCTGAGTATTATTTTAAGGTCATGAAATCAAAAGCAACTATAGTATTCTGGAAAACTTAGAAAAATCAAAATTTGACATATTTACACGACAATCTTTAATCGTTATTTTGTTTTTCGAAAAATTTCAGACAATTATCATGATAAACAAGTATCTTTTATTATGATAGTACAGTACCTCCATCAAAGCTGGTATAAAATGCAGATGTTTTTGAAGCATCAATGATGATGCGGGCGTACGTGTACCATAGAGATACTATACACAAGATCTCTATGACGTGGACTCGTTAATCTGTACGGAGAATACAGCAGCAGTCTTTGAGTGTGGAGGGAAAGGAACTGGCATGCTGGCAATAGTATCAGAGATGCGGCTGTAAGATCACGTCCTTTTTTCTATTTAAATTTATGCAACACGTGAACTCTATGGAATATCGATTGGTGCTGAAACTTAGTAACCGAAAATAAAGTTATGTGAATTAAATTAATGTATATTTGCAACAACAAAAAATTGTCAGCTGAGTAACTTGAAAACCTAATTCACAAAACGAACAGCTCGCGGGTTTGTGAAAAATTCAAGATTTTTTGATAATATGAAAGAAGCGACTATTTCATATATAACCGAGTTATATCATCATTATTATATAGATATTTCACTACAATTTTCTAAAAAAAATTAAATCAAACTTTCATTTTCTGGACTTCTCCGGAGAAATATAGTTGCTTTTGATTTTATAGCTATGAAATAGTATTCAGCAACCACAAAAACCTATAATTTGAAACGTTGAACGGGCACCAAGACAGGAATATGAAGGAAAATGACGCAATTTTCCACCAATTTTCCAGAATTTTCCTTCTTTTAGGGAAATTTGTACCGAGAACTATCACGGTACCTTATTATTCCAATAACACTGTTTAAAATTATTCGAAAAACAAAATTAAAGTTTGTCGTGTAGAAATGGTAAATTTTCCGGACAACTATCGTCGGTTTAGATTTTATGATCATAAAATTATACTCAGCGACCACGAAAACATATAGTTAGACACGTTCTACGCGGACGGAGATAGGAAAAAAGACGCAATTTTTCAGAATTTTCCTTCTTTTAGTGAAAATTGCACCGAGACACATCACGTCATTTGATTATTCCAATACCACAGTCCGAGAAAAAATTTTGGTTTGCTTCTGAGAGTAGGTAAAATTTTCCGGGTTTTTCAGCAAACGTGCCGGATTTTCCATTTTTCGTCTTCAGATTTGGGTTCAGCGGACCAAAATACTCCCTTATACCAAATTTCAGAAGCTTTGGATTAAAAGAGCCCGAGATATTCCATTTGTTAATTGAAAATGGTTTTTCATTGTTTATTAATAGTAATAATCACTAGCCCCCTTTTTTTTTACTAACGATGTGTAAGCCATCCTGGACACGATGCAAAAATAATTTTGCATTTTCGTGTGGTCCACAAAATTTTTGATGTTTTTCAAACTAATGACTGGACTAAGTACATTTCATTAGTACATATACGACCTATTGCAATAACAGCGATGATATAGGAAACCACTTAAGTCCCATGATGTATTAATCAAATCAGCGCTGAATTTTATGGCTAATACAAGCAATTTCAGAAAATTTATACCTCCTTTACTGATAAAAATTAAATGTAGTAAAGACAAACAAGCCATGGATTTAAGAATAAAATTTCGAATGCGATATGAACAACCTGCGTCTTGCAATATTATTTGAAATCGCTATTACAAGTAGTATCGCTACAGGATTATATAATCTGCGCTTTTCCCTGTGCCGCAGTGAACAAAGACGACTATCCTCTAACATGTATCACGAACACACCTTTGCTGTACTCAACATAAATGTTCCAATATACATGTGGTCGGACAATAAAGTTTTATTTGATTTAATAGCGCTGTCGCATAAGCATTCGGTTGAACCCTCTAGTAATAAATAAGAAATACAATTTCATTTTTAACTCCAGACACTTTTGAGTTTTATAACCTACGATAGTTTGTTGTCGAATATATTGGAATTGCAACAGAGGGTATGTGTACATAGACACTGTTTTGAATGTAACTGAAATTCAAATTGGACAATTTCCATCGAAGCATAGCATTTCGGTTCACACAACTTGGACAATTTGACGCTTTGAAAGTTTTCAAAAATGAACCAAGCACTGGTCAAGCTGAGAATTGAACTATCAAATATTTCGTTAAGAGACGTTTTCCAAACAAATCTTTCATATTATTAGGGATGTCCTATTTATGTTACGTGATATATTTTTAATTATATATTATAGCACTCTAATTCTTATGTATCCTACTGTATGCCTGGATAGAATGACCATTAAAAGGATTTCAAGTAGTGTAACGAAGCGTCGTTACTAATTAATATTATTGCCCAAGTAAGTCACCTCTACCGAAATAAAGGAATCAAACTTTGGTACACTACGTGTATAAAAACCCGACAGCAGAGTGTAGCTCCTGATAAGCGAGTCCGCGTTCCGGCGACATTCTCAATGACATGACGTGTCAACTTCAGAGTATAAAAGGAGGCCGGTCTCCCATCTAAACTTGACTTGCGAGGAGACCACCGTAGCTGAAGTAGTAAACCCGAGATACCGAAAGTAGAGTTTTTCCATTTAATCCGATAAATGGAGAGTAAGTATATTCTCGACTTTGCTAACTAATAATTTTTCCGTAAAGATTCAATTGCCGAATTTACATTTCAATAATTCTAGAAAACAGTCCACTGTTGACGATTGTTTTTCCTGAATATATTGGGAAACGCCGTACTGTTCATAATTAATTATTATTTTCCGTCACTATTTGAATCTGAATTTACATTTCAATAATTCTAGAAAACAGTCCAGTGTTGACGATTGTTTTTCCTGAATATATTGGGAAACGCCGTACTGTTCATAATTAATTATTATTTTCCGTCACTTTTTGAATCTGAGTATATTTCGATAATTCAAGAAAACAGTCAAGTGTTGACGATTGTTTTCCTGAATAGATAGGGAAGCGCCGTACTGTTCATAATTAGTTATTATTTCCCGTCACTATTTGAATCTGAGTCTATTTCAATAATTCTAGAAAACAGTCAAGTGTTGACGATTGTTTTCCTGAATAGATAGGGAAGCGCCGTACTGTTCATAATTAGTTATTATTTCCCGTCACTATTTGAATCTGAGTCTATTTCAATAATTCTAGAAAACAGTCAAGTGTTGACGATTGTTTTTCCTGAACATATTGAGAAGAGCTGTTCCGTTCATGATTTAATAATATTTTCCGTGAAGAATCAATTTTTGTTTTAATTTTCAATCAAATTCTAAGAGACGATTCAGTGTTGACAGTCGTTTCATATGAATGCAATGATGAATACCAGTTTAGTTAACAATTAAGAATTTCCGTAAAGAGATTGAGTTCCATTTCAAGTTAGGGATTCCCCGTGAACAATTTAATAGTAATTTGTTCTTCCGAACACTGATTCCGTATTTCTATTAAACCAAAAGATAAACCGAGGCGTAATAAATTGTCATAAGGAGAGACACAGTAGTACACGGGTGCTTGGTCACCTCTCAAGTAAACAGATTTCCGAGTCGAATTCAGGAAGACGTGTACAATCTGATATTCTCATTTCTTACATCGTGTTAGGGTATATTGACCTAATCGAGATACCAGCTGTTAGTGAGCCTGATAAAAAACTTTCGCGGAATCATTTGGATTTAATAATCGAATAGCGTACGTCATATAGGGATGACCGAATATCACTGTCTTATAAATGTTGTCATTTCCAGTGAAAACTCTGTATAGATATTTTGATTGTTGATAATTGTATATAATATTGTAAATAGTTAATGATTTATTTCTGTCAATAAATTTTTGTGTCTTTGCCTTATAAAATGAGTGTGGAAGAAGGTGGTTCTAGATCCTTAGGCGATAGTAAAGTATCTTGGATCTACACAAAAAGGAAGGAGGAACTGGAAGTAGAACTGTTCAAAGTTGGACTCAGCGTGATGGGAACAGTAGATGACATGAGAAAGCGATTGGTGGAGCACTACCGAACTCATCCCAGAACAGCAGATGGAGAAAGAGATCTCACGTCGGGAGGAGAATTTTCTCAAATACCTCCACCCCCCCCCCCCTGACAACAGGGATCGATCTAAGCTCATGGACCAGGTGCGAAAATGGGGTTTACATTTTGAAGGAAAGAAGGATAGTTTAGAATTCCTGGAACGATTTTCCGAATTGAAAGAATCGTACGGAATTGAGGATACAGACTGTCTTCATGTATTACCGGAAGTGCTGAGAGGGCAAGCTTTATTGTGGTACCGGAATAATAACCGACAATGGGTCACGTGGGATGACTTCATTACCGATTTCGAATTGTATTTTCTACCGACAAACTATCGCCGAGACATCCTGGATTCCATTATAAAAAGGGTTCAGGCTCCGCAAGAGTCCTCTAAGGACTACGTGATTGCTCTGCAAACTTTATGCAGGCGTGGACAAGTATTGTCGAAAACCGAAGAATTATCAAGGATTTATAAAAATCTCCGCCCGGATGTGAGACAATATGTACGTCCCAGGGATTTTACTTTTCTCGCCGAATTGATCCGATTATGTGAGGAATATGAAATTGTAGAGCAAGAACTGGTGCATACTAAAGCGACGTCCAAGGTACCGAAAGACACCAACCCGCCTCGCGATATCAACATGATTCTTTCTCCCACGGGATCCAGGGCCCAGGAGATATGTTGGAGATGTGGAGGGAAAGGACACAGGCGGTTCCAATGCAGGGGTCCCTTTAGAAAATTTTGTTCCCAATGCGGAAAACAAGGCGTGTTAACCAAGGATTGTGGATGCCAAAAGGCATTTTCGGGAAACGCCCGAACGTCCGACGTCAAGACAGGCTTCGTCGGAACGTTATAAGTCCGTTGCCTGTCACCGGAAATGTATCCACGCTTGCCGAAGCGTTGCCCGATCCGAGGATACATTTAGAGGTGAAAATCGGATCAAGGAAATTCTCCGCTTTAATTGATACGGGATCGGTTAAATCCTATATCAATGATGACGTCGCCGATTATTGTAATGAACTAAATATTCCGGAAACCCGCACTTGTCAAAAGGCTAGCTTAGCGGATGGAACTATTATTAATATACAGAGAGGATACTATATTAAATGTACCGCAGCCTCGCAGGATAAGGAAGGTCAATTTTTAGTACTTCCCGGTATGGTATCGCAAATGCTTATTGGAATAGATTTGATTCACCACTGGAGAGTGACAATCAACTTCAGCGAACCTAGGACTTTCGACTCTAGTGAGCGAAAAGAGGTTGATCCCATACAGTCGATAACTCGATTAGTGACGACCCAGGAAGCAAGGTTGCAGGCATTTTTGAAGGAAGAATTAAAACAATTTGAGGGTATTAAAGGATGTATTCCTTTGGTAAAACATCAAATTAAATTAAAGAACATAGCTCCGATTAAACAACGATACCGACCTCAAAATCCTGCTATGCAAAAAGTTCTGGATGAGGAGGTGGACAAAATGTTGAAAGAAGGGATCATTGAACCATCCAGTAGTCCGTGGAGCTCGCCAGTCGTTCTTGTCAAAAAGAACGAAGGAAAATACCGTTTCTGCATAGACTTTAGGAAAGTCAATGACCAATCTGAAAAAGATGCATATCCCTTGCCGTTTATTACGGCAACATTGGAGAAACTGAAAGAGGCTCGATATGTATCCACTTTAGACTTGAAACAGGGTTATTGGCAAGTACCGCTCACTCCAGATAGTAAACCGGTTACAGCTTTTACCGTACCAGGCCGAG
Organism: Endomychus coccineus; assembly: GCA_958510875.1. Taxonomy (NCBI): domain Eukaryota; kingdom Metazoa; phylum Arthropoda; class Insecta; order Coleoptera; family Endomychidae; genus Endomychus; species Endomychus coccineus. The sequence goes on along the minus strand of OY294071.1, from coordinate 4,878,630 downwards.
GGTTATATCAATTCACGGTGATGCCCTTCGGCTTACATTCAGCACCAGCGACATTCCAAAGACTTTTAGATAAAGTCATTGGACCCGATATGGAGCCTAACGCCTACCCCTATATCGATGACATAATCGTCGTGAGCAAGACCTTCGAGGAACATCTGACCCATTTGGGAAAGGTCTTTGCTAGATTAAGACTGGCTAATTTGCAGATTAACCCCGACAAATGCCATTTCTGCAAACCAGAATTGAAATATCTGGGGCATCTGGTAGGTCAAGAAGGCATAAAGACTGACCCCGATAAAATAAAGGCCATCTTGCAGATGAAACCTCCTGAGCATATAAGAGGACTGCGGAGGTTTTTAGGGGTAGCATCTTGGTATAGAAGATTTATACCCTCTTTTTCTAAGATTGTGGCTCCACTGACCAGCCTGTTAAGGAAGAAAATGAAGTTTGTTTGGTTAGGTGAACAGGAGGAAGCTTTCCAGAAAATTAAAGAGAAACTTACACAGGCTCCAGTGCTAACCTGCCCTGACTTCTCGCAACCATTTATCCTTCAGACTGATGCCTCCGATTATGGTTTGGGAGTGGCCCTTACTCAGAAAATAAGTGGTCAGGAGCAGATAATCGCGTTCGCCAGCAGAACTTTGAGTCCATCGGAGAAAAACTATTATGTCACCGAGAAGGAGTGTCTGGCCATCCTTTTCGGAATACGAAAGATGAGAATGTATTTAGAGGGTTATCGGTTTACCGTTATCTCCGATCACCGGGCGTTAAAGTGGTTACGCAATTTGAAAAACCCTTCTCAGAGATTGGCTCGGTGGGTAATCGAACTCCAACAATACGATTTCGATATAGTATATCGAGAAGGTGTGCTCAACCGATTGGCCGATACCTTATCTAGAGCACCCCTAGACGCAGAAGAAGAGCAAGCAGAAATTGCCGTTGTACAGGAGGAAAGTGTCGACCCGTGGTTGAACAAGAAAATGAAAGAAGTTTCGGAAAAACCCGAACAATGGTCAGATTACCGTATAGAGAATAATCGTTTGTACCGATATTTTTATGAGGCAAATGATTATACCGAAGGAGCTCAATCCGAACCGTGGAAATTATGCGTTTCCAAACAAGAGCGGCCTAGAATTTTAAATGAATGTCATGACGAAAGCACCGCGGGACATATGGGCATTACGAAAACAATTGCCCGAGTGGCCCGAAAATATTTCTGGCCAGGGATGTTTAGAGAAATCTCGCAATATGTTCGTAATTGTCCCCAATGTTTGAAACATAAAGCCTCGCAACAACAACCGGCAGGACTAATGCAGCAAAGTCAAGTGTCACAGCCCTGGGAAGTCGTGAGTGTAGACTTGGTGGGACCCTTACCACGCTCATCGAAAGCTAATAATTATTTACTAGTGTTTCAGGACAAAATGACGAAATGGGTAGAATGTCAAGCCATTCGGAAAGCCAATACCGCAACGGTTCTTCGAATTTTCCAGGAAAGAATATTGATGCGATTTGGATGTCCTCGAGTTCTGATCAGTGATAATGGCTCTCAGTTTATAGCCAACCAATTCAACCGTTTTCTAACGGAAATTGGCATACGGCACAAACTGACCCCTCCGTATACACCGCAAGCGAATCCCGTAGAGAGGGTTAATAAAGTTATCAAAACCATGGTCGCTCAAATCTGCGAAGTCGATCACCGAAAATGGGATGTGAGTCTACCCGAATTGATGTTTGCCCTCAATACCGCCCGTCATGACTCCACTGGTTTCACCCCGGCCTTCTTAAATTATGGGAGAGAGCTGGAACAACCACGCACGCTGTTTCGAGAAGCTCAAGGACAACCCGACGCTTGCAAAGAAAATTTCGAACCCGCCGTACATGCAGAGTATTTGACTGGCTTACAAGACGTGATGAGTTTTGTGAAACTTAAGTTGAATAGGGCCTATAATGTCTAGAGCCATCACTATAAGAGAGACGTAGGGATTGGATACCGCGCGTAGGAGATGAGGTCATGAAGAGGGAACATCCACTGTCGTCAGGGGTGCAAGGATTCGCGGCAAAACTAGCCCCCAAGTTCGCAGGCCCATACCGTGTGAAGAAGATCCTGTCTCCGGTAGTAGTCCTCCTTGACAATGGAAGAGGGCGTCCACCTCTTCGAGTCCATGTCAAGGATTTGAAGACAATAACTAAGAACTAATTTTTTTTATTCCTTTAGGTATGACGTCCAGCCCGCAGATTCGTACCCCTGAAGTTCCCCGTACTCCCGGAGACGATGCCGAGGCCGCTCTTCAGCTGGGTCGGAAGTATTTGGAGCTATTCGGACATACACCGGACACGAGCCCGATTCTCCAATTGTATTATTCCCCGTTGCCCAAGCGAGATGCCTCCAACCCCCGGCCGTCTTCTCTTCAACAACAGCCCCTCCCCGAAGGCAGAGACTTCTATTCCCAGGGTAAATAACCCAGTGCCCCAGAGTGACAGAGACACCATTAGTGGCATAATTAGGATAAGTAGTATTAAGACTAGCGTTAAGAATATTTGTAAACGTCCGCGCCGAAAGAAATTCCGCTATTATCGGGTTAGGGATCCTTCTGGTAAAGTAGTAGTCCGCGTTAAGCTGCCCTGGGACAGCACAGAGACGCCAACTTACCAGGAGTATTTGGATGGAAAATTTTAATAAAATTAAAATTTTTCCGAAGAAAGGGAGGTGTGTAACGAAGCGTCGTTACTAATTAATATTATTGCCCAAGTAAGTCACCTCTACCGAAATAAAGGAATCAAACTTTGGTACACTACGTGTATAAAAACCCGACAGCAGAGTGTAGCTCCTGATAAGCGAGTCCGCGTTCCGGCGACATTCTCAATGACATGACGTGTCAACTTCAGAGTATAAAAGGAGGCCGGTCTCCCATCTAAACTTGACTTGCGAGGAGACCACCGTAGCTGAAGTAGTAAACCCGAGATACCGAAAGTAGAGTTTTTCCATTTAATCCGATAAATGGAGAGTAAGTATATTCTCGACTTTGCTAACTAATAATTTTTCCGTAAAGATTCAATTGCCGAATTTACATTTCAATAATTCTAGAAAACAGTCCAGTGTTGACGATTGTTTTTCCTGAATATATTGGGAAACGCCGTACTGTTCATAATTAATTATTATTTTCCGTCACTATTTGAATCTGAATTTACATTTCAATAATTCTAGAAAACAGTCCAGTGTTGACGATTGTTTTTCCTGAATATATTGGGAAACGCCGTAGTGTTCATAATTAATTATTATTTTCCGTCACTTTTTGAATCTGAGTATATTTCGATAATTCTAGAAAACAGTCAAGTGTTGACGATTGTTTTCCTGAATAGATAGGGAAGCGCCGTACTGTTCATAATTAGTTATTATTTCCCGTCACTATTTGAATCTGAGTCTATTTCAATAATTCTAGAAAACAGTCAAGTGTTGACGATTGTTTTTCCTGAACATATTGAGAAGAGCTGTTCCGTTCATGATTTAATAATATTTTCCGTGAAGAATCAATTTTTGTTTTAATTTTCAATCAAATTCTAAGAGACGATTCAGTGTTGACAGTCGTTTCATATGAATGCAATGATGAATACCAGTTTAGTTAACAATTAAGAATTTCCGTAAAGAGATTGAGTTCCATTTCAAGTTAGGGATTCCCCGTGAACAATTTAATAGTAATTTGTTCTTCCGAACACTGATTCCGTATTTCTATTAAACCAAAAGATAAACCGAGGCGTAATAAATTGTCATAAGGAGAGACACAGTAGTACACGGGTGCTTGGTCACCTCTCAAGTAAACAGATTTCCGAGTCGAATTCAGGAAGACGTGTACAATCTGATATTCTCATTTCTTACATCGTGTTAGGGTATATTGACCTAATCGAGATACCAGCTGTTAGGGAGCCTGATAAAAAACTTTCGCGGAATCGTTTGGATTTAATAATCGAATAGCGTACGTCATATAGGAATGACCGAATATCACTGTCTTATAAATGTTGTCATTTCCAGTGAAAACTCTGTATAGATATTTTGATTGTTGATAATTGTATATCATATTGTAAATAGTTAATGATTTATTTCTGTCAATAAATAGCTGTCATCATTTTATTCAAGGCAAAGACATTATTCTTCTGTAGGAAGAGCATCTCTCAAATACCAACCACAAAACTAAACTAGAAGAACTCTGACCTTCTTACTTGTAAGAAACCCAGGCAGGTCTGCTAAGGTACATGACCGTACCGTAACCTTAGGGGACAACTAATCTTCCACCAAAATTAGTCATTTGGGCGGGAATTGGTTACAGTAGTTCTAAGGTATTTATTTATTTATTAAAAAATTTAGGTCATACAGCAGAGTGTTAAACACTCCAATAAAAGTATAACACTAAAAATTAAGATTAATGAAACAAGTAGAGGATGGAGTTATCCTAAGATTAATATAATTTGTAATTCAAAAATAAAATTTTTAATTTTCAAATTTGAAATAATAATATTATCAGATTCAGGCTGATATAGTTCATGAATAGTAGATGATATCAGAAACAACAATCTGATAATTCGGTGTAAAAAGCTTATTATAAAGTAATAATATTACAAATATAGTTATGGCGAGACCGAACTGAACAGCCGTTCCCTGAACAAAAAGGACAGCCCTTGCGGTGACTTCACAGCTGACGCACATATTATAACTCAAAAAACACGTCTAATATATGACAGCGAAGAAGAATGTGTCCACATAACTGTATTTTCATAAAATAAAAGTCTACTGATACCACTGCAGATTCGGAGCGAACTATCATTGACTGCAAAATTGCACATATAAAGATTTAAAGTCTCTTATGGAAGTGAGGGTTGTTTTACTTGTTTCAGAGATAGATTGTACTTGCAAATTCATTTCAATTTTCCATTTTGAGGAACGCGTTGAGTAAGGTTTATTCGACATTCTTCAATTTTATGTATTTTATAACAAATTGCTTATGTATTGAGCTCTGGTAATCAAGATTCAATAAAGATTTCAGCAGCAAATAGGAACAAGATGAAGAGATCTTGTTGAGCTACATCTCAATAATAATACTATTTAATAAATTTAAGATCAATCATAATGGAAATTAAAACTCCTGAGACGAGATTCAGATATCATAGTTTATTTAAATGATGTGTGTTTATTTTACTGATGATTGAATATTAAAAACAGAAAAATTTACAAAAGTGATAATAGATCCAAAATTTATCGATACGTTGAGTGACTAAGAGAGATTAAATTAACATAAGGTAAGAAGAATAGATTTCATATAAATCAATAAATTAAAATTTCGGAGAAGATAGGATTCAGAATTGTCAGGGAACTCAAACTCTATTTCTTCAGTCGTAGACAAAGCAATTATGTCAATATGTCATGCCAAGAGATACTCTACACCCAAGCATCTCCTTATGTTCTACGAGTACAAAGACCAGATTCGACATGTCCTGGAGTATTGTTCACATGTTTGGAATTCATCTCGAAAACAAACTCTGAAGCATTTGGTTGATGATGCCACACTTACGAATTCATTGCATAAATGTGGGCGATCTCTCCCTATTTTTAGATATTTTTATGGTTCGGAGCCCATCGGAAATATCGCTTGATACGAGCAATTCCAGATAGGCTAGACAAGCTCAAACTGGCCACCCCTTCATTGTCGAGTTCGATATCTACCGAACTTCTTTCTACCAGACTTGATTTTCCTTTTGAAAGTTGTGGGACGCTTTGCTTAATGAGGTATTTCCTGATGCATACAACCTCCAAACTTTCAAGAATAATTTCAATGCCTCTCATTTCTCGTGTAGTCAAAATATAAAACCAAAAAATCTTATCTATGCTGCATTTTTTAGTTTAGGTAGGTAATGTAGATAATACATTTCGCATGAAAGAATTAGCATAAAAATGGATTAGTTTCAAACATAATTGAGTGGAAATTATGAATTCGATATGAATCTGCATTTCCTTTACAGGTGTTTGTGTAGGTAATGAAACTATATCGGATGAAATGAGCCTGATGTTGATTATAGAGGGAACATAATAAAATTCCGGTTCAACAAATTAGAACTACCAGTTATAGGAAAAAATTGGATGTATTGAATATTACCTTATTTCAGATGATCGATTACCGTGGTTCCCTCTTAACTCACTGAACACATTATCGAGATACGCGATTGAGGTTTCATGAAGATGAGTTATTTCAACTACTAGTCAATTACCGAAGTTACGATTCAATTCAAGGTTGAAATCACTATATAGAAGTATGGTAACAATAATAGCTTATTGATATTGTTATCTGTATAAGATTGAGTAATCATTTTCTAGCACTAGAAAGCTAATAACATAACACTGTTGGATGATTATTTAACATGATCAAATATTGGACTTAATTCAACGAACATCATGCCTGAGCGCAATTAAGTATATTATCATTCTTATCTGCCCGACTCATGCACCATTATAAACGAACCAAATTTACCGAGGTAGAATGAAATTTCAACATCTCATATTTAATTGTAATTGGAATTATTTTGCCCGGCGCATCCACTATTATGAACGAACAAATTTCGACATCCCATATTTTATTGTAATTAAAATCATTCTTATTTGCCCGGCGCATATACTATTATGAACGAACAAATTTTAACGAGGTAGAATGAAATTTTAGCTTCTCATATTATATTGTAATTGCAATCATTCTTATTTGCAAGGCCCCTCACTATTATGAACGAATAAATTTCAACATCTCATATTTTATTGTAGATGGTATTATAATTAAAATCATTCTTATTTTCCCGGCGCATCCACTATTATTAACAGAACAAATTTCGACATCCCATATTTTATTGTAATTGAAATCATTCTTATTTGCCCGGCGCATACATACACTATTATAAACGAACGAATTTTATCGAAGTAGAATGAAATTTAAGCTTCTCATATTTTGCTATAGTTGAAATCATTCTTATTTGCTCGACGCTTCCACTATTATAACCGAACAGAGTTTACCGAGGAACAATAAAATTTCAACATCTCATACTTTATTGTAATATTGGAATTATTGCTCTTTGCCCGGCGCATCCACTATTATGATCGAACAAATTTCAACGTCTCATATTTTATTATAATTGAAATCATTCTTATTTGCCCGGCGCATCCACTATTATGAACGAACAAATTTCGACATCCCATATTTTATTGTAATTAAAATCATTCTTATTTGCCCGGCGCATATACTATTATGAACGAACAAATTTTACCGAGGTAGAATGAAATTTTAGCTTCTCATATTATATTGTAATTGCAATCATTCTTATTTGCAAGGCCCCTCACTATTATGAACGAATAAATTTCAACATCTCATATTTTATTGTAGATGGTATTATAATTAAAATCATTCTTATTTTCCCGGCGCATCCACTATTATTAACAGAACAAATTTCGACATCCCATATTTTATTGTAATTGAAATCATTCTTATTTGCCCGGCGCATACATACACTATTATAAACGAACGAATTTTATCGAAGTAGAATGAAATTTAAGCTTCTCATATTTTGCTATAGTTGAAATCATTCTTATTTGCTCGACGCTTCCACTATTATAACCGAACAGAGTTTACCGAGGAACAATAAAATTTCAACATCTCATACTTTATTGTAATATTGGAATCATTGCTCTTTGCCCGGCGCATCCACTATTATGATCGAACAAATTTCAACGTCTCATATTTTATTATAATTGAAATCATTCTTATTTGCCCGGCGCATCCACTATTATGAACGAACAAATTTCGACATTCCATATTTTATTGTAATTAAAATCATTCTTATTTGCCCGATGCATCCGCTATTATGAATGAACAGAGTTTACAGAGGTAGAATGAAATTTCAACATCTCATATATTATTGAAATTGGAATTTTTTTACTTGCCCGGCGCATCCACTATTATGATTGAACAAAATTCACAACTATTATAAGCGAACAAACTTTACCGAGGTAAAATGAAAATGTAAGTTCTCATATTTTATTGTAATTGAAATCATTCTTATTTGCCCGACACATCCACTATTATAAATGAGCAGAGTTTACCGAGGTAGAATGGAATTTCAACATCTCATATTTTATTGTAGTTGGGATCATTCTTATTTGTCCGGCACATGCACTATTGTAAACGAACAGAGTTTACCGATGTAGAATGAAATGTCAACATATCATATTTCATTGTAGTTGAAATCATTTTTATTTGCCTGGCGCATCCACTTTTATCAGCAAAGAAATTTTACCTAGGTAGATTTGAAATTTCAAACTAATATTTGAATAGAATTTGTTCCATTCCATATATCACTTTTGATACTCATTAACAGATTTGAGAGATATTTCTGGGGGTCCAGAAAAGAAATTTACCTATCATGACAATAATTATGCGACTAAAAATTAGTGTTGATTTGATCACCGACACCAACTTCTAAGTTGTGGCAGCTGCTTCCTGACGTTAGTAATTGGACTTGAATATAGAAATTTGCATTTCTTTGAGGGATGTAGAAATTTTCAAAAATGGTCCTAAATAAATTTAGTTAATAATATTTCTTTGTGAAAATTATATTAATATTATTTAATAATAAGTTCATGAAATAGATCTGGCTATTTGCTGAAACTTATTCTCAATGTTTTGGTCCAACTTAAAACTCACAGAGTGAGAAAGTAATAGATATTTTGTATTGTAGGTAGTTCAATTAATTCAAAACAGAGATTCGAGAAATAACTGAAAGACCACCCTCAGAGAGGTTTACCGTTCAATCTATTCCAATATTCAAATACAAACAATATGAAGAAAGAATAACATTGCCAGGCAATTTTAGACTTGACAAGTAAAAAGCGTATAAGATATATATTTGCTGAAGGTCGCATTATAGATTCTATCCGAGTTTTTGAATTCAATTTTCGCAGCCGTAATCTGCAGTTGGTATTGGTCAGTCGCATTTGGGATTCAATTCTATATCTCAAGAGATAGATATCGCGCTAGCCACAGGGGTGTATGGAAATGACGAGGCTTCTTGGATATTCTGAAATCAGAACCGATTGTTGCACCTGTGGCCATCGACTTCGCAACATCACCGCAAATATTAACACTTCAAATATCAAATCCAATTTTCGAACACAATAACCGGTATGACTGTTTATCCCCAAACGTTATTCCCTTTCACCCTTACGTTCTATAACTCACAACTTCAAGTTTCATCCTATTGTATTTATTTAACCCCATTTATAAATTTGGACACGCTGTTTCTTGCATTCATGCGCCATTAATGTGTCTGTCACTAATAAACTAATAAACTAATAATAATAATGAATAAATTATAACCATAGAGATATCATCTTTTTTTTAATTATTCAACATCATGGCCTGGTCTTGTTCCATCTTTGAACTCTAGATAAGGATAACAATAATTCAATATGAACTTTCTAGAATTGGGAAAATGAATCTCGTAGTTATACTAGAGCTTGAATTTTAACAATTATTAATGCTAACAAATGTTTCACCATACTGTCGCTTCATCAAACCGTGAGAGTTATCAACTTTGTTCTATTCTTTGAGCCTTCAAAAGTTTTGCTAAAAAATATGTTTAGACATTAATTAGTTATGAAGTAGGAAACTATTTAAAACAATAAATTTGTTATTTTAGATTGTGCTTCAGCAGTAGAATCTACAGATAAATTGATGAAGAAATTGCACCTTCAGAAGCTGAGACAAGAAGAATAAGTAAACTCCCGGAACGTTTTGGTTATTTCATTCGAAGTGTATCTGGTAAGTGAATGATTATATCATTAAGAAAATCGAAAGTTATTTTATATTTGCAAAACTATTGAGATTCAAACTTTATTGAATCCGACTGTTTTTGGATCATCGAATAGAGAGAATATGCTTTTTTCACTCATCGAATGAGAAAAAATACGTTTTTGTATTAATAAATATAGAAAGTAAGCCTTTTTCACTCATCGAATAGAAAAAAAGACATTTTTGAATTAGATTGTTTTTGGATCATCGAATAGATAGAATATTTTTTTAGGCTTTATGATCTCTCAAAATTTTTTAATGGTAGAATTTTTCTGAATTTTAATATAAATATTATTTATAAAATTATCCTTTTTTTTAAGGGGAATTGGAACAACTTTCTTACTTTGAGAGATAACTGGATAGTAAGGGGCAAAGTTGAAGCAGCTAACCATATGACGGAAGTTTCTCAAGAAGTACAAGACCCGGTCAAATGCTTTGGAAATATCCACTGCTACCGCTAGAGAGATTTCCTATATTTTTCAATAGATTTCTGTCATACATGTGTTACGTAGTCAAGGACATTTACTGTCGATCTCTGGTGATGAAAGTCATATTGCCGATCATTCACGATTTTGGAGCTCCCTAGGTATTGGATGAGCTCGATGTAGATTACTTTCTCCAGCCCTTTAGAGATCACAGACAACAGTGCAATGGATCTATATTTATTAGGAAAAAAATAGGGAAAAATAAAAACTAACAACGGACCTACTCAGGCATTGCCAGACTGTGGGCTATGTTTTTTATTGATTTTTTACATTCATAATGGTTATGAAACGATGTGAATTGTCATTATTATGTGTAGATATCAAATATCAATTATAAACGTTACATGTTAAATGAAAGAAAAAATGTTGAATATAAAATGTAAAAATTGTAATATATAAGAATTTGTACCTAATGTATAATGTAAGACATAGATCAATATAATAATAAAATGCAAATAGCTAGGGCTGTGCCAGTACGTCTTACTATGCGCGTAATCAAACTTCTTTTTCTTGTCAAGTTTTGTTCTACATATTGATAATCCTTCCTCTTCATTACTTCAAGATACGGTTCATGTAAGTGTAAGTATAATATTGAAATTATTACACTTCAAATTGTATTCCTAATGGAAACATAGTGTACCTGTAGGGAATAATGCGTTGGGGGAATTACAACACGTGTCTTAGACAGTAAAGGTGAATGAAATAATAAAGGAACGAAATGAAAATTTAGTCTGCTGTAAAAGGTTAGGACAAATAAAATGTTTCCATGATTTCCGACAATAAATCGGGTAAAGTGGTTCGATATAAAGACATTCAACATTCGGAACTGAACTACTCAGGTAGAAACTGAGGGGGCGGCGGCTGCAAGAGTCATAAATTCTCCCTATTTCTTTTTCAAATCTCATATATGGCATAATACTAAACATCTAACCAACCTTTTATTTTATTGTTGCATAATTAAAACGTATATCGCTTTTCTGGGGTATTTGAATATAAAAAGAAAACGTTTAGAAATTCATATATATATATATATATATATATATATATATATATATATATATATATATATATATATATATATATATATATATATATATATATATAATTTATTGAACAGAGTTTTTAAAAAGATAAACGAGATGAGGACTTTTCAGAAATATTCATACATTTTTGAACCCCGCATTTTTGCGTTGTGGTAAAAGTGAGGACTCCACATATTTTCGTTACCGAGTCACAAGAAAAAATATTTATTATACATAACAATAATGATATACTTTTAAACTATTGTTTTATATTGATAAATTTCTGGGCAAATAGGTCACACTAATACATATGTTTATTATTTTTGTCTTAACGTACGTTTCGGTATCATGACCATCATCAGAAGACGTATCAATGTCTAAAACGGGCTTTCTTAAAACTAATTGTATCAAGCACAAAGCGTCCTCATCGCACCAATTTCAATTGAAAATCCCCACATGGCCGAAACGAACAGAAACATGAGTAATCGAAATTCTAACATATTAATGTTTTAAATATATGTGTATGTATCAAGAATCCACTGCATATCAATCTACTTATAACATTCGAAGTCATCTCAAGTAATGTTTGAGTAAAACTGAAACTAAAATATAACGCTCAAGTATCCACTTTCGAACCAGTGTTAAAGGTTTATGAGGTAATAGGAAAAGGTTGTCAGACCTTACTAGAAATATTGCTATTTCAGTAAATATTGTTTAGAGAGGCATGTATAAGTCCCATCGCAATCTGAACAATTTAATTTGTATACTGTGTGGGTTTGTTTATCTTTATGTATTAAAGGTTTTAGATTTGAGAACTATTTACCAACACAGTTAGTAGGTTTATGCGCAACATTTATATCATATTTTTTAAACAGTTCTTAATTTTCTCTGAAGTCTCCAGAATGTATGGTACTGTTATAAAATTATCTGTATTACCGTTTATATTATTTATATATGAAGTATCATTATAGTTCATTCTTTTTTCAATGATGGGGTTGCAAAATTTTGTTTGAGTAACCATTCATTTCCAATGTATTACGAACAATTTTCAAATTTTTGGGACTGTCCTCTGGGTGGGACAATTTAGCAGCGCAATCTGTGAGGCTGTTTATAATACTTTTTTTATAACTTGTTGGTGCAACTGAATTATAGTGAAGATATCGTTGAGATCAAACTTCTTTAGTAAACCACGATGTTTTTATTTTTCAAACTGAATAAGGCCTACTGTTCATATCTAGGAAGTTTATGTTTTTGTTCACTTCTATTTCAGTGAATTGAAATTTACAGTAGGAATTATTGAATTCATTAATCATCTACTGAATTTCATGATTCGGAACACACTTTCAGTGGAAATTATTAAATTTATTAATTACGTACTTAATTTTATGATTGGGAACACACATTAGGCAATCATCTACACACCGCTTAAAGAATACGGGTTGAAAATTTAATGAATTTATTACAGATTCCTCTAGGCATTCCATAACTAGGTTAGCTATAGTAGCTGAAATAGGAGATGCCATTGCTGTGCCGAATATTTGTCCAAAATATTTCTCACCGTATTGAAAAAGTTAATTTATTATTCGATCTAATAGAATGACCGGTATGGAGATCTCGAATCTTCTATTTTTCGAATGGTACCAGATTCAGGAAAACTTCTCGTTCGGAATTTAGATATATGACTCCATGTATCGCAATCCTATGATTTACTTTGAGTGCAATAATGTACACTATATCGAGATATAACCATTGTGAACTGCAACATTTCCATATATACGTATTCAATATTGTCAGCCGAGTTTGGTTAAGCTGAATAGATTATTCAATAACGTAGAAATTGATAAAAATTATATCTTGGTATGGCAAACACGTTGTCAACATAATATAACCACATTCGCCAGAAATATAGGATGTGATTTGAAGGGCATTTCATTCGAAATAATGGACTTCATGTCACACTCTGGTATAATCCATCATTCATATAAGGTAGTTGATGTGGTTTCAGTTGGTATGAATGTATCCGTGTATTTTCACAAGAATAGAAATGTTACTAAACAACACACCATCAACAGTTCGAAGGATAATTCCATATTACATGATGATGAAAGAATAAATTATAATCTTTCTATTTGTATTGCTAACAATCCGATATTTTATTTAATTTGCGTGATATCTTACAGTTTTATGACGCTTTGTTATGAGCAATTTCTAGCTCAATTTCTAATGTAACTCTTTAAATTGCTAAGACTAGAGTGGCTATATATCTAGATGTTGTGGTCGCACAACTAAGTGGCCATTTATTTCGGTGGCTTTTCCTCTTCTAAGCTTTTAACACGTCATCTCCACTTTCTATCTCCCTGCAATTAACTGTGCTTTCTCACCATATTTTCACTGAAAATGTGTCACATCCACAAAATTTGCAGCCTGCAGTTAAATGTAAGCTAATTATTCCTCTATTCTCCACTTAGGGAAAAACCAAGATATAAACCAATCGTTTCTCTCTATTGTTCTACTAATTTCAAATGTTCGCACATTTCCAAATATGTCCTAAATAAGCTTCACAATTTCATTATATTTTCATCGTGTTAGTATGATAAATTCTGAAATGAAACACGCCTATTTGGTGATAAAAAGTAACGAGAATTTCGCGGGTGTATTAGTCCGATTCGGGTGATTTTTTCTTTGTTGTGTTGGTTAACATGTCTTAACATGTATCTGTACATTGTTAGCCGATTCAGATGAATGCTTCAGCTTTCAAAGAGATTATATCATGTGTTTTAGCACCCTCGACGATTATCAAAATGAAAATGGATCAGACAATTGGCATTAAATTATAAGAATGAAATAAAATTGAGCGCAAAGTTTTTAAAATGTTAAATATTGCATTTGGTGAGTCTGCTATGAGTAAAACTAGGGTTTACGAGGGGCTTAAGCTTTCCAAGAAGGCCGTGAAGACGTTGAAGAGGACGAGTGCCCTGGACGACCCAGCACATCAACAACCGATGAAAACGTGGAAAACGTGAACGAAATGATTATGAACGACCGCCTAATCAGAATTAGAGAAGTAGCTGAAGATGTCTGCATATCAATTGCCTCATGTCCGAATTTCTGGAGCATCAATTCATGGCTTTTGGATCACGATAATGCACCTGCTTGTTCGTGACTTTTCGGCTGAAAAAACACTGTAATGATGCCTCAGCCTCCATATTCGCCAGACATGAATCCATGTGACTTTTTTCTGATCCCAAAAATAAAGAAAGTCTTAAAAGGACGTCGTTTCGCAAGCTTAGAAGAGATTAAAGTTGAATCGCTGAAGGAGCTAAATTCTATCCCAAAGATCGAGTTCCAGAAGTTGAACTCCATTTCTGATACATACTATGTCATACACATAACAGTGTCCTCCTCTTATTTGTGTGAAATTCATTAACGTGTTGTGTAGTCCAAATCAGAACATCCAATTGAAGAACCTGCGATTATGAATCTTTAGTACACACTTCCGGCTAATGAGAATTTGATTAAGCACCGCTATAGATAGTTGCCATTAGATTTCACATTCATCATGACTTATTGATTAAGAAGTAAGAACTGTATGGTTCGTGATAGGGTGCAGATTGTCAAGGTGTCGGATCACCTGTGGAGTGAACGTTATGTTCCCTCAGGGGTCTCAACTGCGTTCAGCTTTTTATCAATAACGTATCCTTGGTTTAAAAGCGTTGAAGCGTGCCAAGAGTTACTCTACATCTCAGCATCTCCTCATAATCTACAAAGCACATTCGACCTATTCTCGAGTACACATGTTTGAAGTTGATCTCTCAAACATAGGCTGGAGTTCTAAGATCCTATTCAGAGAGCCGTGCGTCTGATTGATCATGCCACACTTATGAATATGACCTCTTTAGAACATTGTAGAAAGGTGGGCGATCTCTCCCTTTTCTATAGATATTTCCATGGTCGGTGTTCATCATCGTCTATTATTCATTTTATTAAATTTAAAATATCAAAATCATAATGCTTCATCTAACAATCAACAAGATGTGATCAAACAGGACGATTTTTCAACTCGTTCTTGTCTTCACGAGTGTAGTATTGGATTAAATAGTTATGAATAAATGAAAATGTGCTGTCAGTGGGTAAAATGATTTTAAAATGGTAGGTATATAGTTTTTGAGATTGGCATGCTGGAGTATATCGGCAAGAACCGCTAGATAAAATGAAAAAGTAATTTCCTTGAGAGAGAATTCATGGCAGCTTTGAACAATCGTTTCTGCATTAACATCAAGTTAGCGCTTGCCGGCACATGACCGCTGTTTCCCTTGTTCCGCTCATCAGAAATTGAACAAGACTACAATCGTAAATCAAACGAAATTAAATATTAAAAACGTTCAGAGTTTCCACGCGCAGTCTAAATTTAAAATGAATGTAAAGTAGATAATTCGAATTTGAGAAATTTTAGCCATTCTTTTCGTAAAGGAAAAGAAATTTAATTTAATAGTGTCGACACATGTGCTTGTCATTTCAAGATTTCAGCCAACGATTTCCATATTTCTGCACTGTCCCCGCTCTTCCGACTTTTCTTTCAGAACATCAGTGAATAGCATAATCGTTCCTATGTTTATTTTACCTACAGAATATTTCTTGTTATTGTGGAATACCGGTGGGCTTAAAATAATTTCTCTTTATGTCATCTTTCATTTATTACGAATAAACAACAACATAATCATCTTTTGTTTTTCATGTATTTATCTTCAAATATTTGTGATTTCTTACTTTCGTGGGTCAAGTTATCCTACAAGTATCCATTTTGTTCATCTTACCAAAATGTTGTCAGAATATTGCTTAATAAAGATATTAGCAATTTACAAAGGATAAATACGAGCCCTCGTAGGAAAATATTCAGGAATATTTGGTTTATAGGAATCAAATTAATAAGGATTTTTTCTGTTGTAGGTACGACAATATCTTCTATTAAATGAACTTTGATCCGTAGATCTCTAACTTACCTCACTCGTAGAAACCGAAAATATATCGCAAATGATCAGAACCAGATATAAACGTGGATATACATCTAATTATAGTAGACTTCCGTGGATGGCTAATCTTGAAAAATCTTGGCTTCCGGATGGATTCCGCACAATAGCTCGACTTGATGCCGGCGGCTAAAGAAACCAGTAGAACCAGATTCAGTTCAAGCCTCAAGCCTGCCCTGAAGATGCCACCTGTGATGGTTGGCAAAACGTCGGCATCAAGTCGAGCTACTGTGACGGACGTGGAATCCATCCGGAAGCCAAGAATTTTCAGTTGATTTTAATTGACAACATGATTATGTATTTTACAAGGATCGATACTAGAGCCTTTATTGTATTATCATATACGATAATACTATTTTTAGCTCCTTTCATTAACACAATTTTTCGCTTCGTATGATTGTGATATATTGCCATCTTCCTAGTTCCCTCGCAAACTCAAGCGTCTTTTTTGTTTCTATGCTACCCAAACTACCCATCGAAAAATTACGATGTACAAAGACATTAGTACACAATTAGTAGCGTAAATACATAACAGATGCCACCTCTGGCACCATGGAAGCGAAGGGGTTAGAGCTTATGCTTTTAAAGTCTAAAAAAAATTAGGCCTAGCCCCCCAGATCCCCTTTTGATGCGCTATTTAATACAGGTTAACAAGGTTACCTCACAATATATTAGAGTCACCAGCCGCCACTGATTATTACGTATTAGTTTAAAACTGTTATTCACAGAATTGATTTTAAACACCTCATTGCATTCCTGGCCGTTGTTGACGGTTTCAGTTATTATTGAGATTTCATCGTAGTCGCGTAAATAAGAATACATTTTCAAAATAATTATGTCTTCTTAAAATATCTCAAAAGTGTAAGCCCATATACATATTTACCTATACTTAGTAGAATAAAGATTAAATTCTTACTTCCATTACAACACTAAATAACAAGAAAATCCAAAATTTGATCATCTAAAATTAAGACAGATTTAAGTAAAATTACAATAATGTATTTTTTGAAATATCTAATAAGTTTAAAACCTAAATTTTACACCCTATTATTTGTATAGCGATTGGATTTTTACTTCCATTATTAAACAATTAAAATTTTAATTAATTAATGTAACTAATCACCCTTTGTTGATGCTGTAATGATTTTACTTTTCTCTACAGATATTGTGCCCGGCTTATAGAGTTGAGATAAACTTTTATTACGCACCTCAAAATGTTCACTAGGCATTTCTCTGCAGTTTTCTTGACGAGTGGAGAATTTATATTAGTGTGAGTGACAGCGCTTGCGTTGGGTGTATTAGGAGCACTGTTGGATTTCTTTCTTTACAGGTTTGCTTAATTGATCCATTGTGTTCGTTAACATATGCGTTTTTTTCTAAATTGAGGTGATATCTTAGAACTTCATTGATTTGCCTTTCTGAGACAGTTAAATCATTATTTATGTAAATCTTGGAACCTCTGAGTTTTCAGCAATTTTGAAGTAGGTAGGTACCTCCCCTTTTTAATGTATGAGATAAATTCAATAATAATAGTTTTTTTGTTTAATTTTTCTAAAGCTGAAATATGTAAAAAGAGGTTTATTATTTGATGGGAACAAATACAGTTAGTTCTAGCATTTTAATTTTCTGTCATGCATTGATAATTAAACAATGAATTAATTACTACGAGTATCACTACACCTCTGAAACAAATAGTAAACAAACATAATCATAGGAATCACAAGCCTTTATTTAGAACATTAGAACCGATGATGACATCTAAAAGACGAGTCATTGCATATTTCGACTAATTTTGGTATAAACACAAATAATAACAGTTCATTCCAATTCAATGTTGGCTAACAGTATTATTGGAGCGGAAGTTTGATGCTGGTTATTGACGCTATGTTAAGAGAGGTTCATTAATGGATGAGAAGAAAAGGTTATCATCTGAATTCGTCTCGGAACATCATGTAAAGCCGTAAATCCTTGAATAGGATTTAATGATGATTTAACATCTCAGCGCCATCTTACTGTAACTCCGGTAGCGGCATCAATGATCGGCAAAGCTTAACATTTTATGTTATCATTATACATCATAATGATCATTTGTATAATGACGTTGCTACTGCTACTGTTGACTAATGTAAGAAAGTAAAGTTGCAACGATCGTTTACTCTCATAGAATAGGTAAGTTCTCATGTTTATTAAGTCACTAACACCACCGGATATATGCAATATATTTGTGAATTTTTGCAGTACGAATTATGGCTACATGGAACAGAATGTGAGTTAGCGAAGAGTTCACAATTTTCCATGAACATTAATTTCTGATTCCTCTTGGCATGGAACTTTTTTATCAATTTGAAAATGACCGGTTAATTTTACAACCCCTTTGATGCAATCTTATTGTTGAATTTGCAATTTTATTGACTTTTATGAAGTGGAATAATCTTGTTGAAGCCCAAGCTGGTCGAAAGCTGTAGTGTGATAATGACTTTGAGGAACGTTGATATGCGCATATAGAACAAGGCGATAATATGTAGATAGATGCAATCCTTGTGTATTATAAGGGATTTGGGAAAGGCACGTGTAGCGCGCGTGTAGGATAACTACAAATCGCAATGTAATGCGAATGTAATGAGCATAGCATGTATTGCACATGTGTTGACACGTATCCTTCCAATTGGCCGCATCCACGCGACCCTTTCCGCTTTTCCGTGCATCATTGGAAATATACACACTAAACGAGCGATTCATACACTTTAGTATACTTTGCACACACGTTAGGTTCCTTTAAGAAATGCTGCATCAACGAAAAAATAGATGGGAATTGTGCAACTTAAAATTTTATTCCAACTACTACTGGAAACACAATTTATTATATAACGATATTTCAAATCTGCAATAGCATATAACACCCTATTGATTATTCTGTAAGCAGAGAATGGTAAAACTCCAATAAAATCAGCAACTACATTTTGAATGTTTCCACTAGCATGATATTTGAGAGCTGAAAGCAGCTGAAGTAAAGTAAAGGAAGTCAGGTGACCAATTGAACACAGCTTTATTGCTTTGCAATTAAATACTCTACTCAAACTTTTTTTAAGTACCCAATATTCCTAGGAGAATATGTAGTGGGGTAGCAGATAAAGTTATGAGAAAACCTCATACTATACTTTATGTCATTACATTAAAATTTACTCGAATTGACAACATAATGTTTTTTACAAGAGTAGTTTATCGTATTATTATATATACGAATGGATTACCTAGTACTGCTATATATTTACTAGCTGTTGTTCGTTTTAGTCAGGTAGAAACGTCAAGAGACCTCAATGTCATTAAAAGTTCATTGGAATTGACAATATATGTGTTTTACACTTATAATCAGTGGGGCATTTTCTACGAAGCCAAAATTGATTTCTCGTTCATACCACCTCGACATATCTTCTTCAATATGACTAACACAGTTATTCCAAAACAGAGCTTCCTTCGACATATTTAAGTAGTGATTTTCCATCTTTTCAGTTATTCTGGTTATAATACTTCATTTCACACATCATTTCTATTGCATAGAAGAACTTGGTGATTTGGTGGTAATCTCAAAACTGTATATCCCCATTCTGCAGCTTATCCATCGATTACATACCTCCATAGTCTATTTCTACAAAACATGTAGGTATAGATAGATAGCTCCAATAAAAAGATGCTACTTACTCGTTCAAATTTGATGTTATGCTATTTCAACCATTCTTGTTCATATTCCCTAATGAACCGAATTCTCTCTGTAGATATATTTGATATTTCCACGAGATATATACAGGGATCGGCTATTTGCACTAGAAACCGATTTTAGACAAAATTTTTCGTAATGCAGCCTTTAAATAAATTGGATTGGTGTAATTCTCCATTGACAAAATCGATATACCTTGTTCTTTTTGCTTCCTTACAAAAAATAGTATTCGTTACTATTGTATTATTGATAATACAGCTTTTATTGTACATTATTTATATATTGAAAAATACTGTTGTCATAGTGGTTCAATAAAATATGATAGTCGTATTTGAACAACTGAACAAGCTAGGGGCCTACCGCCCCCCAAAACAATATGGTTCCTATTTTCACCACTTTAATGCGATTTCAAAATTTCAAATACATTTCCCCCTTTGGTTGGACATATACAAACATCATCTCAAAATAGTCTAGATCGATTCAGAACAGCTTTTTGGTAGATATATGTTATTTTTATAGTACACTTGGTTTTTTCAGAGAATCCATAGATATTTGCTCTGGTTTGATTTCTTACTTCTACTCTTAACCCTTTTTCACTTCAGGATATACATTTTTGAATATATGGGAAAACACCAGAGAATTATTGTGACAAGATCCAGTCATATAAAAGAAAAGTTGGACCAATTGTCTTCCAATGTTGTCTCGAAAACATTTTACTGAGAGAGTTTTTGCCAGAATATCCGCTACTGGATATTGGTTTATAACAGCCTACCATTGTATTTCCCAAATCTTGATCTCGCGCCACAGCAGCACGACTCGATGCCGTCGTTTTGCTAGCCATGGCAGGTAACCGATTCTTCTGATTTCTGGAGCGGTACTTATTAAACCTTACGTTACATACTTCACTGCCTTTGTTCCATAATTTTTTTAAATATTTTGGCGGTGAAATGTTGGGAGAGGAGATTGGAATTTTTCATTATCTATAAAGCTGTGGACAGAACAGGAGGTCACTTCTAACAGTTCGTGGAGTAGAAACAAAGTTGGTGCTAAAATATCTCTCTGTGGAATACCAGCGTCAATAACCATTGTATCAGATGTCCGTAAGCCACCACGTGGAGTGATCTATCTGAGGAAAAGTAGATAGTAAACGACAAAGTTGAGGCGAAAAACCTTATGACGGAATTTTAGCAAGAAGGCCTTGATGCCATGCTCGGTCAAATGCTTTGGAGATATCCAATGCTACAGCTAGAGATTCTCCATATTTTTCAATAGATGATGCCATCTTCACATTAGTTCTCAACAGTATTATATTCATTTGCTCTTAGGAAAGATTCCATAAAATGCAGCAGCCTCCGTAAGATTTATTGCCGGCACATGGTTATGAAATAAACTCTCGATAATAAACGCTTCAAAAACTATGCCACAGAAGAGGTCAAATTCGAGGTTTGTACTGAACGAAAATATATTTTATATGGCTGGTTATTTATGTGAATCAGTTGGAACTATTATACCATTTATTTTACAAAATCTGGATTCAAGTGTTAAATGTTTTTTGAAAATTCAAATATATTATCGGGGCCTCGTATTCATTCCAATAGCAGGTATTGGGCTAATTTAGAATAACATATTTACTATGTTTTCAAAGAAGGGGTTCTTATTCGAAGTAGAAGCTTTACTCTGTAAAAAACTTGAGCTCTGGGATTAGATCATTCAGATGAGCTACAAGCGCGTTGGATTACTTTCTACCACTAAAATTACAGCGCCAGCTAGATTGAAATCGAAATCGGCTTGAAAATTCATGTAATCGCAGAGGGCTTTATTTGAAACTCCTCTTGGAATTGAAATTCAAATTGTCTCAAATATATATTTCAGTAACATTAATAAGATGTCTCATTTTATTTGAATATTGTGTATTATACTAGTGATATTATATTTTCTGTGCTCAGTCTGGAGGAAAAGGTATCGTATAATTCATTATAGTGACTAATTATATCTGATATTTACCATTCATAGCCATACATATATAAATGCCATTATATTTTCCAACACTTTCAATATTATTTCAATAGTTCGAGAAGAATACATATATTACATATACATATTTATACACATATATCATTAATCTTGTTGAACGATTGATAATACGGAATACGCTGTATAATGCGGCCCTTCAATAAAGCCTCACAAATGAACTGCGATATGTCACATGCCATCCATATGGCTTCCCAATCCCCATTCTGTATTGAAGGCCATTCTTAATAGCATTGAGCGAGCACTCATATGCAACTTATTCCTTTGTATCATGTGGAAATTAAATAATCATTCGTTTTAATTAAACGAACATACGACAGATTCGTTATATAAATTTGATTATCGTATATTGTTTAGGTATTGTGAATAGATAAGAATTGTGTAATTAAGGATGATGCACACATGGATAATTATCACTTGTTATTAAGTATCGAACTAAATAGTAAGGTACATTACTATACTGATTCGTAATGATGTTAATGATAATGCAAATAAATGTTGATGGTGAATAATGTTCACAAGTTTTAATATTTAACTGTTACAGATGGTCATTTAAGTTTTCAGCTCAAGTTTCACTTCACGAGGAAATAAAGCATTCCACCTTCCATCACTGGCGCAGTTGGATGGATTGAGATGCGGTTGGTTTTCTGCATTCGATTCGGAAGGTAATTTAGAAATTTTGTGCTGCGCTTGTTTTCTTTCTGAATGCACTTTTTGAGGTGAATAAAAAAAAGTACTCGAATTGGTTTCTCGGGTTGCTGATTGATACCGCTGGAATCTAAGAATAGGGTGATGAGGAGATGTGAGGCCCAGCAAGAGGGCCCTCTGTGGTTGTTGCGTCCGATTAGCTAGCTCTGGAACATAATATACACAGACAGCAGCACTGGGCCCTGCTTATTACTGCAGGTTATACTAACAGTGAATAAATACAGAGGGCGATGAAAATGGGGTGAGGCTAAGTCTGCCTAGACTGGTATACCAGTATACACAGCGCGTAGGGCGAGACAAAGATCTAATGTTCAAAATGCAAACAAATATCCAAGGTTCACTGGGGTAGTTTGTTGCACTGGTCCATATACCAAAGATATATGAAGAGCGATCTGGAGCTTTTGACTGGGTAGGGGACTCGTCAGAAAGCGGTCGATGGAGTTGAAAGAAGTTCGAACTTCGTACCGAAGAAGCAATCAGGTGATTTAGCCTGGGTAGGGACCACAACAGAAAGCTTATGAGATGCAGAACTAGGGCGAAGCTAGCAATGCATACCAGTACTGCATTACGAGGTCCTATACATCACAGACGGATCAAATGGTCATGGCTTCATGTAACATAGACGGCCACCTCGTGGCCGACAAGGGAGTGACGGGTTGATGTATGACGGGTCACTCATCGGCCATCTTACGACCGACAAAAGAGTGACGGTTTGATGTATGACGGGTCACAGCGCTGTAGGCGCAGTGCTGAAGGAAATAATTTTTAATACTTGTCAACTGTTCGAGTGAGGATATAAAGGTCGATAATGATGATTACAACATGCAAAAACTTTCCTGCAATACCTGGGGATACTTGGGGATTGAATATCTACGTCATTTGCAACAAATTCTGGCTCTCGGGGGTTTTCGGAGTCGCAGATCATGATTATGACATTCAAACAGTTCATAGTCGTGATGCTGAGAACGCAAACTACGGCTTTTTTCTAATTGATAAAAAATAATTATCACTATTTGAAAATTCTTATATACGAGAACAGAATATGCAGAAATCAGAAATATGCAATTAAACAATAAACGCTTCGAAAGAGGCATATGCCCGAATGGCTCCCGTTCGTTTTGGACTTTCGCCAAAGCAATTGGTAGAACTTTCACTGTCCATTCCCTCTCCTAACCAAAGATGATGGCTACTACACCACATGAAAAAGCCAACCTTTCTGCTGGAATGTTTGCAGCTAATTCCACTTTGAATTCACAAGGGAAGGACCCTCCTAATATTACTGCCATCGGCAGCGATATGCCAGAAATGTTCTTTCGTCAACGCACAATCAGGCGCATTCTGCTTGATCTCAATACCAAAAAGTCTATGGGGCCAGACGTTCTCAAGGAATGTGCCCCTGGATTAACACCAGTTTTCTGCAGGTTGTTTACCCTTTCATACAAACTTGATGTTTTTCCTTCTAGTTGGAAGACAGCTAGAGTCCGATCAATCCCAGAAAAAGGAAAGAAGAACCTTCCAAATAATTATAGATCCATCTGTGTCTCAAAGTGATGAAGAAAGCAATCAACATCGAGCTCATCCAATACAAAGATCAACAGGAGACCTGCTTGCCTACGTAACACATTTATGGCAGAAATCTAATGGAAAACATGGAGAATCTCTAGCTTTAGCATTGGATATCTCCAAATTGACCGAGTCTGGCATAGCACCAAAGCCTTCTTGGGAAACGTCGTATGGTTTGCCGCCTCAACTTTGTCGCTTGCTATCGAGTTGTCTCTCAGATAGATCATTCCATGTGATGGTTGACGGAGTATCCTCCGATACAATGGCTATCAGCGAAGGTGTTTAAAAGGGATCTGTTTTGGCACCAACTTTGTTTCTGCTCCATATAAACGATCTGCTGGAAATGACCACCTGTCCCGTCCACAGCTTTGCAGCTGATGGTACACTTCAAACCGCTATCTAATCTAGAGCCCCTATACCATCCAATGAAGCTAGAGAAGCAAGACAGAGACAGGTTGACGCAATTAATGGAAATCTAGCAAAGATTTTTGAATGGGGATCTGATAATCTAGTAGAGTTTAAAGCAACCAAAACTGAAGCTTGCGTCTCCTCCAGGGAGGCGAATCCCACAATCCCTAATATGATGATTTCAGGTATAACTATTCTTATGAAGTCTTCCATATCCATGCTCGGGATCACCACCAACAGTATCGTCTCATGGGATGATCATGTGAGGTCCATTGCGAAAACCGCTTCACAATAACTTGGTTTTCTATACCGTGCCAAGAGCTACTTTACATCTCAGCAGCTCTTCATAATCTAGAAAGCACAAATTCGACCTCTATCTTCTAGTGATGTCTGGAGATGATTTTGGTTTTCCTGAATACCTTCTAGCAAAACTATCACATGTTGTGAAAATCTTATTACATTCGCCATAAATCACTAATAAATTAGGAAATCTTTATTATTATACCCAACACAAGTCATAATTGCACTTTTTCAGATGATGAATCTGAAAGTAATTCATTTGTCACAAACATGGTGTCGGTAGATATGCACAACTTAATAGAAAAATCAATATTTCAGGCTGTTAATATGCAGAATTAAGTAATATTATGGGATATCTCCGAAATTATGGGTTTTGGGTATAGGGAAGTGAATTAGAACAAGGACGCATGTTCATAATGGAATTGAATCATGACAAGAAAAAATTGGGTTTTCATTTAAATAATTGAGGTTTTGAATGTTTCTCATTCATTTTCTTGATCCACATTTTTGCGCACCTGTAAATTTTTTATTAGATATGATAATGGTGACTTATCCGTTCAACCTTCAATATTCATGATCAGTCACTGCATATCACTAAAACTAAAAATGGTAATTCCCATGAAAATGGTTTGTAGCATTTGTAACTTTTTATAAAAAAATCGGATAACTCAAAAACGGTTCATTTTGAGTATAGAATATGATACATGAATTTGAATTAGAATCACGAGTCCAAACATTTTGTGAAATACAGTCCCTTTATTTTTTTTCTCTAGTGTATGTTAAGAAATATCTCAAAATGATATGATATTTTTAAGAACGGGAAGAATAAGTCGGTCTCCAAAAAAGTATGTGGACCTGACCAAAGAATACTAATACAAATTTATTGTTCTTGGACTTGACCACGGCAGGCTTGACGATTGTCATTTGATATCCGATGTTGAGCAATCCCGAGGCTGTTTGGATGGGTGACCTAATGCAGGGAAACCTGCTAGTCCGAAAAATTGCAGCGAAATAGCATAAGATAATAAGAGTACGGGAGATATGCCGTCATTCGGAGGGGGCGTTAAGTCAGCGGTCCCGAGTCCATGGATGTTGCTCGTTAAAGATATCCTCTGGTTGAAATACCAGAGCGTTCGGCAAAATTCCGGTTGAGAGATGTGTGCTCATCGACGTCGGTGATTAGCCCTGGTATCAAAATAAGGCCGACGTTAAGTAAATGAGCAAATAAAAAAAAATTTTAATGTGGGCTTGAATGGTAAAATGTGAATAAAATTGAAATTCGATTTATTGACCAGAATATATGGTTCCACCACAGTGGCATCATCAGAAAAAGTTATTGACTGCATAGGTTAATCATCAGAAAATATCTCCGAGTTTGTAAAAAATAGTTTCTTTAAAACTTACTTGCTGTATAATTGGGCAAAATGTGATGTAAACCTCTCAACTTCAATGTCAGTATACCGTATATAGTTCAGGGTGTGTAAATTTGGTTTGTTTACATTTCACAAGTCAAGTTGAATGAATTTACTGACATGTGGAAAACGCCAAAACTCTAGAATTAAGTTAGTAGACTTTTCATAAGTAGCTGAATTGTTTACTCAATCAGTTTTCTTTTGAATACAATATATTATATATTTGCAAGATGATAATCAAAACTCAGGAAACTTTCAATATTTTATTCAAGAATATAAATGTCTATTCACAATCATTTTTAATTGATAATATTATAAAAATTATGTTTCTTATCATTATCAAAAATGGGTTGTAAAATTATTATCGGCAAATTTGAGCGAGTATTACGATTTCCGACCATTCATCTTGAGATCGGCCATTTTTGGCCTTATTTCCTTCAAGTTTTCTAGTAATGTTTTCACAGTAAAAGGTGTTAAAGTAATAGTTTTATTGTCTCCTTCAATATTCAACTCCAGAATAGTACATTTACTATCATTATCGAATGTAGCATCAACTGCTTGAAGTCGATTAACTGAAAATAAATCAAGGTGATACTTACATCGCTATAATACCGGAAGGTGTGTTGTCTTTTAGTATAATGAATATGGCTTTCGAGTAAAAAATTGACACAAGCTATTTTTTATAAATCGTTAGCAGGCGTGATGAGCTAAAACAAAAAATTTGTAACCCCCATTCTTCTTTGGGAATATCAAAATGTTTTTGGATTGGAATGGATTTGCCGCGAGAAAGGTAGGTCATAGAGAAAAATGTTGAAGGGAAAAAATGTAGAGAACAATATTATCTACAATTTATCTCATGCAGTTGCTGAGCTACAACCAAAAGTACAAATAGTAGAATGCACCAAAGTTGTCAAATACGGCTTTTTCCATTTTTTTGATGAGGAAAGTTTTTTGTACGCAACAGTATAAAAATCGGCCAATCAAGACTCAAAACTACTATTGGAAGCACCGTCTTGCTTACTTCAGCAAACACCAGTCAATGAAGTTCTTCTTTATTCAAACAGTCATAGATAAAACTCACGAAGTTATTTAATAATGAGATTATTCATATTCACATGTTCCTCCTCATACATCAATGAACAACTCTATTTGAAACACTTTTAAATAATGTGGACATGCCAATACTTTTCGGACAGGCAAATATTGCCCTGTTGCAGCAATTCAATACTGCAAAGCAAAAATCAAGATACTTTAAGAATGACTGTAGAAGCATCTAATGTATCAATCAATCAACCTTGTGTCCAGGAACCTTAGATTCGAAATACCTGACAAGAAATTACCACGAAATTTATCTGACTAGAGTATTTATTAAATAATATAACAGACTCATATCCTAATTTTCGTGAATATAGAATTCAGCGAGTGCTTCTAGTGAAAATATTCCCTAAAAAGGAGTCTCAACTTTAGTTGCATAATTTGAGCCATCTACCAGTTGTTGCGAGAAAGTGCAAACGATCCCTATGCGTTCATTTAGCCACTAGCAGGTACCTGTAATTTGGAAACTTGTGAAGTGATCTATCTCCGCCATCTGCGGTAGTTTCACTGAAGCAAACTTGATCTTTCACTAATTTGTATAAAGCACAAAACAGAAAACTACTAATTTTACCGTTTAGGAAAGTAACCACCACCCAACAATCAAGTTAAAGGAAACTGGAATTTTTTTCTTCATATTTAGTTTCCCATATATTCAACATTCATCATGTATAAATTAATATAATAAAAATTCTTGACCCAGTATGAATTATATATAATAATTCTCGGGAAATAGGTCATATTAACACTTTGTTTTATATTTTCGTCTTTACGTACGTTTCGGCCTCACGACCATCATCGTACGGTACAATTTTGATTATTCGTGGTTCTGTTCGTTTCGACGACGTGGGCATTTTTGATTGAAATTGGTGCGATATGGATGCTTTTTGCTATAATTTTAATTGAAATTGGTGCGATATGGACGCTTTATGCTATAATTAGTTTTAAAAAAAAACCTTTTTGACATAATAAGTCTTCTGATGATGGTCGTGAGGCTGAAACGTACGTAAAGACGAAAATATAAAACAAAGTGTTAATGTGACCTATTTCCCGAGAATTTTTACATGGATAAATTAATAACCATGATACACTAAAAGATTTCACAACTGTGGATACACTATAAAACTAAAACGTATGAAATAATCACTATTTACGTTTTACTCTGATGACTACTTTAATAGTTTTTGTAGTGGATAAGGGTGATTATTTCGTACTTTTTAGTGTAATAACCACGAATATACCCTAGATAATAACAAATGAAATGATATTCCTACTAATGTCAGCTCTGAAAACATAAAAAAGACAAAACACCTCAACAATGAAAAAATTAATATTCCTAAGTTGATCAGTGATAATGAAGATGTCTATCAAATGCACCGACCTATGCCATACCTCACATAATCTGTTCAAGATCAGAAGTAAGCTCAAGAAACAATGGTTGTAAATAATCTTTAAGAACCTTTCCACACTTAATTCATGATCCTTCCACATATAAATAACACTAGAATAAACAATTTTTACCTTTAAGAGTTGTGGCAAGTAGTTCCTTCACAATATTCTCCCGATAATCATCTATTACTTTTTTTAAAGAAGTGCTATGCTCCCTTGGTAATCCGAGTTGTTGCAATTCACTATGAAGAGCATTAGTATCACATACGAAACGTGTTGTTGAAACTATAATGAATCTCAGGCATGATATACAAGCTTTCAAGTCCATATTAGCATCTAGAATACTCATCAAATGGAATTATTTAGAAAACAGATTCAAAAATATTCTTACCAAGTTTGGATTCACTAAATAGTTTCTCTGCTTTCTCCAGCTAGAATTAATCAAAAGCAATTACAGCATGCGTAACAGGGTAACTGTTACTCCATGCTTGCAGTAGTTAAATGAAAGAAAAATAACTTACATTAAGCGGAGGTGATATAATGCCTTGTACGACTATTTTACTCAATAGCTTCAACTTCACTGAAGATAAATTTGAGAGTGTCGTTATTACAGCTAACACCCAATCTGGACAATCAGAATTGCCACAAAAACGGAATTTCTGTTGTACGAGAGAAATACAAATAAGTAACAACACAGGCCGTCTACCAAGCCGTCACTTACCATCTTATATTTATTTATTCAAAATTTTAGAATATAATGAATTGTACCAGGAATCTAGAGTTGAATATAACAAAAAATATATTTGTTTACTCTTTCTAGATTAATTTTTTATTCACCAAACCTCCATAACCTAGACTGCGACTTCTGTGAGTATCTTAAAGGAAGGAACGTTATGTTATGATAGTATACTGAACATATGAATGTGAAATCAAATTTAGAAACTCAATATATGAGAAGAAGCATGTTCATTTCTTGTACATAAAAACAATGACAAAATAGAAGAGGCGATCGTCTAAACAGTTTTGAATTAGATTTATTTGACATTTGACGTTTGCTGAGCTGGTCAAGTCGGATGATACCTAAGTCTATGGGTCAAGTCAATGTTAAGTTTCAATCCAGAGTACTTAAGAGGGCGTGAAGATAGTATACAAAAGTAGAGACCTGTGAATGAATAATTTAAAAAGAAGAGCTCTGTATTCGAGCGGCGGCAACATTTGCTGTAAATTCAAATGTTCTCCCATTATTCAGATATTTCAAAAGTTTTCACAGGCAAATTCAAATTATTCTAGGTTTAATTAACGAAAATTATAAAAAGAAAACAGCAATTGTATTAACATATCTATAATAATTTGAGTACTATCATATCATCTCTGATAATATATAATATATTTGAAAGATTAATGAGATCCAAAATGTCTAAAGCTCATTAATTTGCGAAAATATATTGCCTGTTGCGGTTTTTCGTTTATTTAATAATAAAATCTTTTAGTTTTTTTTAATCCAGTTGACAAATTTCCAAATATGAATCGAGTCTTGCATTGGGAAATATATTTTGTCCAATTATATTCAGTTACATCAATTTGCTTCAGATTCTCTGGATATCTTTGTATAAAAAAGATACTACAGTTTAAAAATTTTATATCATCAGGCATTAAGTGATGAAAATCCATTCTAAACTCAAATATTTGAGCAAATTGGTAAATATAAAAAAAGTAATCAGAAAAGATGAGGATATTGGCCAAGAACAAATAAATTATAAGTTAACAACGTGAAACATTTAGAAGGAAAATTGGTGAATATAGAAAACTATAAGGGCAGATTGCAGACAAATTTAGGGTAACAACATAAGCAATCAGAGGGAAAATTGCTGAATATATTGGGGAAGATATTTAATTAATAACAACAAAAACAGAAAAATGAATAATTTTGAAGGAAATTAGTGAATATAGATAAATAAAGGCGGAGAACTTGAAATAAAACACAGAAAATGTTTTTAATATTGTTATTTTAATATTAAAATTGGCTTTATTTGAAAGATAATTTTTTGGCATTACTGTTTGAATATGATTTGTACATAAGTCTGATTCAAAATGTATTTACAAATTTAATCAAATACCCTATTCTTCTTATTCTCCGAATAGTAATAATCACATTATTGATGTTTCCCATTCCCCTGAACCCCGAACGAGATTGTGTTGCCCTCTAGAAGTACTCGGTATTGCCAATGCAGAAGTGCTCGGAACTGCCATTGCAGAAGTACTGCATACTTTATATTCAATCAAGTTTGTGAATGCATTCAAATGATGACTACAAATCCATTACTTTTCAATAAAACACCAGACAACTGTTTTCCCATGTATTCTCGTCAAGTAGTAGACCTAAAATAAATTATTTTTTAAAATGTGTTATTGGTTTTTCTAAGGATCAACTTACCTCTCCAGTCCAATTTATTAAGAAAACAATACATTTTCTCAACTTCTCGACAACCGCAGATAATACAATACCGGTTGCGTTCTTCCGCAGATAATACAATACCGGTTGCGTTCTTCCATTTTGATGTAACATTCTAACATTTGAAATCATTTTTAAGACTGTTGAATTAATAATGCGCTATCAAACGATGGCACTTTTAGAATTTAACACACAGCGACACATTCCTGCGGATGAGTTTAATATCGAAACAGCGGTCTCTATATAGAACAGTTTTCAAAATTATAAATCAATTCAATCTACCAGAGACAACCGCGTTATCTTCTATCTATTATATATTCTTGCAATCACATTGACACAGATGGTAGCTCAGTTAAAAAATCAGTGGCTTTATGGAAAGAGACTAGTAAAACCAACACAAGAAATATGAGCGAATACTATTCGACATACTGATAAGAAAATAATTCATTGTTATTGTTAATGTGTATTGCTTAAACCAACTATAGTGTTTAATGCTGTTGAGTAATATTCATTATTTTGATATGCTTGTGCAATAACTTCAAGTTACAATTTGAATACTCACAAGAGCAAATTTAATACAACTAAATGATATTGACATAAAGCTATACGCTTCCTCTTCTGAAGTTTAATTTTTATACCTGTATTTGAAATTGGTAGCTATGAGAATTCTAGTTTTATTTTTCATACCGCTTATGAACCTCTTGTAAAATATATACAAGTTTTGGAATGTGTCATCAGGGCATTCAAACATGCTCAGAATTCAGAAATATCCTTAATGTGTAAATATTCATTTAGTTCTTTTATTTATATTTTAAAAATAAATTATGGATATATTTATATGTGTAAAGCTCTTGTTTATTTAGTGTATAAATGCATGTTTCATGTTCATTATGAATATGATGATTGTGAAGCAATGAAGCATTAATATATTCTCTTATTATTGTTATAATATACTATTTCCCGAAAGATAAGAAGAACTATATAATTAGTATGTTATTTTCACACTAAAGTGAATAATTCGGGAGAAAATGATTCAATAGTAAAAAACTCATGAATTGTGATATTGAATAGGTATATTTATAAGTGAAAAAACTATCGAGTGAATCGTATAAATCGACATATTCTACTCTATAATAATATACAAATTGATTATGTGATCCACATTGTTATATCTTGCAATCTGTAAAATTTATTTATGCGTGTACCAAATCACAAAAAAGTGAGTAAAACATAATTTAACATACAGTCAAACCTCCATAATTGAATTCTCTGTGAGTCAAAGTTCACGTCTCTTCCCTGCATATTTTCTATTTTAAAATGTATTTCGACGACCTCTATAACTCGGAAATCTTAATTCGGCACCAATAACACAGACATTAAGGATCGAGCTAGTTTTAAGCGGAATATGATGACTACTACAATAGTGAAATGGTTTGGTTCTAGCAGAAGAGAAAATTAGCACATACGAGGCACGGTATAGCAACAATGTGGTACCTGATAAACACTGTCGCAGACGACAGTATTATTATTATTATTATTTAGCAAAACCATAGCCAACTATGATGACTTTAGGCCATAACACGAAATCGTACATTTTTTAAAATTTTCTCCACACCACTGGATTATACAGAAAAAAGTGCTTCAGGAATGTAAACGTTATTTTCTTTACAAACATGTGTCTAAAAGTAGAAAAATCGGAAGAAATTTGCCCATCCTGTACTTATGTACACATTAATGATACTTAATCCAGGTTATACTCTATGTCTGTTTATAATGTTCAATTTTCTATTATGCACGTTAGAAGTATATGTATATTTTCACTCGATTAAACATTTGTTCAATAATTATGTCTTTTCTTTAATTCGAAATGTCTTCGAACTAATTTTCCGGTCCCTTGAGATTCGAGTTATAGAGATGTGGCTGTACGTTTTTTTTAAACGAATATGTCAAATTTGCATCAACATGAAATTGATATCTAAAAATAAATGACGTAAAAGTATAGTTAATAAATAGAAACTAATTATTAAGGCATCGGTAGTCGTAATTTCAGATAGAGTAATGTGATGTACTCATCAAATTCTATAAGAAAATATAACTTGAGTAGTATAAAAGAAAATGAAATTCCATGTGGTTTCGTAAGTCACTAATATACAAATTAATACATGTATGAGGCTAGCATGGGAAAACCTCAAACGGTCAATAAGAGCTCCAAGAGGATTGATAATATCGGAATTTTGTGCACTCTTATTTTGTTTTGCACATTGAAGTATGTATCTAAACAAGTTTAATCACCAAAACTGATCGTGAGGCTTTACCATCTGTCTTAACATAAGGCGACATCCTCAGTTTTTATCCTTACTACTAGAATATAAATAATAATTTCATTAGAGAAACTGCATGAATAAATCAAACACTCATGTCCCATCAAGTAAGATTGGGATTTAGGACAATATGGAATTCTTCCATGTAGATTTCCCTAGATTCGAAGTAAAAACAATGAATACCGACGAAAAGAATTATTGTTGATAATCTGCGTAGCTGGCCGGCCTTCTGAAATGTTTATGATACTTCAAATCAGGACTTTCTGTGATTGGTGTAAATTCAGCACCACCACTACCTGCGGCTTGAAATCTATGAAGTTGATTTTCACTTGGCTGAAATTGTGGAAATTGCTGCGTTTCTTCCTCATATTGGCCAGTGGCATATTTAGGGATATTAGCAGGGAATTTCTTCTCGTCCATTCCTTGAAAACTAGTTTCACCCCCAGGTACTACTTGATAATAATGTGAATAATCAATATTCTGTCTCTCGATATTTGGTTGCTGACGTTCTGGAGATGGAACCCTTGACACGTGTTGTTTGGCTTGTTGATATTTCAAATATTTTTCTCGGGGCGTTAATATGGATGGATGATTCTGAGGAATACCTTGAGGTTGATATTTCAATAACTTTTGTTCCGGTTCGATTTGCAATTTCCTTACATATAACGGTTGCACTATAACACTCTCTTCGTTCTTTGGCGGTGGTTTATAGCCGAAATATTCATAACGGGGCTCTCCTATATTTTGATAGGTACTTTGGTCGTCATCGGGATATTTTGTTAGTTGTACATTTTGAGGCTTTGGTTTGATGAGTCTCTGGTTGAATTGTCTGGAAGGTTTATTTTCATCAGCAACTGATTTTCCGGCAGATATTTGATATGAAGCTTGTACAGTTTGGAAAGGTGATTCATTATTTCTAGGTTGTCCTTTGTGTTGGTACGTGGGAACTTTCATTGCATCGAATTCATTCAATCCTGGCGATTGCTGGGACTGCGGTTGTTGTTCCTGTAGTTGCTGCAGATATGTATAGAAGTTTACATTCTGGGCAATATCTTCATAAGTAGGTTGAATTGTTTTGGGAGGTTTTGACTGGGGCTGCTTCCTCTGATTAAGATCCTTTGCAATCTTTTGCGATACATATATAGAAGATCTCGACGGGTCGGTGGTTCCTCTGCTTAGTGGCCTATGAGGTACAACATTCTGGTATACGTCGAAATTTGAGGGTTCGGCGATACCAGATTGTGTAGCTGCCTGGGGAGCTGCATTTACTTGATCGTAATTATCATACCGGAAGGTTTGAGGATGAGTTAATTTTCTGAAATCAAAGAAAATGTTGATGTACATTGCTTGGTGCTCATCAAAGATCGAGTAGATTGTAATTTCTATATCATGTGAATATTATCAGTGTTAATCTCTATTTGGAGCGTCTTTAGATTTCCGCTCAGGTAAGTCTAGGAATTATACCGACTATCAGCCCTTTCCTTCTTTAAAAAAAAAAAGGTATCAAAGAGGTAAGTATGTCCAAGCAACTCTATCTATTCATCATAAAGAGATCCGCGTTGTTTGGTGATATTTTAATATGTTGGCTATTTTTCCACTGTTCTCTTGAAAATATGGTACAGGTATATGAAAAGAATATACTCAAGATAATTCAATTTATGTGAAGAGTGAACTTCTGTATTGAGTGGATTTTGTTAGTCATCGCCCTTTAAAGGTTGTGATGAAGTTATTGAAAAATTATCATCAAATTTCCATGGAATTAAAAATGATTCAATATTAGTGGTGAAGACAATATTGGAAATTTCTTCATTTACCTAATCTGAGAGATAACAGGGTTGAATATTCTGTCGAATTTTGCTAACAAAGAAAAAATAAGCTGGTTTATGCCAGGTTACTCCGCTTATTCTCTTTCCACATATTAGAATAGTTTTGAACTGCAAGGCAAACTAAAACGCTCAACTTCATCATGAATAGCAGCACACCTACGAATGTTAACCTTTCATGTAGTTTGGTAGAACAGGAATTTTTTATGGCCATGTGCTTTTTTGCTACTCATTAATGCTAAATTAATTCTGGAAGGAAGGATGCTAGTTTAATCCCTTTCCGTTTACTATCTCAACATAATTAACCATAGTAGCTACGTGTACCGTTAATTCTTAGAATCGATTCTCTTCATTGTAAATGTAATACAATTACTTATGATGTTTCAATGTTTCCTCATTGTATGTTTTGATAATGAGAAATAATGAGAATTGAAGAAAGAATCAGGACGTTACTATTATTTTTATTAGAACTTGGAATTATCGGAGTCCCAACGCATCGCGACACTCTTAGGCATCATTTGGTTAATCCATTATTAGGTCGCATTCAAATATTATCTGACCTTTGTGAGATCTTATATTTAACGAGTATGTTGATAGTAATTGATTCTGATATTTATGTTACCTTACCTAGGTTTACATCTGAAACTGTAATCGTTTAAATAAAACATACGATTCATGATGAATATAAGCATTAACACATGGTTACCCGTTGATGTTTATAGAATTTCACTTTTCTGTGCTTTATTGTAATGAACAAATATCAACGTTTCTCCGACTTTCTTCTTTTACAAGTATTCAAATGAAAAATTCTTCGTTGTAATTTGTGACATATTAGGAATAAACTGTGCGCTATCGTGAGATTAATTATGATACATTCATAGTTTATTTACTCATTGACCACATGAGCAATGTTATTGAACTTGACATTCATATCAAGTCTGCTTTCTACATTTTATATATTAGGAAATTGCGCTTAATTCTCTTTCCCTTCTTACTCTTTCTTCATGTAATTTACACACTATTAATGTTGAACATTTATTGATTTGCACATCATTTAAAGTAGCATCAGGTAGGTAGGGTTACGAGAGATGACCTTCCAAATTAACAGTGAACCGAAAATCTCATACCAGACACCTGGTTAGATTGGAAGCTATAACAACTAGGTGTATGAACTCGTTGAAATAAATTAGTAATTTGCGGATTATCTCAACAAGAATACAAATATTATATGGAAGAATAATGCAAAGGGAAATACAAACAGATTTCATTTTAGAATCAATAGACGAAGTTGGTATTTCACTTTGCATTTTTTCGGGGCCGTCATCTGGTGGTAGTAGAGATCTGTATTATCAATGCCATTCTCAGTGGAACATCTGCTTTCTTGCAGATGGTGTTGGAACATCTAGGAACATTTCCAAACATTTTCGAAGATGGTAGCTATATCTCTGCCGGAGATGGTTGATCTCTGTCTGGGACTGATATACATGTTGTCACTGTTCAACCTAGATATTTTGTCTTTTGAAGAATAAGTTCCTTAGTGAAATGTGAACGTAATTTGCATTGATGTAAAATAGATGACCACTCCATGGGTATATACACCAGTATCCAGTATAATAGTCGAGCAACCATAAAATCGCTAAGCTCAAACATCATTAGATGGAAGCACTTCAGGGGTACAGACCATAATCACCTTCCACTTCCAGGACATACAGGAATTGAGGGAAATGAACTATGAATTCCTCAATATCCATGCCCGGTATGTCCAACAGCAGCACCCTCTCATTGGAGGATCCTGTGAGGTCCATTACGTAAACGATTTCATAGAAACTTAGTTTTCTGTTCCGTGCCGAAAGCTACTTCACACCCAAAAGCTGCTCATGACTTCCAAAATATAGATCAGAAGAGAGCTATTGGTCTGGTTATTGATGTACCTTTACGAATTCATTGACCTCTCTAAAACATCGCAGGAAGGAAGGTGATTTCGCTCTTTTATATAGATATTTCCACGATAAGCGCTTATCGCAAATCTTGTCTGTTATTCCATCACGAGCGCATAACGATAGGCAGATTAGTCGAGCTCAGGCGGGACACCCCTTCAACGTTGTGGTTTTCTTTTCGTGTACCCAAAAGATAAAAAGAAGGGGCTCTAGATGAGTGTATCATACAGGTGATCACTTCGAGCAGGTCATTTATCTGGAGCAGAAACAAAGTTGGTGCCAAGACAGATCCCTGTAGAACACCAGCTTTGATAGCCATTATATCGGAGGATACTCCGTCAACCACCACATGGAATGATCTATCTGAGAGAAAACTAAGCGACAAAATTGAGGCGGCAAAACATATGACGGAAGTTTCTTAAGAAGGCTTTGGTGCAAGACTCGGTCAAATACTTTGGAGATATCCAATGATACAGCTAGAGATTCCCCATGCTTTTCAATCCGACATATTAAACTTGTACTTTATCAATACACGTCATATCAAATTCAAATAGGTAAATGAGATGACGAAACATGAGGAATCTGCTACAAAACAAATGTTCTTCACTGTTTGGGAATGGTCAAATTATATGTCTGACCCCCTGACTATTATGATGTGAGTATATTCTCAGTCTTATAACTTATTAGCAAATTTTTGTTGTGTTATGTTGAAATATTTGCTCAATTGTATTATCATGAAAACGTGCCAGAACCAAGACATGCGTGTTTAAAATACCTGTAATTACAATTGTGTCGACTTCCTTATAGCTATGCAAAGCAATTTAAATTGATTGGATGGAATTAAAAACACAGTTTGAACTTTCATTGTTCATGTAATAAAGTATTGAGTACATAGATAAGCTATGTAGAGTACCTTCTAAGTTATAACTTCTAGGGAACATTATATCAAGTAGTGTTGAAATTACCGTTCTTAATATCATGTAAATCTCTGATAATGTCAATTATCACATTCTGTTTACCATCACTGAACATAATACAATTATCGTTATTACATAAATAAAATGTGACCACTTACTGTTGGGTAGCAGGTGATTGCAAAACATTGAATGGTGATTGCCTGTGACCGACATCCTTTGAATAATCACCTGAAGGCTCTTGATTTACGGTAGCATCTTCTGCACTGAATCTCAAATAATTAGACGGGTTCGTGGTAGCCTGTGAAATCCTAGTAGTGGGAGTAACTTCTTTCAAATATTGTTCTATAACTGGTCTATAGCCTTCATTATTCGATTGATGATTATTGTCTAAGTATTGCCGATAATCTCTTTGCACGTTTCCTGGCCCAACGGGAATTTTTTCTGCTAGTTGGCTTTGTTGTTTTTGTAACTGTTCATACACAGAAAAATCAGTTTCTCCTGGTTGGTATTGATTGTTTCTGCTATATCCTATTCTCCTAGAATATCAGATAGATTTCGTTAGCAGTACAAGGTGGCGCATGATTCACGCATAGGTTGAATAATTCATAACTTTTTTATTTACAAGTAAATTGAATATTTTTTTTCAGAGAAATAAAACACATCCTTAACACTAGCTGTGGAAAATTATGTCTTTCAAATGACCTCCATTTTCTGCCTCAAAGACGTGGTCGTTCCAGAGAATTTATCATTTTCACCTCGTTTCCACCTGAACTGATTTATGAAAACAAGCAAAACTTAAACAATTAATAATAACAAAATACTAACGGGAATCCTAACAGGATACTGCCGGTTGGAAGGACACCTTAACTGGCTCGGATTCGTAGATGAAGGAAAGTGCAGGTTCTGTGAAGAGAAGGACGAAAGTTCTATCCACACCCTCGCAGAATGCACTACCTTGCAAAATCTAAGGGCACGATACCTGGGATCATACCAAATTGAAGGGGAGACTTACCTAATGTGAAGCCATGAACTTTCTTAAAGCCACAGGGTTGGAGGAGCTGCTATAGCTGCTGAGATACCCTGAACGGCGCAGCAGCAGCAGGGGACACAATAGGTCTTTAGGGTCGCAGTGTGCAAATATCCCCAACATAATACAGTACAATACAACATCAAATTTGGAGCAAATCGATTGAATTCAAAAATTCAAACTGATCTGATCATATTTTCTTTCGGGACCCACTTATCATTAACAAGTAATATTCAACCAATATCAGAAGAAGACTGGATCATGGAAAACCACAAAGAATACTGGGAAAAAAAATCCCAGAAAACGAACATGGAAAGAAATACATCAAAGCCACGTGTAACAAAAAAACGACAGACCTATTAGCACTAAATAGGGAAAAAATGAAAGTCATAACAAGGCTCATTACTGGCCATGCACCAGTAAAGGGGCACCTAAACAAAATGAGACTGTACAATGCCGACCTGACATGCAGACTTTGCGGTAAGGATACATAACAGTGACACACATACTGTTGTAAATGCAAGGCACTGGATCGCAAAAGACAGTCAATTTTTGAAAGCCTAACGGTGAACCAGAATTATACAGTTCCCACCAAGTAAAGGACTTGTACAAACCTAAGTGTCACCGGAGGCAATAGCCAGACAAGCCCACAATGGAGGTGAAGTTTTTAGTGAGTATGCTTGGAAAGGTGATTCTCACAGTAGACCATGAGATCCAAAGGCTCATAACCTCCCCATAAAAGGCTTTCTTCACCTCCGAACAAAAAAAATATCAGATAATTGTACTGGATTAATTCAACTAGAGATATAATGCAATATACTATAGGCATTCTGAAAACAACCTTGATTTGACCAAAGTGATTCAATTAAAAATCCTGCCCTGTTTGGAAGTGCAAAGACTTTTTGGTCATTTCCTAGCTTCTGGAGGATAACACGTACATGTTACATAATCTTATAATGTAGACTGATCGGAAATGAAAATGAGATAATACATGTTCATATATGAAGCTACAAAAAGATATTCCGTTAAAATATTCATTACACGTATTGTACTAGATCTTTTACGACTTGAAATGTCACATTAGCATATCGGTTCTCAGAAAATTCTAGTATACAATAACCAATTGAATAATATTTCATAATATGGACAGTATTATCTCAGCATCTCTCAAGAATCCGCCCCTATGAGAGGTATTTTGAAACTGACAATTGGAAAGTAAGACACGTAATCGACTCATTGTGTGCGGATGTTTTCTTACATTTTTGTTCCTTTGTTCCACAGTGATTAAACCATTACTTAAAATAATATGTTTGCGTCATTTATGACAATATTATAACTTTCCATCAAAGATGTCATATTCGCCGTTCACCGCCTACATACATATTGGAGCTTCTCAATAGTAATTTCATTTGAGCAGGCCCGTCGTAAGGATTTTACACTTTCTAGAGTCTAGACTGTACTTAATGTTTGTACGTTTTATATGGATTTGGTGTCAATGTCTTCACTATCCTTCCGCTCATTTTATAGATCACCCTGGCCTGTCTAGTCTACCAACAAGTTCATTCATCACTATATACCAAGGTCTACCCATTCACTATTATTGTTGATTGACGAGGTCTATATACATTATAAAATGCAACCCGCCAATCTAATGACATTTAAGCGCTTGTAAGAGGTTATGATGCGTTGTAACAGGACAGAATGGGTTATTTGATCCTTTATTTTCCTCCTCTTCTATTTTATTTTTATACAAAAGATCCGAAACATACAAGGCAGTAGATTTTTTGTAAGAATCTAATGAAACAGTATTTGAAGCTCGTCTTTAGTATCTTTAGATTTCATAACCTTTCAATTGAATTCATATTCATCCAGTATTGAAGTAAAACAACGCCTAAGGCCTTGAATTTTATTATTCTCAAGAATGATCTTCATATTGAACAAAACCTTCGGATGATATTAATTCTCAATATGAACTTTCTGTTGTGAATCATCCGTGGGATTTTGCATAATAAGCGATTCTCCTATTCTAAAAAAATAACTATTTACGAACCTGTTTTCTTCAAAAACTTGTCCTGTAGGTTGATCTACTTCAGTTCGTCCAACAACACCACTATTAGGAAAAATATATCGGTTTTGAGCATCTCTATACAATATCACAGGCCTGCCTTCTGTTCCTTTGAAAGCTTGACAATGCCCATTGATTACATGTATAAATACTGAAAATGAGAGAAGAGTTTACGATTAAATAATTACAAAATTGTCCAATTTCTTCCAATCAAGATAATATGTGAAAATAAAAGAACGCATTGACAAACCTAATTTCCACCAGAATTACATCAGATGAACTTAAATAAAATAACTATTATATTAAGTAAAATTCCAATAACCATCTATTCCAAGATTATCATTAAAGTTGTATATTAGGTAGCTCTTATGTAGTAGGTTAGTACTTTGTAATATTTGTTTGAAAAAGCTATTGTACTATCGAAACTATAGTTACATGTGTTTATTAAACTAGTGAAAATCGAACTGTTGATAGTTTTTTAATTTTATTTAAGTTTAGAATTTCCATCACGTAATGGCCGAATCTATTGAATTTTTACATCAAATGAGTTCACAGGAACGAGGATTCAATTATTGAGGAGTTTCTATATATTTCTGTCATATTTTGTATGCTGCATGTACATGTATTGGTTTGTGTGTAATGAGGAAAGACATTTTGTACAAAATGTACCTGAAGCTTATTGAATAATACACCCAATTTATGTACAAAATATTCCGGGCCTATTCATTGTTTCTGGCAACTGGTAGTTACATCTACGGTCGTCAGTTTGATGTAAAATTGGACTAATTTCAAGAGCAGCCCGATATTCGATTGTCTTCAATTTGTAGATACCGAACACCAAATTCATCGAATGTTCTATGATTATCCCGAAATGTCCATTAATTGCGTCAACCTGTCCCTGTCTCGCTCCTCTGGATTCATTAGATATGAAAGTGGTATAAAGTGCACCATCATCTGCAAAACTGTGGACGAGACATGTGGTCACTCCCAGCAGACCGTTGATATGGAGCAGAAACAAAGTTGGTGCCAAGACAGATCCATGTGGAACACCAGCGTTGATAGCTCTTGTATCGGAGGATACTCCGTCAACCACCACACGGAGTGATCTCTCCGAGATAAAACTCGATAGTAAGCGACAAATTTGAGGCAACAAACCATATGACGGAAGTTTCCTAAAAAGGATTTGGTGCCAGGCTCGGTCAATTGTTTTGGAGATATCCAATGATAGAACTAGAATTTCCCCATGTTTTTCAATAGATTTCTGCCATACATGTGTTACATAGGCAAGAGGTCTCCAGTTGATATCTGCTGACGAAACCCATATTGCCAGTCATTCACAATTTCGTAACTTCCTAGGTGTTTCACGAGCTCGATGTTGATCGCTTTCTCCATCACTTCAGACATCACAGATAATAGTGCAATGGGTCTATAATTATTAGAAAGGGTCTTGTTTCCTTCTTTTGGGATAGGTTGCACTCTAGCTGTCTTCCAGCTGGAAGGAAACACATCAAGTTTGTAGGAAATGGTAAACAACCTGCGGAAAACTGGTGTTAATTCAGGCGCATATTCCTTGATAATGACAGTGGAATTCCATCTGGAAGGTAGATGATATTATGATGGGCATTTCAATGATGGCATTGATAGTCCAGCATTAGAAGAAAAATCATTCAATGATTTCAATGACCTCACTAAAAGAATCTATTATCTATCTATACTAGCTTGCATGACTTATTGCGATAAGAATATTTTGAGATTCATTCAAATGGTAGAATTTCCGATACATCATTAATTATTTTTGCTCATTCACCATTTATAACTAATTGAGCAAAATAGTTATAATAGATAATTATTCGCAGACTTATAATTATATCTTAATTGTAAGTAAAATCATTCCAGTGGAAATAAAAATAATTGGGTAATTTAGATCGACGACTATAATGCATTTTTAAACCATCTACTCTCCTTTATAATGATTAGTTATTGGAATCACTTCTCTGTAGCTTTCAACGAGAAATTTAAAACGAGTAACATATGAGGAGTGATTTCCCTTCAATATAAGGATATTTGTTTCCACTAAAAACTAATTATATGAATATTTGAATTGTTAAGGATCGCAGATAGAAATATAATTGCAAGTAATATAAGGTATAATTTAGTTTATACTAACACAAATTTTCCACTTAAATTGTAACTTTTTAACTTTTCAACTGCGATGCAGCCATTATCAAAGACATATGTACAATGATTTTAAAACTAGGATTATGAAAGGATAAATTACAACCAGTGATGAAGCGACCATTATGCTAATTCTATAGAATGAAAGTGTTACAGGTTCTTCTTGTCAGAAAATAAAAATCAAATATTCCAAGTAGTTATTATCCTATTAGTAAGCAAATAACTACTTTTAATTCGTGTTCCTGGGGAAAACCTGAGATTCTTCGAAGTATGTACTTGTTATAATGGATTATTTTTCGAACACTCCAAAAGAAGCACTGCAAATCAGTGCATTTCTTTGTTTGGAATATGTATTACAACTTACCTCTTGAATCTAATGTTCACATAATTTTAAATTATGAATTTAGTCGATACTAGTTTTTTTTACAAGCACTTACAACGTTTGACGCGTTTAATTCATTTAATCAAATTCATTCCACTTTAGGTTATCCATTCATCTCAGAAGTTTCAAACATTCTTCGGAAGAATCTACGTAGAGATATGAACAAATTTTGAGAATTCTTAACGTAACTTTTGCTCTTACTAGGTACATCTAAATTCTCTGTTCACTTCAGAATTAAATTTCACAACATTCATCAATTTTTTTTGTCAGACTTGACAAATAAATTATGGGTTCCTTTTGTAGAACCTTTTTGAGTTTACTAATAAATCAAAGAAACCTTAAGATATTATTAAATAACCCCCCGAAATGTATTTCTATGAATCAATTATTAAAGTCTACAAAGATCTATAACATAGAATCACTTTCCCAGTACAACTACAGACAAAAAGGTAATTTTTCTTTGTGACTTTTATTTTGTTTTTTAGGTGACTTACAGAGTTGTTATCTTATGTAG
This sequence comes from Endomychus coccineus, assembly GCA_958510875.1. Lineage (NCBI taxonomy): Eukaryota > Metazoa > Arthropoda > Insecta > Coleoptera > Endomychidae > Endomychus > Endomychus coccineus. The sequence continues at coordinate 4,833,990 of OY294071.1, read as the reverse complement.
TACTTTATACTTTATGTAGGATCTCGTGTGATTACTTTTTTAATTTTGAAAACGAAACTTAATCTTGATTTTTTATTAAATATCTCGAGAACCATCTGCTTGAGTCGAAAAGGAAAATAAATAAGAAAACAGTTCAGGGGTTAACACTCATGTGACCTATAATATAAATCCATTCCTTCAAGTTATTCTAATTCGCAATAAGACGGGCAATGCTTCAGAAGAATTCATAATTAGCCACTTGTATAACGAGTAATCGTTTCTCACAAGTCTATTATAATAATGAAGGTGAGATGGCCTAATCTCCAAAATTTACTAGCAGTTGAGTAATCAAAACGTTAATGTCTATTGCGATTCAAATGTGATGTTACTCTCACCGCATTAGAATGAAATTCAGTGGATCTTGCAATTCGCAATCTAGTTTTTGCATTACTTTCAGAATCTTGACCAACATATTTCTGTATTGCATAAAGGTCAGATCTTGTATTTGTCATTATATGCTTCTGATTTTATCTATCTCATGAACTCGGTCGTGCAATGCTATTAATAATTTATTGTAATTATGTATTTGCAAAATGTCAGTACGTTACTCTTGTTCCTCTGTTAAAACTGGGGAGATAGGTCAATAGAGAACAGGGGCGTAGCCAGCGTTTTCCTTATGAAATTATCGAATCGTGAATTTTGTGAGTTCCGCGAACAAGATTGTTCCGAAACTTAAACAAAACAAATTCTAGAATACCTTGTCTTATTTCACTTGATAATTCTGAAGGTATCTGGTGCGAAACGCGGAAGCACAAGTACGAATCCTTGAGCCGCAAAGGTGGATTGAGATAAATTGAATATCGCGGGATGGCGAAACCACAAAATGTAATTTAAATGAAGAAGCGAATAGAAAACCACCAGAGCTGAAAATTACAAAGATCTGCGAAGGTCCCATGAGGAATATTATTTTTATTTTGATTATGACACAGACTCGATGATGAAGATATCCCAAACCACAATTTTTTTTCGAAATGAAGGCCATACTGTTATATATAAGAGCATGTACAGTGCGTACACCTTCGTATTGTTCAATCACAATTTTCTTCTCTGATGCTCTATTTCGATATCGGGTGTACACGGGGAAGGTTTGAATGAGAAAGCATACTCTTCACAAGCTAAAATGTGTGAGGTTTATGTGAACAAGGAGTTAAAGTTTTGGTAGAAAGAATCATGTTTTCTGGATACTATTGATCATGGTCCCGATAGTTTCTCACCAAATTGAAGCTTTCCTCAAATGAAGGAGGCCATTATTTTTTGTGTTCTTTTATTGTTTTCTCTTGAAGTTGTCCCTGATAATTGATAGTTTTAGAGGGCTATTAGTTATTCGAAATTTTATTCGGTTCATGGTTGAAGCATTATTCGAACTGCCTCAAATGGATAGCCCAAGATGGGCAATCTAGAGGAAATAAACAACAAACAATAAGCAATAGAGCTTTTAATGAAAACGCAGCGGAAACCGAGCATGGCTCAAATTCGTAAAGCAAATATAAGATCTTAAGTAGCCTCACATAGTATATAGAGCGCTGCATTTCGTGACTGACTACTTTAGTAGGTCGCGTACAGATTCTGTGCATGTGATTGAACTAAATACTTTTAGCTCCCCTCTTGATTAAATAATATACACTTTTGAACATGTGATTGATTTTCAATCCTATATGTGATATCCCGCAATGCTATGTAATATTTGAATCTTTTGAATAAGAATACATACTTCAATACTCATTTTTCTTTTCCTGGGTTTGATTTGTATTGCGAGGCACTGCCTCGCCTGACTACCACGAAAACTACTAAAGCAATTAGCTTTGCTGATTGTGGTGTTAAAAATTAAAATCGCTAACGCTAACTCTTGGCATTTTAAGAAAGCAACGGTCGCAGTCAATAGGATATCAGTTAAAATGAATAAATTACACTTTAAACGCTATTGCGGTTTGACATGAAAAACAGAATATGACATTTAAATTTCTTTGTTTTCATGGCACACTATTTTCTATTATTCTTCATTATAATAAATTTAAGCTGCACCGAACAATCAAAACCAAAAAAGTCATAAAGTGTACTGACAAAAAATAATGGCGATTTAAATTCGTAAAGAGTACAATAGAACGGTGTTCATAATAGGGTTTCTCATACCTAAACATTCCCATACACGAACTTTCAATCGAATAATTTGTGAAAAATTATTTAAAAAAATAATTTGAAATGTATCTCGAAAACTAAACGTTTGTTTATATCAAATTTTTGTATTAATTCCAAATGTCCTATCGAGTGTTAAGGCCCTGTTACAAAAAACTGAATGTCCACAATCTTTCTCCAAAAAAGAAAACTGCAAATTCTGGAGGGCATTTTATGTCTTGCTAAGGGAGCTAGAACTTCAAACATCTTTCTTTTAAGTAGTGATTCTCTGAATTTATTCAGTGGAATATGCCAAATCGTATGGCGTAATAATTTGACTGTCAAAGCAATACAATAGGATTGTAAACACTATAATTGTCATATCTCATGCATCTGAATAAGTTAAGTAATTAAATTCATATGGTTCAGAGAGAAAAGCATTCAGGTATTCAGGTGCTTATTTGTTTCTGCTTGAATGGGACATCATAATGGCAAAATGCCATACATACATTATTGTTTTGGGTGAGTTATTCAAATTATTTAATTGTTCATTTTCATTACATCACTTATATAGGCTAAAACGGACATCAAGTTGCAATATTAGAAGAAATTCGTTCCACTCATAATTCTTTATAATCTAATAACTCAGAGAAAGTAAGTGTCTGAAAATTTTACTTCAAGAATTAACTATTGTTAGTGAGGTAAAATTAACTATTAATTAGTATCTAATAAGTAAAGTTGCCGCTAGACAACACAAAGTAATATCAAAATAATGATTATGTATCAATTAAATTTCTATAAAAATAAGAAAAGTTGAGTATTCTAAATAGGAACCATCTGTTCAAGCAGATGATATTTGGTCGTTAAAAGTAAGAGTTTTTGAAAGTTGAGACTTTATTATCTCATATAAGAAAGTGCGTTAACAATCGGTAACAAAACACTAGGATCAAAATTATCATGACATATGATCAATGGAATTGGGGCTTGGAATAAGATCCTTGCAATAACAAAACTAAGAAAGTATTCCTTGAAACATTTGAACTAAACGTAGACACGCTTCTGTTAGAAGGGCAATGACAAGTAAAAATATATTTTCTCCAACACGCTTTTAGAAAGTATCTTTTCCATGATTAAAGACTAGATTGTAACATATATCATTCTGACAGACTGTGTCAAAATGTATATTCTATCACTAGCCAGTAATTAGGTACTTATCATAATTTTATTGGAAATAGGAGAATGTGCAAAATTACAAATTGATTGAATATGTGGAAATAAATGATATTGAATTAGTATAAATGGGTGATTTGGAAATATATGATATCCTCTCAGATAACTAATATTGTCCCTTCTCCCATTGGGAAAGGTCAAGGGAGGAAAAAATTAATATTACTTCAATTACCTCCGAATTAATATACCCAAATGCATTATTTAAAGATCTTAATACATATTTCAGCAATTATGTTGCTATCTCCAGTAGACTAATAAAAGATTGATGAACGAAGAACCACTACTCTTGAATTTCAGGGCCAAGGCGGCAAAGTGGACAGCGATTCGAATCCTTCAGACTCTGGAAAGAGCGATCAAGGCATACCGGGGTAAAGATCAATCAGTTCGAGGAGAGTAATCGGGGTCATATGAACAGGATGGAGACTCGTTTTGGATTCAGGTATCCCTATAAGAATCTCGTAACCCAAAGGGGAGACTGGACTGAGACAGAACCCCTCTAGTACCAACTTGGAGCGCAAAATTTTTGTCATCTACAATTATTGCCCGAAATCAAGATTTCAATTATAATCATTTAATATTTCTGGTATTCACTGAAGGCAATAACTATGGTTTTCCAGCTTCCTGTTCCCACCAAATTTGCTCTCGATGTATTAAAATTGTAGCATTAGAAAATTGATGCCGTAAAAACATTCCATGAAATATCACGGATTAGAGATGGCCTCCTCATGGCAGCGAAATCCATCTGAATAACAATATTTTTCGAAAATCTACTGATAGCTATGAAAAGGAGAATCATTTGATTCACCACATCTAGAATGGATATTTCCAAGTGGGATATTTATATTCACATCGAACAATGTAGCGATGTGCATGCCAACTTGAAAAATCGAAGGGAAACGTAATATTAAAAGGATGGAACAAAGTAGGGACCTTTCCAATAATTGAGGGTATGTTTACCCAACCGGTCAATTTCAATTTCAGTTGTATGATTAAGTCTCGAACATAATGCTCTTGATCTTTAATGAAAGCACGCTAGTGTAAAAACAAACAAAAAATAACTTTCGATACGCCTTACATACCGTGACAAAATGCTTGTAGCTTTCATTAATCGACTTAAATATTGTTATCATTTACTTTCGCTTTTCGTATTTGAAAACGGGTGGAACATATTATGACTCATTAGATGTAAGAAGTATAATGAAATTTTTAACAGATTTCGTCCCTTACAAAAAAAAATGATAAAGTCTTTCTAGTCTAGATCGATTATCATTGTTCTGGCAAAAGTCAACTAATAACAAATGAATGAATAACAGACGGACGGGGATTCTGTCCAATAGTAAAGATAGTATTTTTTTGATTTTCTAATCTTGAACCATTGGGATAGATGGATTTCGTATTTTTTCTTGGTATTAAGGTTCTTCAGTTCTAATAGGAATAAAATGGCTCTTCGTTTCCACGTTTCGATATTTCATTATCTTCATCAAAAATTTATTTGTTCATTAATGTAATTAGAATAGAAAGAATAACTATGATTAATAATATGCATCTACAGACGATGGTTTTACGAAGTAACATGGCCAATTATTGAATCGATGTTTACAATCATGAAATAGATAGAATTTGATTTTCTATTTAATTGAATACCTAATATTCTATTATATTTGTTACATTCCTACTTATTTCAATATGTCTGTGGCATTTAATATGTTCTGGGTAAGTATGAACAAGTTTCACGTTTCTTTGCCAATTAGCCAAAAAAACTTTGAATTTGCTTATCTTAGCTAGAGCATTTCTGTCAGTTCTATTGAAAAATGTAAGATCAAGGATTGAATGAGTAATACCAAAGTAATTGGCAAACCAAAGTAATACTCATACCTACACTCCTCAATTCAAAACGATTGAACTTAAGATGAATGTAAGTAAATAATTGATCTATGGCAGGGCATCGAATCGCATAAGTTTATCAATGATCTACTATCCTTTCAGAGCGATTTATATTCATAAAAATATAAGATTCTGACGAGACCAAAGGGTGCAATTGGTCAACACACTGGACTATACATCCAGGGATGTGGGTTCGAATCCCACCTATGGTTCAATGTTTTACTTTCCTTCATCTTATCTTGATGTTGGATAGCCTAAGCTATCTTCATAATTTTAGGTTCTGGGACAAAACACGGAGAAACATCGACTAATTAAAATTATTGCTAATTATTTACAACATAAATAAAATAGTAGCCCTGTAATTAATTACATGACCTGAATTTTCAGCAGCAAATTTGTTGAAAATACGAACAGCATTCTTTCGATGCCGATATAATATGATGAAATGATATTTATTCTATTAAAAATTATTGATACCTTTCAACATTCTACCAATAATTTTCTTTTTCGAAATTGCATGCAATTACCTATTTCTAGAAAAGTATGTAGGTTTCATAAGCGTTATATGCAATGGTTTGATGCATTAAAAGAATATATTTTCTGTGGATCAACAATTGAAAAAATAATCATATTATTGCATTTTCCAATTAAAACCTGAGTACGAAAATACAAACTTTTGGAATTAAATGACAATTGTCATTATTTTATAAATTCGAATCCGGCCAAGAATCATTGTATAGAATTCAATGAGTATAGAAAACATTCAGTTTTATAGAGAACTAGTCTTGATTCAAGAGTTTTGGCATTTACTATGTGTGGATGCATTACAAAATAAATAATATGAATAGAACAAACATTTACACTTTTATAATAATTAGATATCGATATATTGTTATTAAAACAAATTCTGGAAATGCTATATTCAAAATTTGTTCTATTTCAAATTTCATCGTTCTATTTTGAATTACTTATTCCATGTGTGAAATTATAACCAAAATAAATTTTAAAATTAAACATAAATCAGGATACTCGAGAAGAAGACGAAAAGTTAGACTATTCAAAATATCAATTCGATTTTTACTACCGTTCGAAACCCTCATGTATGCATTGAAATATATTAGTCTTAGGCCAGCCAAAATTACAATAATTCGAAATAATACTTAATCATGTATTGAACGAACATAACCATGATATAGCACTTCACAAGTCACTAAAACATTATAACACTTGAAAATAATATTTACCTATTAAAATAACCTTTAACATCGTAGGGTTAATGCTTTAATCTTATAAAGTAAACGAACTGAAGATATCTAAAGAGCGTAATTATTTTATATATCATCTGTCAAGAAAGAGAAAGGGTTAAAGCGATGGAACAGTAGTGGAATGCAATTTTATACTTTTAATACGTATAATATGTAGTGATATTAACATTCCGTGACTGATTCATTTGTGGTCCTTTATGGAAAACGAAGATAAGTACTAATAATTGATGAATTAGGACTATCAGTAATATCAAAAATGAACTGTAGATTCACTAGATGCTGACACAGGTAGTTACTTTTCATATACTTTCACGCTACTTTTATTGCAATCTCACAGTCAAGAATGACATTTCTAATAAAATATTGAAATAATTATTACCGTCACATTTCAATACAAATGTGTTTCGGAGGAATAACGTACTAAAATTTTCATTTTCTACCAAAAAATAATTCGTTGTTGTTCTACGTACCAACTTGACACAGATCTGATGAAATGGTTCTCAATGGCAAGGTGAAATATGCGTTGCTTCATTCTTATAATTCTCACAGTTTTGAGAAGTACCTAAATGAGGTAATGTGAAACAACAAACCAATTAATTATTCTTAAGTATATTGTCCATGTAATCAATTTTTTCGAATATATTAGACTCTTCTACAAACGGGGAATTTAGTTGATGTTTTCTTCAAATTATATACTTTATGAACGCCAGGGCGCTTAATTTTCCCAACTGACTTAGCTTTGTTAAATTATCACAATACTATATGCAGATGCACTAGTTATTACCATAAGCAAGGAATGAAAATTAGACAGGTATACCTGCTTCTTTTAAATAGGTAGTTTCGCAGTTTTAAAAAAAGTAATATTTCTACTTATCGACTCCTATTTGTAATACATTCATATAAACTAGTACTGATTGTTGAGAATTATTAGTTGACAAGTTAACTTGAATAAAACCAATTGTGTCAGAATATGGCTACATTAAAATGGTTTCATGGTCTTGTCACTTTATTTATTAACACAAAACAAATGTGCTCTGAAAGTCTCCACTCTATAAAATGCTTTATCGCTACTCTAGGATATCTGAATGAATTTTCCATTGTAGCAACAAAAATATTAAAGAAGATGTCTCCAGTGATCTGAATTATACTGTTAATGTAATATGAATTAACAAGCACGCTTCAACTGTTGTACCCAAAGTTTTCTACTTATTCTTCTAATCTATTATGCTTTCCACTGATACTAGAATTGAATTTATGTAACCCAATCTGTCAAATAGTCCAGTCAGCGTAGTCAAAAATGCTATGGACTTTTGTCTGAAACCTTTTGGGATCAGGCCCGACGAGAGGGTGGTACAAATTATCGGAGCCCAGGCTTATGCGGGGACCGGGGCGCGCTAATTTATAATTTTTTCCAAATAAAAATTATTTTTTAATAAATAACAGAAAAATTATTTAAAAAAGCTTTTTTACGAGTACGACGAAGTTTTTTTTACCCCGCTGTTTGGGTAGGGTGTAGACAATTGATTCCCTTAATTCAGGCTTTTTTAATTGAAATTTCATTGTGATTAAACTACTCTATCTCTTTTAACATTAACTGAGCTTAACTCTTATGCATTTAGAATATTTAAAAAATCGAATGAAATCTGTTTTTAAATCAAATATTTTTGAGACTGCGCCATTGAGGGGGCCCGTGATTTTTGTCTATACCAAGGCCCGACACGGCTCTCAGGGGCTCTGTTTGGAATAGCCCACGGTATAGAAAAGGGAATAGCCTAAGGATCATTATTCGTCACCCACTCCGTACTTACAGAAAGGGCTTATTTAATTAACAAATTACAACTATATAACAAATGTAATATTTCGGAAATAACATAACGGTTTAAAATTGAACTGAAAATGCACCACCATTTAAAAATGAGCTTTTCTGTCGAAAACGTAGAACAACTTTGCAAAATGTTGACGTGTTTCGCACTATTTTCGGTCCGAATACGGCCATATTGGATCTGCCATTTTGAAATTAAAATTTCAACGTATTAAAACAGAATGTTCTTTTCGAAATATTACATTTGTTGTTAACAATTATTGGCAAATTTGTTAATTAGGTAAACAATCAATAAGTCATTTTGGCAAATAAGGAGTGGATAACGGATGATCCTTAAGGTGTTCCAAAAGTCACCTGTACGAAAATATTCCGAAACGAGATACTTGGTTGACTGAACTGGAATCGAGTCGTGTAACGGACAAACACCTGGACTGGCTTTCATTTTCCGCAAGACGCTGGAGAGTACAATTCAATCTGTATAGCCATATACGGTATGCGAGGAGTAATCATCAATAGGTCCTCAATATCCCAACATAAAGAACACGAACTGTAATGTAGTCATGATTAAAATGTTTGTAATACCGTGTATTTAAAGAAAATTTAGTTTCTGCTGGCTAATACACGTTGAAAGTTTCTCTTCGGGATATTGTATATGGTTCTTATTCATGATATAACATAATCAAGGAAAAGTAATAATTTATACGATAAGCGGTATTCTCGTCGTTCACTAGACTTAACATAAACTCACTAATATCAGTTTACGAATGTCAATTAGAATTTATACAGGGTGTTGCTTAATGCTATGTACTTATTTAATGGGGGATCTATTAAGATGCAGAGTTCATATAAGCGTATGTCCTAAAATGCTTGGTTTCCGATATGCAGGGGGTGCTGAAGTTTTCGTTTTTTTTTTCGGTTTTTACCAAAACCTCGAAAGACGTTTGAGATATTAAACTGTTAGTATAGTATTAATTATCATTTCATTTTAAACAAAGAAGGTCTCTAGTATTTTTGACGTACAACTTACCATTTTGAAGAAAATAATTAAGAATTGTAGTTGTTAAATTTATTCTTAAGCTAAAACCGTCCATTGCTAAGGAAACGTCGGAATTCTTTTTTTCTAATGAACTCTTATTCTTATCTCCTGTTTGACATTTTGACAAATTAGTTCGATTTGTCCTTTTCATTTGTCAAAATACTATTCGTAAGTGCCAACATTGGTAAATTATTCTAATTCTGAGATAACCTATATGCATTTTCCAAAAATTCAATGGTGGAAGCCATTACTTTGTGATAATTTATCATATTGATATAATAAAATAAAACACTTTTACTTTGTTTTTATCACATAAATTATAGAAACAAATCGTGGCTATAGTTTCGACACTAGCATGTTATCTTCAAACGATACTATTGTATGAAAATATGAATAATCTTGGCTATTTATGTTACCATATAAGACACAGGTAACAACTGGGGTTCCGGTTGGGAAATACATTGTTAGAATAGTATAATTGAAATCGGATAATGAGGTAGAGTTGATATTGTGATAAGGAAATTTTAATGAGGAGCTTTACTGGGAAGGCACAAGAAGATTATGGGAAATTTTACGTTATCAAGACATCAAAAAATCTAATTGATCGTTTAAAATTTTGTTGTCATTATTTTTAATACTTTTGAAAATTTCCATTGATTCTAGTGTGTTTAATTTAAGACCTCTGCTCTGGTTATGTAAAATTTTAACTTCATCTAAATTTGGAAAAGTGTGCCCTGCTTCTAAAATATGGTTAGAGAAAGATAAATCAAGTCTAAAAGATCGAAAATTTTCCTTATATCCAATTTCTATATTACGACTAGATTAGCCGATGTAAAACTAATCACACTCTGAACAGGTTAATTTATATACTCCAGGTTTATTAAACTTATTTGTTTTATCTTTAGTATTGAACAAAAAATAGGACAATTTATTTTGAGGTTTGAAGCTAACTTTCGAATTATATTTCGATAAAATGTCTGCAACTCTTTCACTTATGGTACCAACATATGTGAGGGAAACGTATTTTGATGTAGGATCAGAATTTTCTATAAACGGATAGATACTTGAGGAAGTTAATTTCTGCTTTTTTCTGTAAAATAATTTGGATATGATTTGAGGTTGAAAACCATAGTTAATGGCTATACTCTTGATTATATTCAATTCTTCATTCAGGTTTTCAGGAGAAAGAGGTAGTGAAAAGGCTCTATGTAACATAGAGTTGTAGGCTGCTAATTTGTGACTACGGGAACTAAAATATGAATTGGCAATAGTTGTATCTCTGAATGTAGGTTTGCTATAAATTTAAACAAAGTAAAAGTGTTTTATTTTATTTTATCAATATGCATTTTGTTTATGGTGGTTTATGATCATGACGTAGCCATACCTACGCTTCTGGTTAAATTAAAAACATACTTTTTTGGTTAAAAATTGTTTTTACACCTTAAAAAGTACCCTAAAATTTAATGTAATATCTCATACGATTTTCGACAGTTTTGGTAAAAACGGAAAAAGAGTTAAAACTTCACCATCCCTATATAGAAAACAAAGCATTTTGGGACATACATTCATCTGAACTTTTCGACTTTAAATTTGCCCAAGAATAACTCATAGAAATAAGTACATAACATTAAGTAACAGCCTATTTATAAAGAAATGTGGAGAAGTTATTGTAATCGCTGAGAAATTTATGTTTCACATTTCATGTTCACAAAAAGCTAAATCGAGAGGTTTGTCTATGTGGGTGTGTATTTTATTTTGGTCCAGGTTAATAAGTGCATGAAAGACAAAAAGTAAAAATATGTATTTCAATTCTTCCAAATGTCCATTTGTATATAATGTGGAACAGCCACATCATGTTATATCCTAACCAATTAGATTATCAACGATTTGGAAGTATTTAGGGAACTACTCAAGAATTACTTGGTTAACAGTTAAGTTTGGAGGAAAAGATAATAATGAAACAACATGGTTATTAAATAAACCCTCTGATTTAATCTTAAAGTAAATTCATACAATTGCTTTTGGTTAAGCTCACTAGGTAATAATAATAACCACTACTGACGTTTATACGTCTAACAATTTAATCAACAATATCAATGGCACTGGTTAAATATCACCCGATTCTATAAGTATACGCATACGTAACAAAGATGTTATTTATTTACATTAGAATTAGTATAACTGGAGTATATTAATATACCAGGTTGACAAATCTTTCAAATATATATTCATTATCATTCCTTGAAAATGTCAAATATCAATATTCGTTTCATATTTTTCAGCTTCGGATAAGTAATTGACTTAATTATTATTTAGCAGTTTTAATTTAATAAGCTTTTGTCAGAATATTGAAATGTTGGTGTTGAAAATAATGAACGGACTATTTGACTATTATTATGTTCGTGTTTCATTCCATCACTAGTTACAAATTATAAAATTTTTCGAAATTATCTGTAACGTTGTTTGTGAATTTCAAACGCTTCTTTATTGTAATTCTTCTTCTTTCGACAATATGTAGCAATTTTATATCAATTTGGTGTTAGTTTTTAAAAGTGGATGAACAATTGACCAAATGTTAACCAAATTGTTAAAAACTGAACAAAAATTGATTCTATCTTATTGATGGAACTACTACTTCGCCATTTCCAAGAATGGAATACAAATGCTATTATGTATCGTGTGTAAATTAAATATTTAGTTTCGTCAAGAAATGTAATGAATAATGTGTCAATAATGAAAGATATGTAAAATGTACTGGGAGAATGGGATGTAAAAGAAACGTGGAGTGTCCAGCAGAGCCTTTGTGTTAATCGGAACGGAGGGAGTAGGTACATCAGTCGGGGTCACTCTGCTAGACGTGACTAGAAATGAGAGAAGATAAAGGAGTCGGGAGGAGCGTGACCTGGGAGACGGTGTGACCTGACCTAACCGCGTCCTTCGCTCGGTCGCGGCTGCTTTAAAGGTACTCAATCACAGTAAATTTTTTTCGTCGTAATCTTCTGATCATCTGAAGCTTCTCTTCCAACCAAAGCTCCAATACATGGATAAATTTGTTCTCTTGTCCTATAACTTTTTCCAGTAGAATACAAGGAATCAAAATGCAAAACAAATTCTGAATTTTCTCATTGCAATTTAACTCTTTACGATAACAGAGTTGTATACTCCCATAACTCAACTAATTTGTATTGGAGAGAATCTGATAAAACAGATGAAATGTTACTGCTTTGGACATGTTGAAGTATCCTGAGCCAATTAATAAATTGATCGTGGATTCAAGAATATTGTCTTTACTGATGAACCAATTACTTGTCCAAATATAAACAATGTTCTTTGCTCTTATTTAATTTTATTCTCACAAGATTCCCGTGTGTATGCAACAAATAGTTTCCCTATCCTTGTCCGTGAGATAAGACATTCGTATATGAACAGAGTTTGTTCAAATCATAGATTTATTGAACATATAGTTCGTAGTTGTAAGATTCCAAGATTACCAAGTCAGATCATGTTCTTCACTTCGGTGTGAATCACCATAATTGTGTTTGATTCGGCAGTACAAATGTCGATATACTTGTAAGCAGTTATGGAATAAAAATTGAACACATCTCAAGTGTCATAGAGATATAGATTATGTTTCGCACTACAACTGTATGGTTCTGATATTTTACCCCGAATGGAATATAGTAGTCATACTAAACATATTTAGTCAACTTTGGTTTGTCTTTAGATAGACGAGAGAGGCTTCAGTGAATTTTGATGTTCAGTGTATAAATATATATAATATACATGTGAATTGTGAAATATGATGCCTGTGATGCAGCTGACAACTCACGTATAGTCGTAAATATACCGTTGAGATGGCGTTGCGCTGTGAGCAAGCTCGATTATAACATTACTAACTATATAGCTAGAGTAACAATATCAATATTATTGTAATACTAAGGCACGGACCCAGCTCACTGCTTGTTGCGCAACAAGCACAAACGTGGAAGACAAGCACCGCTGGATATTCTACCCAACATAGGAACGGAATTGAAACTAACGTAACATCACCGACTTAGGCGGTACGAAGTCTGGTCAAATAAAACCGATTATTACTTTGGTGTGTCTTCAAAGAAACAATCGGTTTGCAGTTTTGACAGTATCGTACAACCTATCTTGGCACCGGCGTCTATCCTATCAGTATACATGTTCACTATTTCTAAAGTAGAATATCATGAACATTTTATTTTGGTACAATTTTGATTAGCATTTTGGGAATCACACCTTTTCGTTTCAACAATTAATACACTTGATCAAGATGCAATTTTGGAAGTTCTTCTGGATTTTATTTGAATATGAATGACGTTTCAAAACAAATGTATTTGAACTAATCGACTACCTACCTAATTCTGAATTTGGTCCCTACGGGAATTCGAGTAACCGAAACGTCAACTTAAGTGAACAATAGTTTAGAGTAAATGTGTGTCAATTTGTTCAGAATGCACTGTCAAAATTATACAAAAAATAATGGATATTGAATATTCTACCCTACGGCAACTATACTATTTGAGCAGCCTCTATTATTGCGCACCGAGACGTGCTAAAATATAAAAATCCAACATAATCATCACACTTAAATTGGCAAGAAAGCTGCATAAGGCAGTTATTCGTCGTTGTATCGAATTACGGCGAATTTGGAGCAGTCATCTGGTCAGATTCTCGAGGAGCTGTAGTCTCTAAGGGATCACTTGCTTGAAAAAATCGGTCCGCATCACACATAAGGTCCGCACTATTACAGCATTGAGATGTGTGTTCCGCCGTTGTTGTAGCAGCGCTCCCATCGTCCATGAGAATGATATTAGATTCAGTGTTGACTGGATGCGTGATCATGTTGAAGTCTTCCTGATCTAAGGTATATATATGAGCACCCCATCGTGGTATACTAGTAGAACGCGGGGTACCTCTCGATGACGATACGCCCGGGTGATACAACGAAAGGTTCGTAGGACTGATAACGCCAGACATCCCGGTCATGCTGGGGTAACTGAAGATCTGAAACGTAAGGTTAATAAGTAATGCACCAAGAGAGGATGGAACTACACACTACCAGGGAAAAAGGAATGGGAGGAGACTTCACAAGCTTCGCTCTTCAACTTTGAACTGCTGTCTTAAGTTACAAATAAATCTATGTTCTTGTATGATTGGATTCTTCCAAATAAAAAAAAAACGTTTTTCCAATCCAGCAGATTTCACTATTCAAGTTCACTGTTTTCGTCAATGATCTTAATCTTTCGTTGATTATGAGGAATTTGCAGGTTATATTTAGGTACCACCAAAAAACTATTTTCCATTCAGATAGGTGTAATTTTCAATTTATAAGGTTGTTAGAAATGTAACTACTCATCCATTTACTATCAAGATGATAAGATTTGGAATGAGCAATGAATTTGAATTTTAAAAAAATGTGATCAATAATTCAATTGAATTGTCATTTACTATGTGATATTTTAAGCATATGAAACCAAATAACTGTGTTTTATCCTTAGATTTTAGAGAGAATATTAGTATAAATTTAAAGGATGAATCAACCAGTAATCTATTGAAAAATCAACAACCGTTTCCTTTGAATGAATTATATTCAATGTACCTTTGTATTTATTGTTTTTTAATTTTTTATCAATGAACATGTTACTGTATCTTTTAATTATTGTGCAAATTATTGACGCTTATGTTGTTAGTCAAATCGAAAAAATTTGCCAATTTCGCACCCCTAATATGTTATTTTGCAATTCACGTGTTTTAGGCATTTCGAATGCACCAAGGGGGGGTTTTTTGGGTCGCTGTTGTTGGTGGCCATGAATTTCAAAATGTCTGCTTATAACACGACCTTGAAAACTCGCAGTTAACAATTCTTTAACTGGTCGGTAAATGTGCGGAGGTGCTCTATCCTGCATAAATCCTGTGGAATTGCATAATTCCTTAGCATTTGCAGATATAGTTTACCAGTAACAGTTACAGATATGACCTCCCAATTCCGTAGTTCCTCGAAAAAGTATGGACCAATGATGAAATTAGCTGTAAAACCACACCAAACTGTGACTTTTCTTGTCATGAAGGCCTTGCTGAACGTCAGTTTCGAGTATTGATTCCACCATTAAGAGAGAAATGGGCCTCATCTATCCATAAATTACGGGATAACCAGTCGGGTTCAATTTCCATCGGAGCCATTACGTATAATGAAAAATTGTACTTGACAGCAAAATCTGCTCGTCCTTTAATTCAAACAGCAGTTGCAGTTTATAGAGATACATTTTTAGGATTTTCCGTAAAATTTTCCAAACCGTGGTGTATGGCATTTTTTTGATATAAATCATTCTACTACTGATTGCTAGCGGATTAGTATTGGCTACGTTTTGATTTTCCTGAAGAACTTCTGTAACTTGAACATCACTAATCCCAGATCTTCCTGATTTCGGAAGATCTTTTACAGTGTTTTTTTCAATTTGCTAATCAAATTACGATACACCTTCATTTGGCACGGCCCTGCTCTCAAACCCATTTTCGTACGAAATCTTCGTAATCCAGTAGTGTAATTTCTACCGCTTTCATAATAACATTGTACTAAACCAATTCTTGTTTGCAGATCCATATTCAAATTGTTACAATTTACGTTACACGAGTTTTATTTTGAGAAAAATTCTCTAAATTATGATTATTTCGTTTTACACTTGTATCAATAGTTGTCACAACAATTCTTTTGTTTCCCATAGATCCACTAACATCCAATTATTGAAGTAACTAGATTCTGTTAATTTTTTGCTACTAGCATAATTTCTTAAGACTATATAACAATTTAAGATAGACCCCTTACTTTAAAGTTGAATATAGCATCTGGCCATGAGCACTACTTCATGGATTTGATCCATTTGATTTGAACGATTCACAAGCATTTTACGAGAATATTGTAGGAACTAATTGGACACTATTTGAATTCATCTAAAGATTGACAGCGGTTACAATATTTTGCAACTTACTCCTGGTGCATCTGTAAAACCGTTATACGTTTCGAATAGATTACAGAAGGATTGAAACAATTTTATCAAAACATTATATCTATATGCTACCTAAAACAGTTGGACCATTGATAAATATATGTTAGTTATTGCAAACAGTTTGTATATAGCATCTGTAAAGACATTAATTCGTAGATAGTACTGAAATGGAGACCGCCATAAAACGTCAAATATAAGTATGATAATTTTTTATGTGAAACTATATTTCACTTTATGCGAACTCTATATAAATGAATGAAACATTAACCTATGACATAACAGTTTTTACAGCTGGTAAAATCTCATTCCATTCTTTTAGCCCTGTACACTACCAACATGTCCCGGTTGCCCATGGAAGTGGTTGAAAGCATAATCTCGAGTTGGGGAGTATGGACTAGTCGATTGTACGGAGTTCCTCTGTGATGGAGATTTCCTTCTATCATGACCACCGGGACTTAAAGGTGGTGAAGAATTAATATCCGGCACTTCATCTGCAGCAGAGTTTTCACTGCAAGGCGGTGTTATGCTAGCCGGTGGAGAGTTTGTTACACTCATTGTCGCATCTCCCGTTGATCTTATGATTGGTACCGGTCTTGCCATAGGTGGTAAAGGCGCAGGAGGCAGCATCGTGGTGGAAAAGTATTGAGCTTTCGGACTTCTCGATAAATTTGTCTGCATCTGCAAAACACGACCTCTAGCTTAGCGTCTTTGTTTGAAAATCAATAAGTACATTGCATTCTAACCAAGGAAAGGAGACTACTTGAACGTAGATAATTGTCGTTCCCAATTATAATAACGAACTGTTACTGGAATATCTCCAAAACTTTATCGATCCTAGTCTCCGTTTTGCCTTAAAACCCTCGAGAATATGTTCACGCTTGAAAAACATTAAATCTCCCTCAAAGTCGTTAATTAAAATTAGTTTGGAATGAAACACTTGGTGCAACTTTTAAATTAAAACCTTTATGAGGATGCGTTTGATTTCGTTAAATTGTCACACCGCCAAATGTTCACGATCCAAATTTATTGATTCTGAAATTTCATAGGTTTATTTGGAGTCATTGAAACATTATTTTTTTGGAAACTTTAACATCTTATATATACTACCCGTTGCTCGATGCTTCTAGTGCCCAAATTTATTCCGTAATCTGAGCAAACTTCATTCATCAGGCTTGATATAATAATAGCTTTTCTCCCATATACTGTTTCAACTTTCAAAGTAATGAATAAATTGGTAGTATGATAAAAACAACCGTATCCCTATCATTAGAACGAAGGAGAACGGAACAATTGTTGCTTTACTCCTGATATGTTTGTTGAGCTACACTGAAGGAATGGAGAGAAAACTGGAATTATATAAGAGCGATTACGGCGTAATTGGCACTGACTGAAACATTTTCCTTTTTTTTTACACCACTTATCTGGGGATTGGTTATAGCTCTTTGGAATACACACAATCATCGAGAAAATTGTGTCACTGAAGCTGGGAAAACCTTAACAGTATACTTGACACTCCTGACTAATCTTAATCCCACCATAATATATAGATGCCAGAGCATGGGAACCGGAAGGAAATGGAACACCTACCTGATAATTTTAAGATGAAACTCTTAATGGGGGGAAACTATCGCTCTAGACATGAGTTAATACTCTTTTGGCAACAGAAGGTTGAATGTTGATTCTCAATTAGCAATTGGCGAACAGAAACTACAACAGATACTTGTCTGCTCTGTAGGAGGAGCAGGATACATTGAACTCATAATTATGGTATTTTCAAATGTTTTTGATGTCAAATTAGTGATCAGCGATCAAAAATTTAACTCTAATGACCTATCACACGGCCATTTCTATGAGGTTATAGTGTCTATCCTTGTAATTTTTCCGAAATTTTCAAACAATTATTTTTTTGGCATTACTTTTAATTCTTGTAATTTAAAATGGATATCGAAAACATAAACGTAAATCAACACCGACACTCGAAAAATCACATTCAAAGGAAAGGAAAATTCATGATAAAATTTTCCGCATTTTTCAGGAATTTTTTTTTTTATATTTTTGATGTCAAATTCGTAATTAGCGATAAAAAAATACCTACGATGACGTATCTCATGGTCTTTTTAATGGAGTCACAACGTTTTTCCAAAATTTTCAAACTATATTTTTTTGGCACTTTTGGCAATTTGAAATTGAGATCGAAAACATAAATGTAAATCAACACGATACTCGAAAAATTCCATTCAAAGGAAAGAAGAATTCATAATCTAATTTTCCGCGTTTTTTCGGAAAATGATATTTTTGAACATTTTAAATATAAAATTCACAATCAGATACCAAAAAAAACCCTATAGGGTCCTATCAAACGATAATTTCAATGATGCGGAAAGATTTTCTTTCTAGATTCTTCAGTTTTCCACAAATTCCCTGTTGTTTTTGCTATTCGGATCGAAATATGCGACTGTCAACCTCTACGTAGAAAACCCATTTTGGATCCTTAATTTTCATTTATTGATAAATTAATCATCTTAAAAAGAGGGATTGAGAATGGGGTAATTTTGAGTATAGAGGTGAATTGGGGTCGATTCGTACATCGCTCAGTAGTCACGAATGACCTTCATGGCCCATCATGCAAAAAAAAAATTTCCATAGTTTCCCAGCTTATTGACTAGACTAAGTGTGAAACAGTCCAGTTTATCATGATCTTTCAACGTAAACATTGACCAAAAAGGATGCAAGAAACGTACATTTCATTACCAATATGAATTTCGTCTTTTTTTTTAATAGGAGATATTCAGAAGAAGATTCTTCATTTCAACCTTATAGTTCAGAAATACAATAGCTGATGTTCGAAGACTACGTTCTGATGATAGTGTTCTTCCATCATTTGAAGACATTCTGAAAAAGTTTTCGAACACACGCCATTACATTCATAATACAAATTCAAATGATCGAAATCAACGCTAATAAAATCGGGTTAAATCTGATATCGAGGCTTGTGACACGCATTCACAGTATGCCTTTCTTAATGCCAGAGTGTGACGTCATGCTAATGTAAATCTACTTTTAGCATTAAACTCTATTAAGCGACATTCACGATAATTACTAATTTTGCACATCTGCAATTGAAAGTTGAATCATTTCAATGGTCTGGAGGACTTTAAAGTGAAGAATGTATCTTACCTGTGCGTTCTGATCGTTATCGGATTCTTGGCAAACGTATGTAACAAAATCCGTTAAAGTTTCGTGACCATTTTCGCTGTATTTCACCTGATTTTGTTGATGTTGATGTGGCTCTGGACTATGTTGATAAAATAAATGACTTGGACTTGCTTGAGAGCTGGAAGACACTAGTGTGGTATTTTGAGGCATTGCTGAAATACAAATTTCAAATCAATTTATGTTATCAGAACGCTCGAAGAAATGTCGTTTGTGACTGATGAAATAGTTGATCCTATTTAACGTCACTGCTATATGAGAAAGTCCTATTCTATTGCGTCCATGATGAACCACAATTGAACCGCTTAATTAAGTGGCTCTTTATTACCAGATAAAGAAATCAATCTGCAATATAAAAGGATGAGATTATTATCGAGAATACACTGCTACTGGATGAGCGCTCAATGAGCAACTGCCTTTGGAACTGAATATGCTTTTCTTGGAGAAATTTTCAAACATCTTGTTTTTTTTTTGCATTGCTTATCTTCAATGTTTCAGAGTCTATTGGTCGCATAGTGTTAGTCACAAAAAATTCGCTGGAATATCAAATTAAAGGGAATTACGTCTCCTACATTTTTGTGCATTCTTTTACTGCCGAAAGTTCCATTAAGGTTAAAAGTGGAGATGAAGAATTTTTTTTAAAAGCTGAATACTTTACAATATTAGTCCTACAGGGAAAAAAATCATCTAAACATTAAAGATTGATTAAGTTTCTACTACGTCGATCCTCATGACTTAAAAAAAACGAATAGGAATGGTGATACAGTCATTCGCGTTTTCCAAGATGGCGACCGGAAGCACACTTGTTACAGTCATCAGTATTCGTCCCCTTTTCACTTACGAAGAAATCTCCTTTCTTGTATTTTTTCTTAAGCTTTAATTATTTTTGGTCTAGCTGTACCACAGGTCGAAACAGTTTTGTGCACATCCTCCGGTGATTTGATTTGTACTTTTCAATATATTTAATATTTCCTTCCATTCATTAATCTTTGTAATTTTATAGCCATCAAGGAATTGTTCAGGGAAGTAGTTGTTTAATTATTTCTAATTCATTTGTTGGGTCAGATATATAGAATAGTGAAATGAAAGTAAATAATGTGTTAATACATTGTTATCAAAGTTTAGATTTTTGTTTTATTCACGAATTGAGATTATAATGATTAAGTAAAAAAAATCGCCTAAAATAGAATGGGTAGGCTGGACCAAGGCGAATGGAGGTGACGCAATACAAATGTTATGGACTGCTAGAGTACAATAAGAGTGAATTAATTGAGATAAATAAAATGCAAGTAATAATTGATCCGTTATGAAAACTTCGAGGACTGTTTTGAAAGTTAATAAAGGTGGCTCAATGTTACCCTTTTATGATGCAATTGGGTGCAGTAGAACTGATCATCGTAAATGATATTCTCATTGAATTGAGGCAACAGTTAATTTTTCGGACTGCGGTAATTTTGATTCATCGAAATTGATCTTCCAAAAGATTCATGAATTTTGAAGGTTCATTGAGAATATTGTTCTCAAAAATTGATTGTGGGTGTTTTTACGTATACTACATTAATTTCCGTTCAAAAAAATATAAGTTTGCAGCATAAGTTGATATACACAAATTTTCTGGAAGGTTTCATCGGCTGAAGAGGGTTATTCTAATTGTTCCTTCATTTTGTCACATTAAAATTTGTCACATGAAGAATAAGAGTGAAATAAAACCTTCAGTGGGGAAATTAAGAAGAACCGTCCCTGCCATAGACAAAGATACAATCTTTTCCATCATTGGATCAGAAGACAACTCTAGCGTGAGCCTTTCGATAGATAATAACATATATAATATCTAGAAAGCACTCGCTGAAAATAACCATCCAGCGGTGCAGAAGTTAATTTCACATAAATGTGTTCTAAGATATTTATTGTGTATTTTATGAGAAATCCAATATTTACTTCGCAGCGTTTGAGATTAAATGCCAGATATTTAACATGAAAATAAGAAATACGACTTCTAAGTTTTCGGTCGGAACTTTTTATCAGACATTGTGTCGACAAGAAAATAAATTGTTGTAGGAAAGACGCGTTAGTTGGAGATATGACTCGATGAAAATGGCTCGCCAAGGAATACATTAAAATTGCAAATTGATTTCTCCAGAGCTTGTACCCACGAGTACAAATTTCAATTCGACGTTTTTATGTTCTTTATTGATTCGAGCTCCTAGTCGCGTTGATTATCTCACTGATGATCATGGTTTATCGACTTTCCGTGCTACTAAAAATATCGTTCTTCTAACAGGGTTACTAGTTCTAATGAAATTCTTTTGGTACAACCTAGAAGTTAAGATGTTAATGATAATAGAACATATTAAGTATTTGCTTCCAGAGCGGATTCAACATTACAATAACACCATTCGCCGATATTTCACCAACAGTTGAAAACAGTTGGACCAAGAGTGAAAATAATCTTCAGTCGACTCAACATTTCAATGATGTTGTTCTGGTTAATCGATCCACGTTTCGATCATGTTTAGGCGGATTAGTTTATTTAGGTTCTTCGAAAAAACATTTGCTTCAACAGTTTTTTGGTAATAAAATTGTTGTCCCTAAAGTTTGGTTTCAGATCAGATCTACCGACATTACGATTGTTCTTTCGTACAAGGACATGGAATGTTATGATCACCTAAATGAGAATCGATGATGATGTATGTCTATTTAAAACTGAGATGATTTGAGTAGCATGTAGAGAATCAATTAAAAGACGTTTTTACTGCTGTTAGACTTCGGTTTTTTTTTCTATACTACACGAAACCTATAATGTTCGAAGAACATCGTGTGAGCCAGCAGTGGAATGTAGGGAGAGGAGATAGGCATTCGTATTTTTCTTGAAGGTTTGGGGGTTATAGGCATAGGGAAACACCTCTTTCGGTAAAGAGTTCCACAACTTCGTTGTTTGATAAAAATATTGAGTCTGCTAGGAAGAAGTTCGGCATGTTTCGAATTTGACAGTGAAGTGGTGACTAGTTTGAGCTCGTCTAGTTCGTCTATCTGAAATTTCTCGTTGTGGAACAACAGACGAGATTTATGATCAACACCAACCATGGAAATATCCATAGAAAAGTGAGAGATTTCCCATTTTTCTACGATGTTCTTGGTTGTCATTATATCAGAGGATTTTCCGTCAATCACCACATGGAGTGATCTATCTGAGAGAAACATTGATAGTAAGGAACAAAAGTTGAGGCGGCAAACCATATGACGGAAGTTTCCTAAAAAGTTTTAAAACTAAGTGGATGTGTTTTTATTTATTCTATTTCCCAATATTCTAAAGCAGAGATATAGTATAATAAAATAGAAGAGAATAGATGAAAGTTGTCGGTTCAGATTTAGATGAACTATTAGCTCAGCGGATACAACGGTATGTTCATGAGCAGGAAGGTGATGGACCATTCAGGTACGAGTGGGTTTTCATAAGCAAAATAACCTATTGTTTTGCTTTAGTACCTAGGTATGTTGCACTTAAACCATCATGCTAGTTAAACATGAAATCACAGTCTCAGAAGCCTTGCAATGTGCGATGGGGTTTGCGGAAGACACGAGGCCATCCATTCTTTTCTGAATTACATGAACACACTAATAAAGAAAATATTTTTTGATATTGGAAGGAACAAAGCTTTCGGAATGTCGGAAGACAAATAGTTTCATTCGGAGTAGCATAGTAGCATAAACGAAACAACAACTAGAATATACAGATACATCTACTTACGTTTTCATCTCTGGTCTGGTGAAGACCCATAAAGAACATTATTTGGAAGACCTTCTTCTCCACCATCAAATACATGGATTATATCTACACTATCCCAAGCCCAAGGCCCTAATTATGTAATAATTCATTTGCAAAATGCGCAACAAGCAATTATTAATTGCGAATCTATTCGATTCGAACAGCAGAATAACTGATAATGATGATCCGAGGAAGTAAATTGCAAATTAGCTTGAAATTTAACCTGCTCTATTATACTACAGATATGAAAAAAATAGCCTCATACATTAAAAATACTGTTGTTTATTAGGGACATTTGAGCTACCATGTGGTCATCATCAGAGTAAACTAAATTGGAAAAATGTGTCTGTTCAAATACTATTTGTAATTAGAATCCTAAGTAAGGGATCTGATGATGGCTACTTGGTAGCTGAAAGATTCAGAGAACTTTAACAGTATTTTTAGTGAAGGGTGTTTGTTTCTTATTTATAGTGTTATAGTATATCTACAGTGTGAACGCTTTTATAGTTTATTACTGCTTTATTATGTCGTGCAATAATCACTTAATTATTCACTTTCAGTAACAAAGTTATGTTATGTTGCAGATTTACAGATCTCTCACCATGAGACTTCATTGGTAATATTGAAAACTTTATTAGAGAAATTATTGCAAACGGGAAGCAAAAATTATAATATCAACCTATAGGTGAGGAAAATGCATCATATAATTTTTACTCTCTATGAACGATGGTATAGCTAAATCTAGTAGAATTTTCTGAATTTCAGCCTTCGATGATCATTGTTGAATATAAATTATAAATTTGATAGTGGTTCATCATGTTCGCATCGCTAAAACGCATAATATGACATACATCTACAGTGTGATTTACAGGAACGGTGTACTTGCTGCCAGGTAAAACCGAATCATGTCAGTGGATTAAGTCCAATTAGTAAATTCTGTCGAATGAGAATGTTATGAAATATATCTATCCTGAGACATTTTTTCTATATAGGTGTAGAGGGCCAGAATTGTAATAGTTTTAGAGATGAAAAATTTCGAAATCTCAACCGAAATTGAAAATTCACCTCTGGAAATTTGTTATGCCATAAATTAGTGAAAAAACTACTATATATTAGATTCATTTGCTCATAACTTTTGGAGATGGGACGAAAGATGTTTTACATCTACAAATTTGAGGCTTAAAATGTGAAGGAAATTCTCCAAATATCATCATAGCATTTGGAAACTATTTTTCATGTTCAACTTAATTCATGATTTGGATGTGGTATCTATTTCAAAATATTCTCATTTGTTTGAACAAGACCAACCAACTTCAGGCTATTCGCTCATACATCACTTGATCTGAATAATTATCTAGTGCAGCCTCCACAGGATACTTACAGTAAGCTGCAGACACAACCATTGCGTCCACCGAGGCAGATCGATCAACAACGGGTCCTTGTTCAGGATAACTATTGCAATAGTAAGCAGGATGTTCTAATTTAACGTTATTCACACTCGGTTGAGGATCCGTTAATTCTTGCAAAATTGAGGCTAAAAATATAAAATAATTAAGTTGATCAACCTTATACGTACGATGATTTACATTTGGATAATTTCCAGAGCTCCTTAGATGAAAATACTCCAGTTGCTAATATTATGTCGTTACAAATTACACCGTTGTAAGGGTTGTGGGTGTATCCTGTAACTGGTCAGAATTGTATTAAAAGTATTATATATTTCATTATTTTACACAGATAATATATTCATTAATAAAAAATATTCTAACGTGAGCAACCAACCTTTGCTTTTTCTCTCATCTTCTTTCTTGTTGTTATTATTATAAAACTGGTTGCCAATAGGTTCTGTAAAAAATAATAACTATTCTCACATCTACATCTAAAAATGTCTACTTATTATTATTTAATTATTATGAGGGTATCTTGTCTTCAACCTGAAACCTTTCATGAATATGAAGATATAACTCTTGTGGTCCTTGTTTTTTGATGTACTTTATCAGAACTGTCGACACGCGATATAATGTAATGTACCAAGAATCCATCTGATTCATTATCAAATAATAAATTTCTTTCTCATTCAGTTTTATTCCAAGTTTTGCTAATCACGCACAAGTTATGTTGAACTATATTTTTGAGAATTAATAATTAATATCGATATATGCATAAATTCAAACAACTATGAATTATCGTTAACCTTCACATCCATGAAGTCTTGATCATTATTTTCTCTCTGTAAAATACATAAAATTCGACAGAAATTTGCAAGCATACCGAAAATAAAGAAAGTTTAAAATGACATAGCCCATGTTAATAAATTATATTAGAGAAGCTGCTATATTTGAGAATAGAAATTTGACGAGAATTTCGCCATTTATTTCGTGTAATATTGCTTCGAGCTTAGGATGAAGCCTAGAAATAACCTAGCTTTCAGTTGAAATATTCTGATTTTATTATTCAAAAAGAGAATGTTGCCCGAGTGGAAGGGATGTTGAAATATTCTGTGACAAATACAAATAGTGTGAGTTCTGGTGAAGTTATATGGTTGATATGTTGGCCTAAACTTTTCACTTTTGATAGATTCTTCTCTTCCTTTTTTCTTCACAATTTTTTCTATTTTAAATCGCTTGATCGTTGAACGAAACAATAATATCGTGTTGTCAATGTGATTTCATGTTCTTCTTTAGGTTACCCGGAAATAATGTATGCATTCGAATTAAACCATCTCCATCCAATACCTTTAATATCAGACTGAAGACGTATAAGACGACTTGATGGATTTTCTACATCATGCCACCTATATCTGTATCTTCTCCCATTATAATTTGTACAGTTGGCCATGCTTCTATTCGTGGAATTGAGGCAATATCACTCACGAATACCATTTTTACTCAGTATAATTCTTATCTAGTTAATTAGGCAAAATGTCCTCGACCCATCAGGTCAAAACAGTTGTCAACTCATGGCAGTTTTGTTTACATCTTTTGTGGCAAGGGAGTTATGTTGCTCAAAAATTTTTTACAATTTATATGTTGAAAAAGATTTAAAGAAGCTAAGTAAATTATTTCACGTGCTTACATATAAAGTAAATGTTTGCGAGCTCCAATTAGCCATTTTAGAGAAACTAGATATAATTAAAATGTGTAGTATGACGTTTTCGGATAAGCGTTGATCTAAATTATTGAGAACATCCAGTTACTTCCGGTTATGACATATTTCGATAAAGCCCTTGAGCATTTTTCAGTATAGGGTTTTCCTACTTTATACTTAATGTTTCACAAGACATGGCCATTTTAATGAAAAAAGAGGGTCGAATTTAACTCCCTATATCTTGTGTTTTGATTCAATTTACACATTTATGGGATTCCAACTGTAGTTCTTGAAGAATGTGCGTCAGAATTAACACCAGTATTCTGCAGGTTGTTTACTCTTCCATACAAACTTGGTGTGTTTCCTTCCAACTAGAAGACAGCTAGAGTACAATCAATTCCAAAAGAAGGAAAGAAGACTGTTCCTAATAATTATAGACTCGTTGCACTATTTTCTGTGATCTCTAAAGTAATGAAGTAAGCAATCAATATTGAGCTCATCTAATGCCTAGATAGCTCCAAAATCATGAATGACCGGCAAGATGGCTTTCGTCAGCAGAGATCAACGGGAGACCTGCTTGCCTACGTAACACATCTATGGTAAGAATCTTTTGAAAATATGGGAAATTTCTGGCTGTAGCATTGGATATCTCCAAGGCATTTGACCGAGTCCAGTCTTCTTGAGAAAGTTCCGTCATATGGTTTGCCGCCTCAACTTTGTCGCTTACTATCGAGGTTTCAGATAGATTACTCCAAATGGTGTTCGATGGAGTATCCTCCGATGTAATATTAACGCTGATGTTCCTCAGGGAACTGTCTTGGCACCAGCTTTGCTTCTGCTCTTTATCAACGATCTGTTGGAAGTGATCACTTGTCCTATCCACAGCTTTGCAGATGATAGTACACTTCATACCGCTTTCTCATCTAGAGCCAATATACCATTCAATTAAGCCAAGGGAGCGAGACAGCATAACGCCATTAATGGAGATCTGACAACGATTGATTTTGAAATAGGGATCTGATAATCTAGTAGAGTTCAATGCAACCAAAGCTCAAGCTTGCATCTTCTCCATGGAGGCGGATCCCACAATCCCTGATATAATGATGTTAGGAACAACTATTCCTATGAAGTCCTCTTGGTTTTCTATTCCGTGACAAGAGGTACTTTACATCCCAGCAGCTCTTCATCATCTACAAAGCACAGGTTCTACCTGTCTTGGAGTACTGCACACATGTTTGAAGTTCGGCTCCAAAGCATACGCTGAAGTTCTTGGATTTTGATTGGTGATGTCACACTTACGAATTCATTGTCCTCTCTAGAACATCGTAGAAAGATGGAGATGTCTCTCTTTTTTATAAATATTTCCTTGGCCGGTTTTCATCAGAAATCTCGTCTGTTATTCCACCACGAGAGATTCTAGGTAGGCGGACTAGACGAGCTCAAGCTAGTCACCTCTTCATTGTCAAGCTCGAGACCTACCCACCTTTTTCCTACCAGACTTCATTTTCCTATTGAACGGTGAAGTTGTGGAGCTCTTTGCCTAGTGAGGTCTTTCATATGCCTATAATCTCCAAACCTTCAAGAAAAAACCATTCGGTATAGGTACAGGGAATGGTCCATAAAACCTAGTTCACTAATTAATAAAATACAGAGGGTCAAATTGGACCCTTCCTCGTGATCAAAATGGCAAGGTCTCGTAATACACTCCGTATAGGCAACAAGACCCAATATTGAAAGAATCCCCGAAGACAGCTTTATCGAAATATGTCATAAAATACAGTGTTCTAATTAAAATATAAAAGTTTGAGTCTACTTCCGGTATAAATGGAAGTGTCTGGATGGTTTAAATTAGGCACGAAGAATCACCCTGTATAATATAGTATGTTCTTCTTTAGGTTACTCGTAATAATCAATGCATTCGAACTAAAGTACCTGATTCCTTCCAATACATTCATTATCAGATAAATTAATGTCTGCACGATATTCTTATTGAAAATCTTCAAGTTTCAAGAAATCTCATAGATAATAATTAATCCTCAATGAATGAATGAATATTCTTTCTTTTTGCGGAATGTGGTGCAGTTCTGCTTGTGTTATGTACATCCATGTCTTATTCACTTACTAGTGTTGCATGATTTAATTTTAACAGCACGTTGATCTCTTTTATTTTTGATATCGACATTGTCTAAAATCCGAAATAGCTTTATAGTTGAAGATTAAAATAACCACCTACACACGTTCAGAACATAAAATGAATATAGAAAAGTCAATTAAAATGTTTAAAAATGAAGCTAATGCTGTTGAAATGATGTGAATATTTACATCTTGAGTTCTATAAAAACCTGGATGCAATGCAAGGAGCACACTTCAAATAGAGTTGTTGGTAATTTCTCCTTGAAATGATTAAAAGCAACGTTCGATAAACGTGTCAATCTAGTACTGTAACGAAGCTTAAATTTCAAAAGATTATTTAATTCAGATCAGGCAATAAATACGGATGTTACATGTAATTTCAGTTTGAACAGTTCATTATTTCAATAGATATGAATGAATTCCGAATGTGTATTCCGTGATTGCCACTTTTCTAAATCTCCGTAATTTGAAATAAGTATAATTATTCAAATAGATGAATCTAATTCACGCCCGTTCAAAATTGCATTTCATTCCGATAAAAACATGTTGCAAAAACAGGGGCTGGCCAATTAAGACACCAAACTTTGTGCAGTCTTATGTATAAAAAGGGCGAACAACCTAAAAACTCCGATAACACTTGTTTACTCCGCAGGGAAGAACTGGTGTGATATCATGAGCGCGAATTTTAGATCTAAAAAGTAGCGTCACTTTTAACCATTGTTCGGGGCATAAGTAAAAACTATTGGCACAAAAATAAGGATTTGGTGGAGCAGACCTGTCCGGAACCTCGGAAAAGATATAAAAGCCGTGACGACCGAAAGATCGCTCTCTTGTGTTTTTGATTTAAATCAGTAAAGTAGCTCTCTAGTGTTTTTTTTGAATTGTGAGTCAGAGATTTAAAAGCTGTGAAATAACAATAGTGTTCCGTTTGTGTTTGTGAATTTTACAAAAAGGTAAATGATAGCAAATAGTTTATATTTTTGAGCATTACGATATATTGATTTCCGTAATTTATGATTGTTATTGTAATTGGTGAACGTTTGTACGATACCTGAGTTCCGTAGTATTCAGTAATTTGAATTGGTGAATTTGAGTTTATCCTAGTCATAGGTCGAATCGCGTACGATTTGAATTCGCGCGTGAATTGAAATATTCAAGTAATTGTGTGGTGTGTACAGAGTGTGTATGTTTGAACGACAGGGGCGTCTTTGGTATATTTGTGCACACTGTGTCACTCCAGAAGTATAAGTATATCCTGAGACGACCAAACCACCAACGGCTTGTGCACACTGTGTCACTCCAGAAGTATAAGCTGAGGGTGGTTGTGTGATTGTATGATTGAGAATCGTAATAATTCCCTTAATACTATGAGAAGTCCTCGGCCGTGGATATAGGGGTTATTGCAGAGGCGATAGTTAGGGTTTGTGCACACTGTGTCACCCCGGAAGTATAAACCCTAATTGTCTAGGTTCCGAATCTGTAGAGTGTATCAAATCTAACACTGTCACACAATTACCGGGTACTCCGTGAAAGTTAGTACAAGGGTGGGTGAGATGACAGAATAAACTCAATTAGAGTAATTAACCGAAAATAGTAAAATCTGATATCGTACAATCGGAAAACTAGTGCAAACAATATTTTCCGAACAAACCGAATTAATAACCGAATATATCGTAGTGTGATTTGAACATTCCATTTATTAGTGCTGCTATCTAAGATTTACCGCATACCGCTCATTACGCTGAGACCTGTTTGATTCGTATTTTTCCGCAAATTGATCATTCTGAATCATTCATCAACCGATCCCGTACCGCCGAATTAAATTTAGTGAACGAACTTGTCGTAGAGTTGATATCTTGAAAGAGTTTTCATTTACCGTTTGAGCTTCATTACATTTTCCGTCTGGGTGTAATTTTGTGAAATAATACCGTTCAATTGCATTTAAATTGATTATTCTGAAAGTGTACTTGTTAAAATCATTATATATTTTAATATTCGGAATTCCCTGTTTTATTAAATTATTTCTGCTCCATCTTTAACGAGCTAAGTTATAACCAGGTATCAATTGTAATTAAAGCCTACAATTTCGATACTGTTTTCTGCCCATTGGACTCTGGTTATACTTCACTGTAGCTACCCTAGGGACAAGGCTATCTTTAGATAGCATAGTGACGAACCTTGTGGAGAGGACCCTAGCAGAAGTCTTCAAACAGGAGTTAACCTTTGGTAAAAATCTGGCGCCCGAGGATTCGAAGCTTACCGCAGTAAGCGATTCACCGAAAAGCCGCAATGGTACGTTATAGTACGATCTATGTTCTTTAATTACTTTGAGCATCGTAATGTAGATGAAGGTAGTATAATACGATATGCTGATTACATAATTATTCACATAATCGTTCCTAAAATAGTTTATAAATACTTATACCACAACATGTCATGAACTAGTCTTCCAATAATCCTGACGAAAATCTCTCAAAAACAGGAGCGCACATTTCACATAAAACTCTTCATCGCTCTATTCCACAGACTCGCCCTATTCAAAAAATAAAATAACAGAGGAGATCAACTGATATAAGCTTTGGAGTTTTCTATAATAAACCATGTAATCGGGTTCAACGTCGGCTACGAGTTAAATCATCATGAATTAAATCATTCGTAATTTTGAATAGAAGGCAGATTTGACACTGTGAGTTGTAACAAATACATTGTTTTGCAAATGTCAATTTAAGTTCCATTGACAATTTATTATTAAGACTTCTGTATTGTGAAAGAATAATAGGGGAGACTGAAAGTATGCTAGGGTCGAGTCATATTTATGCCTAAATCAGGTGGTTTAGATTTCTGGTCAAATGATACCGCTCGCCTGGAGTCTTTATTAATGAACATTTTAGAAAATTATCCGAAACAGTCCTCTATAGGAACACGATTCATACAAACAAACCCAAGGAAGATCATCCGAATCGCAAAAAAATTTCCTAATGATCGGGCAATAAAATGTACACTCTGGGTGCATTCATTGATACCATAGGGCTAGCTGGGGTTTCTCGTGACGGAATAACTGACGAAATTTCTGATGAACACCGATGAGGAAGATATTTATAGAAAAGGGAGAGATCGCCCACCTTTCTACTATGTTCTAGAGTGGTCAATGAATTCGTAAGTGTGACATCACCAATCAGAATTCTTCTGAATAGAACCTAACAGCTTCAGGGTATGTTTGGGAGCTGATATCCAAATGTGTGAACAGTACTCTGGGACAAACCGAATCAGTGCTTTAAAATAATAATCAACTCGGCCAAAGATTTTCATAGGATGGTACGGGTAGGCACTTTAGTACCTATATTCTGAGGAGAAATATGGTAGATAGTTTTCCATTCGATGTACTGGTATCGGATTGGAGAATCACAATAGTGTCTGAATCTATTCTCGCTCCGATAATGATATGGATGTGGCCTTATTTCGAACTACAAAGATATCTCTCCCTACACTCGCTTGTCCCCGATAATACAAATATAATTTAGAACTCACTTAATTTCCTAATTTTTAGATGAAAGAAAAATAAATCTAGAGAATATAGTAAACAAATGTGATTTCTGACTCCAAAGGAAACTTGTCTCGCAACGCTCGCTCGCCTTGGATAATATGTATCAATTCTCAACATAAATATTGACTTAACTTCTTGATTTAACACAAAGGAAAAAAAACGAATCTAGATAACGGAGCGAGCAAATGCGATTTCTGACTATATATCTGATCTGGAACCTAAAAAGTATTCTACTTATCTTACTAACAGAAGGAAAACAAATCAAGTGGATGGGGTGAATTAAATCGATTTCTGTGCTGATGGATAATACGAAAAATATTCAATCTGAAAATACTTTTTTTTACTAATCGTCATTATTCATTTATTTCCTTAGCATAATTCAATAAGTTTCATATCACTCTCATTCAATCTAATTTCATTCATAGTCCAGTAAATAGCTCGGATTTGAAAAATTCTTTATGCATCGTGTTTATTGGACCCCCAAAAGTATTTGCGAACGGTAAAAATGACGAAGTTAGGGGCGGTTAAAGCCTCCGACTTGCCCCCGACATTGAGAAAATGTTGGCGTATGGTTTTCGAGTAATGAGCATTGACAACAAACATTTTCCGCCTGGTCAGAAAGTGTTATACCACGTTCCAATTTTGGTCATAACTAAAGCTGCCAGTGCTGCCAACTTCATGGAGAAAAAATGTTGGTATTTATTGAATATGGATCGCCAAGGGACCCTCTTCGACTAGCACCAAACACCAAAGTGTTATAACCCATTCTAAAATTGAATATTTTCTGGGGCAGCTAACTCAAAATGGGGCGGGGTGGGAGGTCCAACTCACATAGGATAAAATACTCAAATTAATAATTGCTAAAACATAACACATATGCCAACACGTTATATCTCAGGCCCAAAATATGTATCTGTCTAGACTATAATTGAAGAAATTCTGTGGAGAAAATGTTGGAGTTCAAAAATGTCATACTAATAAGTATGAAATAATCACCTTTATCCACTAAAAATACTATCAAAGTACTAAGATCCTTTCAGCTACCAAGTAACCATCATCAGAGTAAACTAAATTAGAAAACAAAATGTACTTGTTTAAATGCTATTTTACTCCTAAATTATCTAGATATTTCTCCGTTCTGTTTTGTTTTAAAAGAAATGGTGTCGTCTGTATTCAAAACATTTTCTGCTAATGCTGATTTTTCACTATTATTCTTCTCTATATGGGCAGAATGTTGTTTATAACGAGTTAAAATACTGTTTCTAGTTGGACCCACATAGCATTTTGAACACGACTCACAATCAACTTTGTAAATTACATATTTGTCGAAATCGAGAACCTATTCAAAGGTCTTGTCTAAATGGTTGTTTAGCTTGTTCTTGCTTCTATAAACGGGTCTTAATTAACGATGATTATTTCGTACTTATTAGTGTATCCACAGTTATAAACCCTTTTAGTCTATGAATAAAATGGGATAGGCATAAGAAGTATAGTCCTGACAATGACTATGGGGCATTACTTCCGAATTGTTTGAACCGCCACCGATTCTTATGAAATTATGGCAAGATTTAGGGGACGGATCAAAATGAATTTTTGGCCCGGTCATGGGGTGCTCCTAGGGGTGGATTCGACCCCTTCTCGCAGTGTCAAAATTTTTAAATTTGAAATGATCTCATGAATGGATGGAGTAAAGAATTCTAAACAAAAAAAGCCTCCTACATTTTATTTGTAAAGATCGTCGTTTTAGGAAAAAATTGAAGGCAATGAACTAACAAAGAATTTAGGTTTCCACTTATCTCTGCTGGAGTAATATTGACCGAGTTACAGGCCCACAGTATAAGCTTTGGCGTCACAAGAAAGTCAGCTCGCTGGAGGTTGTACCCTGTTCAATGAAAACCAAAATACAAGCATACGGGAGCTCATTCCTAGAAAACTAAAATATTTTCTCAAACTACATCAAAAAATCTGCAAAATGGTTAATTTGTATCTCCATTATTGCATCACTATTCCATTCTTTATTCCGCTAACAAATCTGAACGAACGTCTGTAATTGGTACTTTCAACATTGCATGTAATTTTTGAGGTATCGGATCACCCAAAAAACCAATTTGTAGAAACTTTCAAGGAAGCTTTTATTTTTTAAGATATTCACAAGCTCAGACACCTCTAAAATAATGGTTCTCGCACTCTATCACCATCTTATAACGTTTACATCTCAGTTGATAAAATAAAACAAAATGTTTGATAAAATCTAAGCTCAATGTTTGGCCTCTTGTAATTTTTTGCTATCTGTCACTGTTTGGTCATTTCAAATTTCAAAACTTCCCTTTCGATAAGGGGTGACGTTCACCCCCTGGCGAAAAATCGTACCCATGTACCGGGTCAGAAATTCATTTTGGTCCATTCCCTAAATCTTCCCAAAGTTTAATAAGAACCGTTGGCAGTTCAAACAATTCTGAGGTAAAAGCCGGAATGGACTGGACTATTATGGTTTCTTAGTATATTTTGTATAGCTGTTTCCATTAAGTTATGAATCTAGGACATAGCAGAAAATAGGAGATCTATCACTACAAACGGTTATTTACCAGGGGTGTTGATGAAGTTTGCTAGGTATAGGTCCAATTCTCGCACTGACACATTAATATGATATGGATTCACGCACAGTCCTGGTTGTGAACAGTCTCCACTTTTTTCAAGCCGTTCACCATCGGTACTTTCTAACGGTATGGCTTTGAACAGTATTACCATCACCAAATCTAATCGCCATACTTTATCTGCTTGCCTCAGGCAGTCTATACGGCGCATTTTACCTTTTTGGTCAGGATTAGAAAGGACGCAAACGGTTGAACGCTTGCCGGTAATACTTAACACGAAATCTTCACGACATTCTTGGGTAATGTCTTTCCTCAATTTTCCTAATAGACGGGATGCCCACTTCTGCTTGACTTCCGCCTTTTCGTTCTGAAAAGAAGAATGATCCGCTTAGACTTGATACAAAATAATTAGTGTTAAATCTTCAATTTATTATAAGCTATTTTGTATAGAGAATTCGTTATAAACTAATCTTGTGTGAATCAATTTCTTTGTAAAAAGTCTCCAGTATTTAGGAAATCATTAATAGAAATACAATGGCCCACTCAAGTATTTCATATTCAATACTGAAGCCGTTTTGAAATGATTGATGACTGTCCTTAGAAAAAAATAAAACTGCCTCAATTGTATAAGTATAATCTGAAGATTGGATCAGGGGTGAGCAGGCAGGGGAGGCAGTGCCTCACCATATCTAATTTACAAGATCCAAATATTGCAAGTATAGGTATATTCAAAAATGCATCATATATTCAAAGGGTATTGGGTATTGTATTTACACACCAACTAGTCAAAGTCAAGACATCCAGCTCAATAGTTCACCGTGGACAGATGAAGAATCTGCCTCAAGCTAGATCCCAGCGACCAATCATATTCGGTCGAACGAATTCGGTTTTAAGAATATGTCCACACGTCGTTATTGAGATTACGATGAACTGACTCCGATGGAAGTCCCCCCTAGAGACACTGTCTGCACCATAACAGTGTGTGAGTTGACAAGAGAAGGTAGTTCAGAGAAACGGCGGAATAGCGGAAAGCAGTCAAAAATTCGGATAGACTTTTGTATTATGTTCTAAATTTTGTATATCGGATAAATGAGCTTAGGCTCCAAGTCCGATGCATCCCGTTAATTCAGTTTGTGTCGATTTTCTTTGTGAGAATCCTTTTTTTGGGAATGCCCATCAAAACGAATGGGGTTATATCGATCACGATCAGTATTACCCCAACAGTGGTTAATATCCTTAATTTTTCTTACAGATACCAAGGAATAGAAGAAGCACAGCAACGAAAAGCAGTTGGACGGAGAAATATTAGTAAATGCTTTAGCATATACAGGTGTTCCGGTTTGTTTCGGCAAAACTGAAACAGGTGATACAACTCATAATTTTAAGCAAAAAGTTTATATAAACAAAAGTTCGATTCGAAAGAAAAACTATTCAATATTTTCAGCCCATATTCGGACCTCTTATTGTGACCGCCACGACCTACTTTTTCACCAAATTTCATCCAATTTGGTTGCAATTTGGCCAAAATAGCCCAATTTGAATTTTTGTATTTATATATATATTCCAGGAGGGGGGCTTAACGGAATGTCACGAAATTTGAACTGAAGGTTCCTCAAATACCAGCAATGAAAGGGTACCAATTTCAAACCTTAGCCGGAAGTCTAAAGGGTCCAAAAAAACTAAAACTCCAAAACTGACCTAAAAACAGGGCAAAAAAACAGTTTTTTTGAAGGTTAGACATGGTTCCACCCAATATTGGTAATAGAAATTTTAGGACCTTATTATTTTTATCATAAGACAACATTTTTTCCAGGTCGCAAACCTCTATCAATTTTTTACTAACCTCATCCTATTTTTCCGTAGATTGACTCCACTACTGGTGTTACAACTATTTTAATAAGTTACCAGTTAGCTGGAGAATACTGTGTACCAATAAATTTGAAATAAAAATGAAATAATTTCAATTGATAACACCTTTAATAGATGTGATAGTTTTTTTAAATATGACATTCTGTAATCTCTATATTTTTGATTTTGTATATGTGTATGTTCTTATCTATTCTGTATTGTATTGTATTGTATGAATTTAATATTGTATTAATTTTATATATTTTTTTTGTATCTTGACTTGTGCACATGCATGAAACATATACGTAATTGAATAATTCTTTTATAGAATAATTATGTTTGATACATATTGCACATAACAGATAATAAATGAATTTTTCATGTTGGTTATAGAGTACGGACGCAGTATCTATGTTTTAAGAAGCAAATCTGAGATGTAAGCTCGGTTGGTTGATTGAAGAATATTGAACCAACGCGCCAAAATTTCTGAGGTAATTATAATTATGCGTGTTGGCAACAATGAGCTACATCTGCTAAATTATGATAGTAAAATCTCTTGGCTCAGTGGCCAATCTATAGCTTACAGTTGGTTGTATTTATTAAGATTACAAAATTCTACACGTTGTTTTTTAGAATATGACTTCTCGAATGAAAATACACTCAAAGCCAAATGAAATGCACTTGTGCATTAACACTTATGGCAAACTTTACTCACTCATGATAACTACTCGGTTGTGAGTTGTAATAGATCGTACTTGGAGCAACCCATTCATAAATAAAAAATATTAGGAATATAAATTGGCAATGTCTACTGATTTTTTAGTAAAATTGTATAAACGATGTGTTAATTGAGTTATGAAACATTTTATGCATATTTAATTGATTGATATTTATCAAACTGCTGCCACAATAACGTCAGTGAATTAATATAGCCCATAAGTTTGGAATTTTTCCAATACCATAACTCACACATTTGGGTCGATTTTCATATGTCTATTTCGATAAATGCCCTATCAGAATGTAAACTAGAAAGCAAAGGTGAAACGCCCCTGAAAAATAAAACAGATGGCGCCACAATCAAAAATCCCATGTGACATTTGCGATGTACCATTTTTAAACTAGAACGCATTAGAAAGTTCAGACTGATATGTCATTCAGTTCTGTTTTGACATCCATCGGAAGCAAGCAACCTTGAAGATTTTTAGAAACCTGGAAGAAAGTGATTTTCGCGTCTTGATTAAACATTATTTCTTGCGATATTGAACAATCGGCGAGTAAGGGCGCACGAGATTGCTGAGGCTATGAGAATCTCAACTGAACGGGTATGGAATATTTTGCATACATTTTTGGATATGAAAAAGCTATCTGCCAGATGGGTGCCGCATTTGCTTTCTGTTGACAACCAAGCGCGACCGTGTGACAACTTCAAAGGAGTATTTGGCAATGTTCAAGCACGATAAAAAGGTTTTTTTGCGCTGTTTCGTAACCGTGGACAAAACATGGATCCATCACAACACACCAGAGACTAAAGAACAGTCGAAACAGTGGACTTGTCCTGGCGAATCGAAGCCGAAAAAGGCCAAAGTGGGTTTATCAGCCAACAAAATCAAAGCGACAGTTTTTTGGGATGCACATGGTATCGTCGTTAAAAGGGGCAAAAAGATTACCGGCGTATATTATGCAGAGCTGTTGGATCGATTCGACGCCGATTTGAAGCGAAAACAGTCGTATTTGGCAAAGTAAAAAGTGCTCTTCCACAGTAGCAATGGCAAAATTGTATGAATTGAGCTACGAATTGGTTCGTCATCCACCATATTCTCCAGATATGGCACCCTGCAATGTTTATCTATTTCTTAAATTGAAGAACGAGGTCATCGCTGAAACAAACGCCTATTTTGAAGGATTGCCGAAATCGTATTCTAATTTGGCAAAATAAGTAGCTCCTAATTTTCATTGTGATTTTCAATACAATTATTTTTTGAAAACAAAATTGTGAAGCAATATTCAGATTCATGCGTACCATTTGAAGAATATAAATGATACAATGATCATTTGGAGCTGAGATATAGTTATTAGATGAATGTGAAGTTCATGATACATCAACTTCCTTTGCAGAATTGAGCTTTTGATGACCATCTAGACACAACATGAGGTTTTAGCTATTTGCAATATGTTTCCAGACTATGACATAAATAATCATTATTTGTAAAGTTATAACTACCAAAACAGTAAGCAGAAGTTGAAACAAAATTTTAACGTCGTACAATTCCCATCTA
This sequence comes from Endomychus coccineus, assembly GCA_958510875.1. NCBI lineage: Eukaryota > Metazoa > Arthropoda > Insecta > Coleoptera > Endomychidae > Endomychus > Endomychus coccineus. The sequence continues at coordinate 4,795,110 of OY294071.1, read as the reverse complement.
TTTTTTTGTTGATGAAGCATTTCTTAAAGGAACCCGATGACGACACTTGAATCTTAAAATGAGAATTTCGGACACTTCTGCAGGCGAAATATATACGTGCGATATATATTTATAACCAGAAAAAAATGGTTGTCCTCATTGTTCAATGAAATACTATAATTGCAATTGAAAAATTGAAGATGGATATCAGAAATACCACTTGAAATGGGACTACTGCACCCAAGAACGATACAGTTTTTATTTTCGCCACTTTTAAGCGATGTGTAAGATATCAAATTCATACGACCAATAGAAATGACGCAATCGTTTCCACAATGAGTTAAACGACTCGAAGACAGACACATCACACTGTCAAAAATAGTTTAGCTCGATCAAGAAATCCTCACAACGGATATATTTGCGAAAGTACGAAACAAAAATTTTGCCTCGATTACAATACTTCCCTTACAATATATACAGCGTATGTGAGAGAATTAAAAATTGGAAGAAATCTTAAATTTCAAAATTGCTATTATAGTACAACACATTAAGTATCAAGTCGTTATTTGAAAATAATGGTGACAACAAATTGAGCAAATTGTAAAGCAGTTTTATTTGTAATATAGAAAAGGAAGGCCAAGAGAATTTTCTGCTTATGATTCTAACTCCACATATTGTTAGCGAATCTCCGTTCTATGACGCACAGAGAAATAGAATATCTATTTATTATGATGCAAATAGACAACTCTTCAACGATGTGATATATTGAAAGAAACTCAGTGAAAATATTTCCGGAAATAATTTTTCGACGTCACCTGACATTCTGAAAACGTGGAATGAGAGATTCTAAATGCAGTTGAATGTAATGACACACTAAAAGTCTCTTACATCAGTTACTTAGACTAAAAATAAACGTGATCTTAAATAACAACCTTTTGACCGGGAGAGATAGCAACATAGTGGAGAAGAGAAAAACCGCAATGTCACTTTAGGCTCGAAATAGCTTATTTATTTTTATCAGATCATCCGTTGGGATAGCTGTTTGGAATACGAAAAATTGATGCTTGAAACGGTATAGTTTCACGCTATTTGTAGGAATATTGAAATTCATAACCAAATTTTAATACTTAAATGAGCAAAGCTGTGTCTGTGGATTTTGATGATAAATAGTTTAGTAAATACTGCCCACCCTGAAATTTTACAATTCCCGAATTGTATATCGTATTGAGCGACTAATCATCTGTTGTTTTACGTCTGAAATAGAACAGAATAACTCTGCCTGTGGGAATGATATCAGCTGTTCCGTTTTATTTTTATTATTCATCTCGGACGAACATCACCACCAAATCATTATGAACAATTATATAGGAATCTTGGAAAATCAATTAATACTGACATTGGCGTAGCTAGACAAATTAATATTTTCAATAAGTAGTGGTAGTAAATATGTATCCTCAATCCCCTTAATTTTCCTCTTTTACAGCAAATCGGTCTTACGGTTTTTTTAGCTGAAATGTTATTTTTTACTATTCCATTCTCTATGTGCAGCAGTGACACATGAGAGCTTCGTTCCTGAACCATTGTGCTTTTAAGTCTTTTTATATCACTATTTTTTAATTGAAGCTTCTTCATTACCATTGCTTCCGCATCTTAAGGTGAAACATCAATTTTGAATGTTCTTTTTTCATCAACTGAATTGGCTAGTGCCTGATTTTCAAATTGTTTCAGAATAACGAATACATTGTCTACTACTTGGTAGTAGATATTGATCTTCCAGTGTTCTTTTGATCTCTTATTGTAAATCTAAGTAATTAATGTTCATTTGTTGACGTTTGCTTCTTGAGACTCCTATAGATTCTAGTGAAATCCGGTGCTTTTCAGTGAACTGCTCGATGTCTTTCCAAATTTTCAATTCATTTCGTCAAGATTCAAAAGCATCTATTGTACAGGACTTTGAACTAACATTTCACAGATTAGTTTTACTGATGATAGTATTATTTCCATTACATAACCAAACGTAAAAGAATCATAGTTATAACTGTACGTTTAAAGAGTATACAGATTGAGTCAGATCGAGCGGTGTATAGGATTAATGTGACAGTATGAGAGAGCCAGTCACATTGTATTGTTAATAAGACAAACAGAAGAAGAACGTGTGTTGTGTGATAGGGAAAGAGGAGTATGTATTACACACGTCGAATTGTTAGAGATGGGTTGCTATTCAGCGATTTGTTGTTATTTATCGACAGTTGTTTCATAAAATCAACTATGTGACTGTAGCATATTTTGTTTAATATCAAATAGCAACTGCTATTTAGTACCTCTTATTTGAAACAGTTATTTTGAGATTTGAGATAGAAATAGCAGTAATAGCACTTGGTATTACGATTATGGTATTTTTATTTAAAAATAACAATTTTATCCAACTCTAGTGAAAATATTGGTCTATGTGATTAGTTAAGTGGTACTGATATGCGCCTTATAAATCACGCACATTATGTTTCAGGTTGGGGATACGTGCTACATCCTATTCTCATCTGCGTCGGTTCTTTATCGCACTTATTAACTGGAAATACACCGGTCTATTTGACTCAATCTTTATAGGCATCATCAAATTGTCGACCGAAATATTTCAGCGCCTGATATTCAAAAATAAATTCAACAGGATATTTGACACCATTAATGATACAAATAATGATACCTGAGCTTAAAAACATACAATATGAACTTATCCACACAGTTGAATATTTTTGTGTGGCCTTTTCTTATTATCTTTCAACGGATTTCAATTCATTTCCTAATAACTCACAGAACTAATATATTAGTGGATATTAATGCGAACGAATTTGCAGGATATGCCGGTATTAAAACTGGTTTATTGTAAGCATAGTACTAGTTTCAAAGTATTTGGAATACTCATAAATCAATTTCAGCAGTGAGTATAATGCATTAATAATAATTGTGCTATAAAACACTGAAAAAGTAGATCATAACAATGAGATGAAGGTCACTGATTCTTCCGAAGTTGCCATAATATTAAAAACTAAACATCAGTGTGTAATTGGCATGATACCAATAAATTCCCGTCAAAATATTGAGTAGTATCCAAATCAAACCGTTTGAAATTAAAAGTATCCATTCATAAAAACTTAGGTACTATCAAAGACATTAATAAACATACTAAATGCAACTGTGAAATTATTCAATAAACGTATTGATTTTAGTTTTCAAAGCTAATGTAAGATGAAATAATCCACCAGAATAGCAAAAATAGATAGAGTATCTTCTTTCAAATCAAAAATGTGGGTGTATCTCATGGCAGACCTATTCTATCCCATTTCTATATTCAACATTATAAAATCAATTGATATGTATGCAAATGATATCACACTCTACATTAGTTATCTTAAGTGTGACTTGCTGAAAATTTTCAATCTTCGCAATGGAAAATTATTCAGATGATGCACTCATTCCTAAACAGCAAAATAGGCATAGGGAAGGACCTCACTAGGCAACGAGTTCCACAACTTCGCTGTTCGATAAAAAAAATGAAGTCTGGTGGAAGAAGTTCGGCAGGTCTCAAGTTTGACATTGAAGTCGTGACTAGTTTGAGCTCGTCTAGTCGGCCTATCTGGAATCTCTCGTGGTGAAACAACAGACGAAATTTCTGATGACCATGGAAATATCTATAGAAAGCGGAAAGATCTCCCACCTTTCTACGATGTTTTAAAGAGGTCAATGGACCCATTAATGTATCTCCTATTACACCACACAACACATGTATTCTTAATTTTTGCTGGAAATGTCTTTCTTTTGTAGAATTAGGGTTTTAAGTTCCCCATCAGTGATATTTCGCCAATTAAAAACTTCACGTCTGGTAAAAGTTGCTTCATCAGTGAAAATAATTATATTCAAGAATGTTGGGTTATTATTCTGCTTCCCCTTTAGCCACTGACAAAATTCTACTCTAGTAGGAAATCTCTTGTCAATATTCCATGGGATACTTGCGCTATAACACATTACATCCTATGTAGTCAGTATTCACCGTGTGGTGAATTATTGGAATTAAAATATCTCGAAAAAGGTCTTTTTGAAGAAGTACAGCTATTCATACAGAAATGATAGGGCTTTCCGAATAAAATATGTAAGTTGTAAATTGATGAGTGACAAAAAATGTGTGCTGATGCTAACTGAGATCTTATAACACATTCTTGTTTGCCGTTAAAAAAAAGCCCCACCCCAATTTTCTTGACAATATCTATGAAATCATCTTATCCCATGGACACGGCCTTTTTTCGATTAATTCCATCAAAGTGAAAGTTGCAAACGAATATTTTCATGATTTCTTATTGGCTAACAAACATACAACGCTGCTTGAAAAGGACAAAACAAACCACAGTTTGTATGGTCAATCGGCGGAAACGCTCAAATTGGCGCGATTTTAGTAGAACAAATCGCGTGTTTACGCTTTATCGAGTGGCGCTGCGATAAAGTTTAATGTATCGCGTAAGTGTGAAATCGTCTAATTTGGAACTGTGTTAATTTTGTGTAACGCGGTATCGCGACCATTTATAGCAGACTATAAAATTATGGCTATGGTACAGTGTGAAAGCGTTCTAAGAACAACGTTAGACTCTCAGTCACATCAGAATCAAAAACACAATAAATTTATGGGAATTTAATATTTTATATTTGTTTAAAGCTCATTAATTTCCAGGAATTTATTGATAAGAGATCGTAGATTATGCGCATCCCTTAACTGAATCAGTTGAATGTAGCTTACCTGTAAGGCATCTTTGCATTGCTGTTCTTCCTCAGCAGACATCCTTTTTTCGTGTTTTTTGTAGTATTTCCTCTTAGCTGCCTGTAGGTTGAACCAGGTGTAAGCAAAGGACTTGACAAAGGGCAGCAGTGCCTCGATGAATGGGTGGAACTCGTCCTGATAATATATTAATATTAATGAACAATCTCGACTCGAATTGGGTGTTAATAGTAGAAAGCAAATTTTCACATAACATTGAGAAATTACCGAATACACGAAAATGTAGAAACAATAATTCTTAGTACTAGATTGCGCGTTTCCGTTTTGAAAAAATAACCAATTTTTATACTTCGCTGCTTCAGGATATCATAACTTGCCGACAATCTCAACAGTATTGATTTATGTTTGTTAGAATTTTCTCGCTTGACCGATCAGGAGCACAAATCTTTCCTCAAACCATATATTTGGCAATGAAGGTTTATGTATCTTGTGGTAGTCAGACGTACAAACGAACTGTCGTCAAAATTCAAGGAATTGCTGTAGCCGAATCACTTAGTGTTCACAATTACGATATCCGACATGCGATAGAAATTCTGATGTTTTCTATCGTACACCGCTTTTTAGCACTATCCATACATCCAAAATTAACTATCCGATTGTCGTGAACTTTGATCAAAAACATATTATATTCTTTCAAACTAGTAACTGTACTGACTATAGTGACAGTATAGTCCAGTAGTTTTAGACGATTTTTGCTTGTCATAAATTCAACTTACAACAAAGTCATAGGTTTGGATTTCGGTTTGCTTATTTTTCATGATTATGAAATTATATATTAAATCAGCTTTCAGTCCCACATAGCTAATAGTAATAGTTTTACACCTCGAAGACAAACACCATTATTGTAAGCATCCACTCACACTTATACATATACACTCACTCACACACAACTCACTTCATGCAACTCATTCACTCACACTTATTAATATCAAAGCACATACCAGCTCCAGCTATGCTTAGGTGCTTTAACTTATAATAACTTCAATTATATAAACTGTGAACTGTTAACATCAAAATGTTTCTGCCAAATACGTGTAATGTCATCGAATAAACATTAAAAATTTTTTTTTTTAAATGTGCTGATAACGTAATTCCCCTTAATCCTATTGGGCCTTCCTAGTATAGCTCCGCATTAACATTTCCTAATCACAATATTAACTCTACCTCATGATCCAATTTCAGTTATACTATTCTAGCAATGTATTTCCCAACTGTAACTCCTCTTGTTACCTGGTGTCTTACATTGTACCATAAATAGCTTAAAATTCTTGATATTTTCATACATTTGTATCGTTTGAAGATGATACATAACTATAACAGTATTTTCAGTCACAGTGGTGCAAAAAATTATTTAAAAATGTACCGGCGACGAAACGGCCGCGAAGAAACGGCGGCGACAAAATGTCCTAGACCCACAATTATTGTATTCTTCAATTTTTAGGTTAAAAGTACACTATCGTTGTATGACAGTTTAAATTAATTCAAGTTATCCGACTTTGGCAATAAGTTGAATGTTTCGTGGAAAAAATCCCGCCATAATCTATTTGAAATAATCAACCAATAACAACATTTCCTGATCATCGCATCGTGGAATATCGTATGTGTGTGAACGGTCGGCATTATTGCTGTAACAAAAATGTATTGACTCTTGAAGATTAATTTCTCTAACATAAAGGCACACTATCACATCGTACACTTCCTGTGCAGCTGAATAATAAGTAATTGTTCTAAGTTGTAATGATAAGAACTATACAATAAGTTAATAAACAATAAACTCTTTTATTGTTCAATAACTAAAGTTCTTATCATTGCAAAATAGAACAATTATTCAGCTGCACTTCCTGTGCAGCTTGTTTTTTAACACGAATTTTTGGAGTATTTTCATTCTGCACGCACTGATGCATATCACATATGATGGTTCGATTATGTTTCAAATTAGTTTCAGCACTCATCAAGATTTTTTGCAAATTCGAGCCTGTATTGTGAAAAATGTGAAATTGGGCAGCCTCACACACAAGGATAAGGAGAAACAAAAACAAGAAATTGGGCAACGATAATATCTCAGGAATAGTAGATTTTCGCGGACAGCTGATCTTGTAAATTATTGGTTCCGGATTAATGCCGCGTCACAATAGCACGACTCGCTGCCAACGGTTCGCCAACTGTTACCGTGGCATCTTCAGGGCAGGCTTGAGGTTTGAACTGGAAGACTGGAACGGATTCTTCTGGCTTCTGTAGCACGGTATTTATTTTCTAACATTTCCCCTCTACTTAGTTCACTGCCTTTGTTCCGGTGATTGGTGGCTCTGGAATTTAAGCCCGCCTTTGTATGATCATGTGCTAAGTGGAATTATCAAATGTTGGAACGGTTATATCCTGAGATACGTTTTACATTATTTGGGATATCACCTTCCCAACATTTGATAACCCATCCTTGAAAATTCTATTTCGCACATGATCACACAACGGCGGGGTCAAGTACCAGAGCAGAGTCAACCATCGGAACCAGTAGAATCAGTTCAAGCTTTAGAATAGTAGATAAAATGTTTTCATCGCACATGCAAATAGCGAAGAAATAATATCTAGAATTTTGAAAAACTACAAATATAATTTTGATTATTGATGAACCGAAACTTTATTATCAGCAACTTGTAACTTTTATATCTGTTATTCCGACGAGAAGAAGCCATGAAATTGTTAGTTTCAATTAATTCATATAATCAAAGAGTAAGAGCAAAGCGTAGACGAAAGAATATCGAGTGTTCTGTGTTTGGGCCACGCCACCAACAGCGACAGGTATTAAAGCTACTCGGTCACGTACAACTTGGCATGCACAAAACAACAATTTGAAACGCAAAACAAAGTGAATGAGAATGAATAATGCTGCTGATCACGACTGGCATCGAAAATTGCTAAAGAATTTCAGCTATATAAGATTATTCACATGGTGTACGCATTAACGTTTTCAACATATTTGTTGCCGTTGGTGATGGTAATATTTTAAGAAAATGATTTATAGTCAATAATCGACAATTGCTTTTACAACATTTTCCAGTCGATGTTTAATGAATGTAGAATAGATATATCAATTCAAACACCATTTTTCTTCACGAATAAAAATTTGGAAAAATTATTATAATCGCACAGGACATCGAAATGTTTATACACGGTTAAATACGATAGGAGGCACAATGCTAGATCGAGTGTTCACAGAAAATGTATTCACTTATAATATCCCATATGCAAAATTTCCGGAAATTAATTTGTGCACTCGGGATATTCGGTGAGATAATTTCACACCGGAGAAAAATTAGTTTAAAATAATTTCAATGTGATATTATTCGACATTTTGAAAATATGAGACATTACGAAGGAATGCCATAATTTATTTATAGGATTTTGAGAGTTTGATGTATGCGAGTCCAAACGTCAAAAAAACTTGGTGTATGGTTATAATTCATAATGTTTCGCCACGGAATTGAAACTCCTTCAGAAATTCGAGATAAAATTCAACATATAATTCCAGAAAATACAAAAAAATCAAAGGCAAGTGTATGGAGCCAGTTTATGGACTAGTAATGAAAAATCGTACCTAATTAATGAAAAACTTCAATTGAACAACTAGCTGAGATTTTGGAAGATTACGCATTCAATATGAGGAATAAAAATTCAGATGATTATAAAGAAGGTGTAATCAAGACAATGTGGAATTCAACGGCAACTGATTTATAATAAAATTCAAATATCAGTAGTAATTTTTAATCCACTCACTTTAGTTGTACAAAATTGTTAAAAGTGGATTAAATATGGCTTACTACATGTTATTGAATTACATTTTATTTACTAAAATTGGTGGAATTATGTATTTTTAACTAATGGTTTCCTTTTGGCAACTGATTTACAATAAAATTCAAATATCTTTTGATCCACCTACTTTAGTTGTGTTAAATTATTTTAAATAGATTATATATAGTCTCTTTCATGAAAAATCTTGTCTTCCGGATGGATTGAATCAAGTCGAGCTATTGTGACGCGGAATCCATCCGGAAGACAAGATTTTTCAAGATTAGCTGTCCGCGGAAGTCTACTATCCAAGTCTCTTTCATGTTTTTGGGTTAAATTTGATTTACTAAAATTGGAGGAATTATATTTGTTTTTAGCAAACGATAGTTTCGGTTTTTTAAGCAAATCAAATAATTATAAAATAGTAATATTGCTTAATGGAAATCGGCGGCCATGGCTATGACAGATACCATGACAAATGTCATTATTGTACCTTCTCTATATTTTGTACAAAATCAATCGTCTCAGATTGTATTGTAACAATGCGTTGTTTTAAATATTAGGGGGCTTGTTCATGGTGCGACGAATTAAGTCACGTAAAAATGTTTCATTCCAATCTAACTAATATTTACTGGAGTTAATTGAATATTGTTCACCAGAAATGTTAAATGTGGCAAATCGTAAAGATTTATTCAAGAAAATCCAAGAAAAGCTGTTGCAAACATCTATAAAATTTAACAGAATTGGCAAGAATAAATTGAACAAAGTGGTTCCAAAATATTACATTTATTTACTTAAACACAAACATTTGGTAAATTTAGAGTATTTTGTCCTTTGCTATTCGCCATTTCGAAGAGAGGATTTTCAAGAGGAATATCAAAAACATTTAAATGTTGTTATGAAATTAAGTAAAATATAGATTTTAATAATAAATGGAATGAATTTAAATATTTAATTTATTTTTGTTAACATTTGTTTTGTTATGTATTGTATCACTTTCAAACTCATTTGTTAAACGTCAAAAAATATGTACTATAATTTTGCTTCTCTACCCTAAAAGAAAAAATATCCGCTGAAATTTTTTCGTTGGCATGGCAACAAGTCAAAATAAAAGTATTTCATTGGTTGAAAATTGTCGGTGTGAAATTCTCCATGTTATTATTTTATATTAAACCAATAAGACTATAATGGCGAAAGTCTTAAGCCAAATTATAGAAGTTATGGGAACAATGAATATGAAAAGATATATTCCAATCTGTTAACGAACAATAGGTAATTCTATTTATAGAACTATTTCGATCATCCAACTGATCACATTACTCAAAGAACCGATTAGTCAAGCGTGTGTATTTATCCATATTTATAAAATACGATTTTTGTTTTCATGTTAAGTAGGTTATGGAAAATCTGTACAAACATCAAAGTTTGTTTGACGCTTAGTTGTTTTGTCAATAATTGCGTGTGTTATTGTGAGCAATACACAAATGTTGAAAAATATGATATTTACAACTGTTTATAAACAGAAATACTAGAAATAGTAAACATAGACGAGGAAATAAAGCATTCCATCTTCAATCACTGGCGCAGTTGGATGGATTGAGATGCAGTTTTCTGCGATTCGATTCGAGGTAATTTAGAAATTATGTGCCGGGCTTGTTTTTTACGGAAAAAATTTATTGCATTTCTACACCCAAAAAAATGCATTTTTCTGAGTTCACTTTTTGAGGTAAATAAAAGAAACTGAAATTGGTTTCTCGGGGGTCTTGGGGTCGCTGATCACGAATATGATGCCCAAAAATTCCCTGAACCATCCCCGGATTTACAGGGGTCCTGAAGCCCTGGATATCGATGAATTTCATTAAAAATTATTTTTTAATGCTTATCAATTGTTCGAGTTAGGATGTAAAGGTCACTAATGATGATTATGACATGCAAAAACTTCCTGAGGATACCCGGAGACAGTTTCTCTTACTATACGACAGAAAAAACAAACAAACAATCCTACAATGCTATGTCATGTCATTATTGTCACTTGCAGTTGTACAGCTAAAGCCCTCTGATAACCGGATTGAGTTGAAGGTGTGATATTATTTACATTAGATAGTCCAGTTGCATGGCAATACACTTATCAGCAATTTTCGAAAGAACTGGAAGAAAATTAAAAAGCCTAAGGTTTCAATAAGTAGATAGTACACTTATTTTTAGTATGAGTATTATTACTGCGTTCTTCCGGACATATTTTCGATTTGACAGGAACTTGGTAAAACCATTGACAACAATGTTTTAGAAATCAGAAATCATCATGTATTTGGATCTGACAGAGTAACTAGAGGTAATGGTGTAGCTTTTCTTGTCCATAAAAATATTAATATACGTTGATTGAGACCTCCGAAGAAATAGAACAACTTTGGGTCCATTTTAAAACCCGATATCATGTATTCGGTGTTTGTATGTTATAAACCTAGCAAAGTAACTATACAATATTTATAGATTTATTTGAAATAACAATATCTAACTGTATGCAAAACATATAATATTTCTTGTTATGTGACATAAATATTGATGTTCTCAATACTGAAGTAATTGATGTTATGATGTGCTCAAATCCTAACTGCGTTTAATCATCGGGTATTGGCGAATCAGATCATGAGTTGCTTAAACCAAAAACTGAACCGGTTTCTGTACTCTTATAGAGAATTTAAATATTCCAACTACTTAAATAGAATGAGTTATCTACAATATAATGCAATATATATATACATATACATATATAGATGTTTATACAGATTGAGTCAGTACCAGCGGTATATAGGATTAATGTGAGAGTAAGAGAGAGAGAGAAACATATGCATCGTATTGTTAATAAGATAAACAGAAGAAGAGCTTGTGTTGTTGTGCGAAAGGGAAAACTCCGTGACTGTAGCATATTTTGTCTAATATCAAAAATCAAATGCTATTTTGTACCTCTTATTTGAAACAGTTATTCTGAGATTAAAGATATAATTGGCAGTACTAGCAGTTGGTATTATGATACAAATTACTATTTAGAAATAATAGTTGTGCCCATCTCTAGTGAAAATACTGGTCTGTGTCATTAGTTAACGGGTCCTGACATGCGCCTTATAAATCACGGCCATTTTGTTTCATGTTGAGGATACATACCATTCTCATGTGCCTCATTTCTTTATCGCACTTCACTTATTAACTAGCAATACCTCGCTCGATCTGACTCAAGCTGTATATGTATGTGTGTGTAACGTGTATGATGTGTGAGACACTTTGAGTACGTATGAACTTTATGATTTTGTACCTTCTCTATTATAACGTATATCTTGTAAAAATTTGGTTCAATTAGGATGGCAATATTCTGCAGAGAATGGCCTTATGCTAACAGCAACTCTCGAAGCTCCTATCCCTGATGAATTACTGAATATAATAGCTTGTGGTTGCAAAACTAACCGCTGTTGGTGCAAAAACATGGGCGTCACTTGTAGCAATTTATGTAATAATGGACGAAATAGATCAATCTGTGATTGCTGATGAACCTGAACAAATGGCAATAGACTGTGTCTGACATATACGATTTCAGCTGCAATGAGACTGAAGAGAATTTTCAAAATCCATTCACTGATTCTGAAATAAGTAGTTCATGTATACAGTATTTTTAGAAAAAGAGGATATCGATAAAATATATAAATATCAATAAAAATTTCGTAAAATTCGAACTAAAAATGGAATAGTCGACAAACTATTGAATATTTTTTGACAGGCAGTTTGTAGTCTTTGAGTTTTGCTTGAGATAGTCGCAATGCAATTTTCCAAATTTTTTAGGTAAATATATATTTCAGAAGGGGGGGTGATCCAAACTTCACCAAATTTGAAGTGAAGTCCTTGAGCACCGACAATAAAAGGGTACCAATTTCGTGCTTTGGCTAATAACAAAATAAGTCCAAAAAAATTATAATGTCCAAAATATCCCCAAAAAAACAGGGTTCAACGACCTACTCGAAGTATGAAGCTCAGATAATTATAATTTGCATCAAAACAAACCTATTTTTCCAGGACGCGTGTATCTGCAAAAAAGTTCTCTTAACATTTTAATTTACTCCACTCTGATTGCTATAAGAATGTAAGCAAAGAAGAAACTTAAAGTAATGAATCTTACCATGTTGGGGGTAATGTTGACCCTATCATAGCACTTTCACTGTATTACTCTGTCCTAACTGTACAGAATATAACATTTTTTGCCAACATACCAGCCAAATTCCTAACCGTTTGAGCAATATTCGAAAGGAATATAAAATCGAACAATTCAAAATTCAAAAACATTAATGAAATTATTAAAAAGACTCTTCGGGATATTATAATTAGAAAATAGATTCAAATACGGGGAACATATAGAACTTTTATTGTATCTATTTCTTGAGAATAAAGGTGAAAATTCCTTTGAATTCATTGAATTACTTTTTTTATCAAACGCCTGTTGATTATTAGAATATCTGATAAATAGATAAGGATGCAATAAGTACATATGTGCAACAATAAAACCTAAGGGAGTTTTGCTGAGGGTGTTTTGCTATGCAATATAGTCAGGTCAATATGAATGCACAGACAACAACTTCTAAGTGACGTAATTATTTTACTTTTCGTGTGTTGTCATAAGTAGAAATAAATTTCGTTAGTGATTTATCTTCAAATACTTCGTCTCTAATTGAAAATTTTAATTTCACATAACAGCCAAATCAGGAATATTCTCAACTACTTACGTATGATGGAATACCAAATCCCATATTCCAATTATTGATGTTACAATGTAAAAAAACACATAGCCTACAGTATAAATAACCCTTCGTTTCGAATATTTTGAAATATCTGGGTTGAGTCTGTGAAAGATCAAGTAGTTACGAATTTTAACGCTATAATCAAACTTTTATTTCCAGCAATTCGAAATATGCGAAATATTCTCTGTCAGGGAAACTTGTTATGAGGAAAATTTTGCAAGAAGCTGGGCCACTTACAATTCCTATCCTGCTCTCGCTTCCAAGAACCTGAGTTGTTTATTATTATGACATGACATATAAATCAGCTCTGGACACAAAAAGCATTATACTGAAGACTCGAGTTATCACCATAGGCTAAGCATATACTATATAAAAATGTGTAATAGATGTTCAATTAGTAAGGTTATGACAATCATACAGTATTTCTATTTATTTGTATTTTATACCTTAGCGACGATGACATCACTATATGACCTAGGAAAAAAAATGTGTCCATAAGATTATTAGCTATTTAACACGCTATTTTAAAAGACAATGCAATAACTCCTGAATGTGCAAATTTTTCTTTCAACGATGTCAACGTTCACATGGGTATTGTCAATTATGCAGCCTAACGAAAAAGAATCATCGGCCCTCAGTCATATGCTCAAAATATTGTTATAAAGAGGGGCATGGAAGTACTATGCAAGTCGCCAAAAATACGTAGACTACTGCAGGCTGATCATAAATAAAATAATTGAAACACACACCACGTTTAAGCATGTCCAAAATGTACGTGCTTCATTCAATGAAACCCGTAGGTGAAAATAATCAGAATCCAGTATATTGTAAAAAAAATTAAACCTTGGAAGATGTTCAACTAGGTTGGTAATGTTATGTCGCTGTTCTGATAAAATTAATGAGACTAAACTAACAAGATACACAGTGCACAAATAATAAAATGTAGTCAATCCGAAGCAATCGTTACCAGAGAAACTGAAGATGCATCTGGATAGTATTTCCCGATACTATTTTCGAATTTGAAAATTCTCGAGCTATAACAGGTAATATTTTGATGTAGTTAGTGCCACATGCATGCGGTATCAAACGGTCACAATTATCGACTGATCTTCAAAGCTGAAATTTGAATACTGACTTGTACGGAACACTTGCACTTAGACAGCGAAGTTATACAACCTCTGAAAAGCTAGCAAAAGCAAAGAAAAAGGTATCTCTATATGTATATTCCCGATTTGGTTCGTCCAAACAGCTGGATCCCGATTTGCCAGACATCAAATTTAGTTTCTCTCCTTTTTGTCTCAAGAAATATTACATTTTTAAAATCCACCTGAAAATAGCGGAGAAAGCGATAACATGGTAATGTCAATTTTCGACAACGCATCTCGTTTATTGATTGATTCAGGGTGTGAAAATTATACCCGAATGTGTACAACAATCATTGAGAAATGTATGCCATGAGGTAAGTACTGAAGACGTTTGTAGCCAATTTGATACTGGTCATTTTCTTTAACGGTTAATAAATACAGTGTCCCAGGGGTACGAGGAACCTCCAAAACCTCGTTGCTATCTGAGATATCGACTAGCGTAATTTTTTATAATACCAACTTCAATATTTTTGTATAATGAATTGACTTTCCCCTATGGGTACATAAAGAAGTTCAATTGTTTTTTGAAGATGAACGGTTACACTGATTCCTTTTGCTTCCATGTAAGCATGTTCTCAAAAAATTTAAATATCCAGTTGAATAATCCTAGTTGGTATTACAATCTATTCATAAAATTAAGTTTCTTAGGGTTTTACATTCAGACTAAAACATGAATGTGTAGAGAAAATTATAATTTTCGAGTCTAGAACAGAAAAATTCCTCCCTCTGTGAATATTGAATATTCAGAGTAACAATAAAAAAAATGATGCGAAAATAATAAGTTAACGGTCAAGTAAATCATAAGTTTTGAAAAGAATAATATCATACAATAATCACCTAACTTGTCCGCCGACTCAAATTTGTGAATTTTGACTAAATAATCATGATCTCCGACCTCCAAAACCCCCATGTATCTATTTTGAATAAAATCGGACAATAATCACAAAACTCGTCGGCCATCTTAAATTTTTGAAGACCAAAGCGAAAGAAGAGTTAACAATTCAAGTTGAAAGAATAAAACATACTTCTGATTCATCGCAAGTTACAGTGTGCTGAAGAGTGAAAACAACTGATGTTGACCAAAGCAGAAGATATGCTCGATCAATTCTAGCATCTATTTTGTCCAAGACATGAGACGGTCATTTCCAATTTGGGACATAAAATGAAACCAAGAAAGGTCTTTATTCTAGCTCACGCAAATGGGATAATTCTTCATTCATAGTATTAGATTACAAAATAAATTATTATCTAACCATACTCAAACAAATAGAAAATGTTAGGTTATAAATGTCACATATAGCTTAGTGAAAAAAGTATATGAAATAGGACGCGACTTGCTATTTGCGAATGCGAATATTCGCAATTCGCACCTCTATGAAGTAACCTTTATAATGATGCCGCATGTGATGGTCGGCGCAACGTCGGCGCAACGTCGGCGTATAAGAGTGTCAAGAGCCGAGATTATATCAAATAATTCTTCGTGTGTTTTTGAAAATGTGGATGTGACTCATCACGTGTTACCTAATTCGATCCAAAGTTGCACGACAGTTAAAACTGACAGTACCAAAAACACATCAATGTTATTTAGGAATCTTAGGGCATCTTGCAGTATATATAACCAAATATAGTATACTATCTCAATTTCGAAAAACACATGCTTACTAAGTATACTGATTATCTTATGTATGAAGATATAATGCATTCTTTCATGAAAGTTAATACAATTGCAACATATTAAGAACATATTCGGAGAATAATATCATACGAATGCTATTATTGTAACAGGTGATAAAATTGGAGAAACAAACATGCGTAACACTGAAGCGAAAGATAGGGCTTGCAAGAACAAATATTTTACTATCAATACTCAGCATTAGTAATTATTAGAAACTGATACACTTATTGGATTTTTTTGAATGTTGTAATTTAGTCCTTTTGCAGAAATTTACTACGTATTCAGCAATTTCGGTAATCGACAATTTTTTTTTAATTTTGCAAATTTCCGGATTATTCGAAAGAACGAAACGTTTGATTTTTCACCTTGATCCAGTATATTTTGATTTTCTCTGAAATCAGTATATGTTTCTATGATGCAAGCAAATCAACGTTTCACAAAATGTAACGCAAGTGTGAACTACAAATATTATTGTAAAAAGTAAGAAACGCGATGTAAATATTGTTCAAGTACCAAAATCCCAGTTTGCATGTTGCATATAATATTCAGCCTAAATTTTGTTAACTGACCTACTGAAATGAATTTAGGTGAGTATAATTATCCACATCAAAATTACTAGGGGCAATGAAGAACCGCTAGATGTATTACTAACATTACATTTGTTCCAATAAAAATTTGCTAAGATACAGTTGAAGTTTTAGATGAGAAATTCATATTTTGTGTGAGATTATATGAAATTGGCTTATGAACATGGAATTGCATAGGTTCGTGTTTAAGTTCAAAACCTATTACCAGTGCGATAAAGTTCTCTTATCGCACTGAAGTCGGTTAGGTTACGGTGACTATGTCCAACACAACAGCATCTAATTAATTAACATTTGGAAATCTAAATACTTTTCAGTAGGACAATGAAGAAGCTCAATTTGGTTCTCATTAATAAGAGCTTTGGGAAGAAAAAGAATCGATGAGACTTGCTACAAATGGATACATTGCATGCTAAAAGGAAGAATTATTCACTAGCCTGTAATGGGAGAAGCACTATCGGGAAAGGTAGCTGAGGGCTGTCTGCAAGGGGAATCCCCCCCTGCTCCGGATCCAGGTGGTGGAAGGGCTAATAATCAAACTGGATGTGAATGGTTTCGAAACAAGTGGGTACGCTGATGACATATTCATCACAGTCCAAGATAAATTTAACACAACAACCAGGATAAGAATGCAAAAGTCCCGCAACCTATATGTTTAGAATGAAAGGGCCTAAATATTAGCCCCAATCTACCTTTGTAGCGTTTACCCGAAGGGGGAAACTGGAGGGAGTAGGGCCTCTAACCCTCCAATGGACTAACATTCGGCTAGTGGTGGAAGTTAAATATCACTGAGTAATCCTTGATTCTAAACTAACCTAGAATCAACAGGTGGTAAAAGACCTGCACACGGGAAGGCATGAGGCAGAGTCCTAATAGGTATCTTGTATTGGACATACAACATTGTGATGAAACCAATGATTACTTACGCGTCTTTGCTTGCCTCTGTATAACGGGAGCTAATAGAACAACATCAACAGCAGCCATGCAAGTACTATTTGACCTACCTACCCCAATTGTCATTGCGGTCATGGGAAAGGCAATAACGTGACTTCTGAGACTACAAAACACGAGTAGAAGATCGGGTCATAATAGAATCAAGGAAATTGTGGAAATATTGAATATTGAAATGAAACCAACGGACCATATCACTCCCAAGTGCTCCTCCAACACTAACTTCGAGGTAATTACACATGAATGAAGAGAGTGGACAGACGACAAAGCTGACATCAAGACTGGTATGGGAACGCCGTGAAGAATTCAGCACTCTGGCAGAACACAACAGAATAACTTTGGATGCCAGGACACTGTGGCATCGAGGGCAATGAAAAGCTGATGAACTAGTGAGAGTGGGCTCATCAGTCTCATATGTTGACCCTGAACCTGTACTCAGAGTGACAAAAACCACTGTGCGATGATGCGGAATGAAGCTCCTTGCAGACACCACGGGAAAACTTTCATTAGAGAACCGTTGAAAACCCGAATTGAAGAACTACTCAATAATGGGAACAGATGAAAGGAGACACAATGGTGCTGTACAATAAGTATTACGAGAGAAGAGTACAATAACCAACTGGTGAAGAATATGTACAGAATAATAGAGGGACTGGAGTTGCACTGGAATGCACAAAAAACCGTAGTTGCTAAAGTGCGGCTGGTGAGAAGGATGAGCATCCGAAAAAGACAAAAGTAAGTTACCATTTATAGTAAATCAATAGAACCCTTTCAAGTTCAGCTGATCCACAGCTGGTGTAAAACACAATCAAACGACAGAGTAAATGAGAAAATTCTAAGCAATAGTTGTTAACGAAAAAATGTTTGTTACAACTACTTACCAATGGGGATATCTGGAATCAATCAGTTACAAATAAAAGTTACAGTTCCTCTGCTTTCAAAGAATAGACTTGATACGAAAAAATAGCTCCACCAAATAGCTGCAACTTATATTTTTGAATTAAGATTCATTCGGATAACAACCGATTTTTCCATTTTAAACTATTAAGATATAACATACCTGGTCAGTTAGAAAACATACAATTCTACAGAAGTAGATTGAAACGTTCTACCCAGGAATCGCTGATCCATATAACAGAATGCCATATATTCCTTTTCCATTCTGAGTTACAAATTGAAGATTCTAAATCATAATCAGTCACAAACTTAAAGCCGAATGGTTCATAAGAAAGTCACAATTCCAAAGAATTGGTGCTAATCAATGCTCTTGGATTTTGTATATATGAGGAAATATTCATCATAATATATAAGAATATAATCTCTTGTCATATGAAAACGATCAAAGTTTTATTTATTTATCATTTGTTAACTTTGTGATATTGTTTATTCTAGTACACCTCTATACCGGGTGTTTCAAATTCGATCCTCATCATTGTGACCTCGAAATATTATTGATACAAAACTGACAAATTACACAATTACGTTTCCACAGTCTTCTCCCCATCTGATAGCTTTGCCATTCGTCTTTCGACCATTATAATTAACTTTTTTCTTATAGCGTCATTATGGATTATTGCAGTTTCGAATATACCCTTTTATTACTCTTTCAATGATGTATCACAAGCTACACTTACGTTTCCAAATATCCGAGATAAAAGAAAAAAATTTTTTTACCATAGTGATAGTTGAATTTGACATTATTTAACATTGACTTTCAATCTGTCACACGTTAATGACATTTTGATGTATTTGAGTCACCGGTATTGTTTGAAAAATTGGCTTTAACGAATGGAGAAAAAAGTGATACAGTAGAACTTAACACAACATAAACTACATATTAATATAACTGGTAATTGCATCACAAATAAATTGTTATTAATGATTAAATGGTCATTACACCCATCGCCATAATGTAGCCCTACGGGTTGCTGTATTACCATCTAAGGCACTCGTACAGAATAGACCAAGAGCCGGTGCGGCCTTACATGCCTGGAGATTTTGAGTTCGTTGTCGGAAACGAGAAATGCCAGATCTACTGGAATTACCCATTTCCGACCGTCAGGTCCATACAAGCAAATAGGCCTGACGTTGTCCTGGATAAACAAGACTATGTATGTCATCGAATTCTCTGCTCCGGCAGAGAAGAACATAGTCTTGAAAGAGGAGGAAAAATGGACAAAGTATCAAGATCTCCTGTTCGAGCTCCGCACGCTATACCCAGGCCACAAGGTCGTATTAGTTGTTCTGATCATCGGTGTTTTGGGCGGAATTCGGTCTTCGCTGCGTTCGAACTTGAAGATCATTCCGGCCTGTAAGAACTCGGTGCAGATCTTGATAGACCAGATGCAGAAGGCAGTCATTCTGGGTTCAATAAGACTACTTGATATATACACATCTTTCTCTGAGTCACTCTCATAGATGAGGAATGGAAGAAAGCGAACTAAATGTGTGTTTACATCATTTGACATGAAAGCAGTTGAATGAATTGCGCCAAACAGATTTCACTAAACCTTATCACGAGTTTTCCGAAAATAAATTATATCTAAAATAAAATTAATTCCATTATTGTCTCGCTATATTATTAAAAACATTCGATATATTCCTTCCATTAGAATTTCATTTCAATTTTTTCGCATATTTTAATAAATTTTGTTTCATCGATGTTTGTAAGGCCTGGAATAAGTAGAAAAGCTCATCATTTTTATGTAATTTGCATCTACTTCGAACGGCAGGGGCAATTTAAGCTTCATAAAACATTTTAGAAATAGTAGATTTATTTAAGCTGTTTTATAGAATGGCCTGTGACCTGTGCCTCTTCGGGAATTACTTCCAGATATCCTCATAGGTACAGTTTATTCATCAAAATTCAACATTATTGGAAACCAAAAACCAACACACAAAATAACAAAAGAATGCAGATGAACAATACATCAGATAAAACATAAATCTGAGGCAGACTCTCGAAAGTAAATTGATGAAATAACCATTTCCTCAACGTTCCTTTATAAAAACTGAAGAGACACTTGCATCTGCATAGACTTCCTTCTGTAAGGAAGGAATAGAATCAGGAAAAAAACTGTTTGAACGCATACTGAGACCATTCCAGAACATAATAATGAGTGACTATGGGTTCCTGCTTTTGAGCCTTACAGGATATTTTATCAATCGGATTGGACATAGACATCAAATTCCGTTGAAAGGAAATGCCGTTCATGACCTCACAGTGCTCACCCCCGTCAAGTAAAATGTGAGACATACATCTCCGAACAAAACTGAACATCTCACGCTTTTTCTCCGCAAAACCATCGGTTCTGAAATAATCAATTTTGAAACTTTCACATTGTTGGACCAATAATAATGCCGTGTCGTTCGTAATACGAAATTCAAAATTAAAATGCTATTATGGGGCCTAACATTCTTTATAATTAAACACTTATCATTAAACACAACAGCTAAACTATTACTGAATTAGAACCAAGACAACAAAGCAAATAGTATTTTCATTACTATTTCATGCAAAATCATTATAATATATCCCCATATAATTATTTACAGTGGTTTGAATTTACCATCTTCTTAATTTTGGATAATGATCTGTAATTTTGTTTTCAGAGTTCAGTCAACAGTTAACAACAATTTTGAACTATACTTTGACCTACACTTAGTTCTTATCTTCACATCAATATGAATTTGTCAGTTTTTTTTTCAGTGTGTATATGTTAAGATTCTGATTTGAAGTTTGATATGAGATCTGTTCTTAATGTATCGATTGATATTCTCAAAAGTTGAACTTGACAAAATGTATTTCGAGTATAAATCAAACAGGAATTGATTCAATTAAACAAATTATGCAAAATGCGTATCGTGTACTGCGCCACGAGGCTAAACGCACGGGATTACGAGATGATCCTCAGAGTACCGAGACGCGTGGATGCTCAGATCCGTTGACTACTATTTATATACCGTGGGATAATTATAGCCGCTAGAACGAGCGTCAATGTACAAAGATGCCGGTAACACTCGCTAAAAGGCACAGCTACAACAGCGGCATACCGACGACACATTACGGAAATAGGTAAACGGTGACGATGCAATGATAGACAAACAGATAAGACAGACATACAGAACGATAGCGAGCATCAAACAGAACACAGCATAAATACAGCAACCGAGCGAGCAGTGAGATGAAACATGGAAGTCCGAATGACATCCAGCAGAACATTATACAGTACAGTACAGTACAGAACAGATAACACTCATGTTAATCATGTTAATTACATATCACGCATGACGTGGCGCGGGGGTGTAGGGGAAGGGGTTGTAGCAGCATTAGGCACCTGTCCCGAGGACGGCGTCTGCAGGTACGATGAGACATCGGGTTCCACCATGCAGCTGCGCAGCGTATCAGGGATGAACATTCCTCGGCGGCCCCGTCACCGGGTATCAGCGGGTTGCGTCCCGTCCATCACTACAGTAGAGCCGGGGCTCATCGATTGTAGTCTGCACTGCACCACTGCCACATGGATCTCCGTTTGGTCTTGCCTCACACTGTCAAACCACGACGTGAACACACTAACACTGATCGCGCACTCTGTTAATAAAGGACGCGGGACGTCGTAGAATGTGACACTTCGGTATTTATATATCGCTGATGGCAAGAGCGGGCCGGACGCTGCTCTTCTGGTACTTCTACCCGGATCATGTCATGTGCTTACAACGACTGCCTAACTGCTGACAATTGCTATCGGCGACCTAGTGCGTCGACGCGACCCTCAACGACGCCGCTACAGAGTCGCCGGGATTATCCGGCCGAACTTTCTTCCGTAAGAACTGCGAACTACTACTTCATTATTACTTAGGCAAAACAAACGAAACTGATTGGAACAAATGTTTGGTTTTTCCAAGTAGGGAGATTGAGAGATTCAGATAACGCATCATAGTTCTATTTCATTAATAAGATAGTAAATCCACAGATATCTTATACATACAACTTCTAAGAACGTTATATCCAATATTAAATTAAGGCAAATATATTATTAACCCGATATCAACTACTATTCCTAGTCCTCTAGTACCATAAACTCGTGAGATGCTGTCGAATCATAAATCTTATTCTCTTCGTAATATTAGAGCGTCTACATAGAATTTCCTCAAATTCAATTTTTTTTTGAAAAGTTTGCATTTCCTTCATAGTTTGGCAATCAACTAATATTTTGCTTAATTGAGTCTTCCGAGTAATGAGTATGAGACTAACGTAAGACTTATACTAAAATCGATAGTTTTAGGTATATAGTTTAGTACAGGCACGTATTTTCCTCAAATACTCGTCCGTAAAACTAATTTGAATATCATGATAAAACTGAAAATTTATACATACACTGCACATCAAAAACATCACATCATTGGTAATTCTGAGTTCAGACTCCCAATCTAAATCCATACTCACAATGAGAGTGTGTTCCTATAAAATTTCCTCATTCTTAACAAGAATGCAAAACAATAGATAGGATCGGATCGCGTGAAATTATTCGAACTAAGATTATGAATTTCTGAAACCTAGGAACACTGACTCCAACCTTTCAAGAAAGACAATTTTCATTTGACATTTCCGCTTTCCACTCTAAAAGATATTTATTGGTTTGATCTACATTGTTGAGACTAGAATATAATGAAATACTTAAATCAATTAGTTGTAATACCTTAACAAATTAATTAAAATCGCAAAACAAATCGAGTTAAACGTGAACGTATATTTTAGGGATGTGACTTTCGTTTTTAATAAATTTTTCAACAATTTTCAGTCAAAAGAATGAAGGGCACAACACATTCTTCCGACTATATTCGATTTTGTATTGTTAAGATGGTAACTGGCTCCATAGAAAGTTCCGTGCACATAGCCAAGAACCCTTATACACTCCTGCTACGTTTTTCAGGGGGTATTTGGATACCACGCTGCTTGACAGAATCTTAAGATTCGCTTCGCGCTTAGGTCCTTTATATCATCGGCCGTGATGATCCCCAGATCTATCCAGATTAACTTGGTTCGAATGAGCGCAGAGAATTCGCAGTGCAAAGTGAGTTGACAAGTCCACTTTATCCCCTCGCATCTCATAAACAAGGAAGTATCACTCTTCCCCACTATGCCTAAATTTCATCAGATTCCCATGATCTGTAAAGATCTCGGAGATTTTCCTGATGCTTTGCTTAATGAACGAGAGTATCTCGCTCGCCCTTGGGTCTACCTCATTGCTAAGCATCTCATTGGCAGTTCGGTGTCCATCATTGCTTCTCCATGCTGATGCATGTTGATCTCGTAAGATCTGTTCATCCCCTCTGTAGGGGATACCAGCAAGGGAGTCTTGAGGACCGTTCTATCTGGCCCCTCTCTCTCACCAGTTTGTCCACTCTCTCATTTCCTTTCCAACCTGAGTGACCCGGGATCGAAATCAGATTGAGCCTCTTGCCAACGGCTAGCTTGTAAACGATCTCCTTAGTATCTCTGACAAGCCACGAGGACACAGTCGGGCTTTTCAGGGTGTTCAGAGCCGCTTGACTGTCTGACTAGATCCAGATGGTCTTATTTACCTTACCATAGCCTAGTAGCTTCTCCGCACATCTGTTAGATGGCAAGCATCTCGATTTGGAACACCGTGTTGAGATCCCCATTCGCAAATATAGGACAGCAAATCCCTACTCCGACTATTGTGTATATTCTAGACCCATCCCCAAATTGTGTCGTTCTTTGGCGTACGGCTATTTTCCCATTCCTCTCTTGACGGAATGACAACCCTGGAATTCGGCTCCTCGAACTACAGGGCTTTGATTATATCCTGCAGCTCTCCTCGCAGCCTATCGGACTGCTCCCTAAAAAGAGATTGACCGAACTCCGTCTATTGAGGAAGCCACTGCAGCTGAGTCTGTAGAACGCCTTCATCTTGATATGATGATAGCTGATTAGATCCACATCTCTCTTACACTGCCAAAAGATTATCAGAGAATTTTGTAACCTACTCTCCAATTGCTTTTACCAGAAACGTTTTTTATCTAGGATGACTACCAGATATATTGTGGTATCGGCAAAGTCAACTTAGATTACTTACAAACAACTTACAAAGTCTTACGACCAATCCCCCATCTTCTTCAGAAAATCGATTTGTTCTCTCTATACCAGACTTCTGTAATTGGGGGTTTCTTTTGGGTGGAAATAAAGGGAAAACCACCTTTAAAATTTTTGTGCATTAATTTTGAACTCATCAACTCCTTATGAAATTTTTCAAACTTCCACATTTGCACTAGAATTCCACCAAAACTTTTACGGTGGTTTGCCCTACGGGTAGGCTGAACTCAATTCGTTTTTAATAAATACTCATCACCTATAAGCTAAATGCTGCAGCATGTACAGGAATTTGCCTGATGTCGAATTGCTCAACGGTTGTAAACGTATTAATATGTTATTTTCCTTCAAAGCTCATAAAAATCAATGTGATAAATATCTATTACCAAGTTTATAGTGAAATCCTATTATAATGAATGCCAAAATGCGAGAAATAATCCGAGGAATCAGCGGAATTCTCATGGATTTTGGGCAGTGCTTCTACCAGAGTGAAGCTAACTCGGTGACGTCACGATTCTATGTTTACTGCCTGTAATGCCTACTGTGCTATGATCGTGCAGATACAACCTCGGGGAATCCCCACAGATCCCCACGCTGGCGTCCTCTAACGGCGATTGAATTAACAGTTTTTATATCGAGTTTAATGCTGATTCTAGCCCAGGAGGTAAGATCCCAGCTCCATATATTTTGGCTTCCAATAGCTTAGGTTCAAAACTCCAAGCGGCAATGTTATCGCAGTTTGGTTTGTTACAGAAATGATAAATTTAAACATTTAAACTATTTTTATCTAGACACATCCTACATTAAGTATCTAATTTTAATTAGCATATTGAAAGCAATTAAACGTGTTGTTAATTTTCACAAAAATATATTGATAAAGTTAACTCAAAGAAGTAACAATTTACGTGAATTCGATATATTATAGTGATCAATACATTTTTGTGAAAATTACCATTTTGTTAAGTATGTTTTATGCATTATTTTCATCATTTAAATCGATTCCCTTAAGTATACGATTTTATACAATGCTAAAATGTAAATATTATTCATGTACAGTAGGTACCTAATTAGTCTTCTCTTCATATACGCCCACAATTCAAAACGAACAATAATTGCAAAACTTCATTTTGTTATTTAGACTAATATAAGTTAGTTGTCAGTTGTAATTTTGAAGAGGCAGTTTTTGCTATAATTTCAAAGAAAAAGTAAGTTGGGATAAAAACAACTTCAGACTCCAAGACATTTGGGAATATTTTCTAGGAAATGCAATTCCCTGAAAGGAAGGTCTAGAAAGTAATCTGTCCATTTGGTTCATTTGAACAGACAAACTCAGGAAACATGATTTTTTGGTATTTTATCAATTTTAAGCATTAATAATTCGATTAATTACTTTAATCAATGATATATCAAATTAAAACATGATACATACATAATTATCAACTCTTAATTGAGTTTATTTTATTTAGTTGATATAATAAATAATAGAAGTTCACTAAGAAGTAGAAAATAGTTTACTTAGCTCAAAATAAAAGTGAGAGACGCTGAAGCTTTTTGTTCCATTTTAGTCCCATCTAGAAAATATAGTGTAAGCTAGAAAAATATTTCCTCTCATGATGGTATGTAAATATATTTGTATAAATCGAATTGGTTTCCCTCACATTATTTATATATCATTCCCCGTTTATGTTCTACGCATTGATGCTACTTCAATTAAATAACCAATTTAACAAATTCTAAAAAGTACTACACTGGCAAGATTTGAAAATAAAAATATCTACCTAGGTAATAAATCAATTGGCGTCACGTTGTGCCAAACATGATTAGCTGTCGTTCAATCTGTAACAAGAGTTTAATTGAATTCTATAAATATTGAGAGTCGTAGTTTCCAAACTGACGTTGAAACGGTTAGTTCACAGAGTTGTCATATTGAAAATAACGTGGTGGCTCTCTTGACCTATCATTGAACTTAACACTACATCGCCCAATATATTTCCTCATCATCATAATATCTCTCAGGTAACGAAAACTGAATGTTTCTTAAATACACATCGAAGAACTAATTAGTTCAATCGATTAGTCTCATATCCCATATTACAATATGTGGATCAAATCGTATATAATCACTTTCACAAAAAGTGTAGGACACGCCACTAATTTGAGAGTTACACGAAGAAGTGCATTCATTATGATTAACTGATTCAATTATAGTTAATCCGTAGTTAATTAATATATTTATTTATTTTCCATAGCAGTTATAGAAGCAAAATGAATCCTTATAAATAAAGTCGGCTAGAGAAATGGCTGGAAATTATTTTGAAGTTCGTAATTCAACCGCATGGATGCGTAACTGCTATGAAGCAACATAAAACAAACGCTATCTCGGAAAATTAGACGATGAGCTATAACTTTGAAAACATCATTTGATAGCTTGGGTAATATCGCATCATTTTCCTTCGTGACATTTTTTCGTATCTGTCATAAGAAGAGAGGGGAAGGCCAATGCATTTTTCAATATTTACATATGAATATCTCCTGATCCATTCAACCGATTTGGATATTTTTGGTCTTGTTTGAGTTATGGTCTTTTAAAAGAATTTTTTTGTTGAACCGCTTAGTTGAAAACAAATAAACTAGAGGGCGTTATCTGCAGCGATTACACATTTTTGTGATTTTTGGAAAAAAGTTAAATGAAACGGAACTACTGATCTTTAGCCAACCGCATCACGATATCTCCATCCGTTCTCGATTTATAGGAGAAAATGATAAACATTCGAGTACCTCAATCGGATCAAGTTACCTTTGCGAGAAAAACAAATCACATAGCCATGGTAACCGACGTAATTTAAATTACGATTCAATTTTCTTCCCATTTGGCACAAAATTGTTAACACGTCGAGCCTTCCTTCACAGTTTATCCAGGCTTAGGACTGGTTCAAAAATAGTTTTGAAGCTTGTTCAAAGGCCAACGAGCCAAAGGAACATCAGTTATAACAAAAAAACAAAAGATGCACAAAACACTTATAATTACTCAAAGTTTAACCACAAATGGCTCACAAATGTTCAAAACGTTTTCATCATTTTCGATGTTTTCATTTAATCTAATTTCGGTAGAAAAAACCGCTGCTTCAATTTCAGCCATGGACGAGCTTCTAATGGCCTTTCGTATTCTTTCCATCATATTTCCCTGGTTGTTGTTTTCTCTTGAAACACCAGGTCTTTCAGTCTACCCCATAGGTAAAAATATATACAAGTTAGATCCGGCGAACGCGCCAGCCAGGGGAATAGACTTCCTCTTCCAATAACACGATTCGGATATTGCTCGTCTAAATGCTGACTGGCGTACGTTTCGGTTATAATGCGGCGGACAACCATCAAACTGGAACCACATGTTAATTCTTGTGTCCAAGGAGACGTCTTTTAAAAATGTTGGAAGAAAAACGTTCCAAAATTCCGAAACTCTTTCTCCGTTAAGGGTTTGGTCAGAAATATGTGGGCCTATAATTTTTCCTTCAACGATTCCGCACCATACGGTCAAACTCTAGCGATTTTGATGTTCTACATGCCGCGTTCAATGTGGGTTTTGCTTCGACCAATAATGCATATTATGCAAATTTACACAACCGACGGTACTGAAAGTAGCTTTTTCCGTTCATATTCAAATTCAAATTCAGGAAGCTACTTTCTACTGTTTAACATGTAAATTATATAAATCAAAAATGAAATTTTACACATAACCCTAATTATCTGGAAACGAAGCCATATGATTAGATGTAATTCTATATATTGAATCCATGCTTTATATATACCTGAGGATGAGGTATAATAATTGACCTCGAAACCTGGTAGTACGAATCTACAAAAAAATGGATTGTGAGAATTAAACATTAATATTAATATCAATTATGAAATCACACTTGGGTGAAACTAATTTTTTGTAAAACATTGAATCATAGTGGCGGGATTTGAACCCACATTACTGGATATCTAGTCCAGGATGCTTACCAATTACACAACGTTGGTCTCGTCAGATTCTTATATTTTTTATAAATATAAACCTCTTAAAGGATATTAGATCATTGATGAACACAATGCGATCCGATGCCCTACCATCAGTCATTTTGAAATATATAAGAACCGGGATGCTGTCATTGAATAAGTACTATCAAGAGTAATTGCCAACCATAGTAATAGTCTAACCTACAATCCTTATGTTCCGTTTTCTTGGTATTTTGGTTCCTAATACTTCTAAAAATAAAATAAGATTTTTTCCTTTTGACTTTTCGATATTTACTTATATCTTTATCAGAAATTGTTGATAAAGATATAAACAAATATCACCAGGTCCTCATAATCTACAAACATAAATTCAACATTTCCCTGGTGTACTGTTCACATGTTTGTTCAGCTCCCAAACATACGCTGAAGCTATTAGATTATATTCAGAAGAGAGTTATTCCTCTGATTGGTGATGTTACACTTACGAATTCATTGACCTCTCTAGAACATCATAGGCATTTCCATTGTTGGTGTTCATCAGAAATATCGTGTGTTATTCAACCACGGAATATTCTAGGTAGGCAGACTTGACGAGCTCAAGCTTGTTACGCCTTCATTGTCAAACTCCAGACCTGCCGAACTTTTCCTACCAGACTCCATTTATCTATCGAACGGCGAAGTTGCGGAACTCTATGCCTGGAGGTCTTTCCTCATGCCTAAGACCATCAAACTTTTTGGAAAAATTCCAATGCATATCTCTGCCAACATTCCACCGCTGGCCCACAAGATGATAAAAAAAGTTGGGCTCAAAAATTAGCTTGTCAAAACCAAATTCCTCAATTTTCTGGCAAATCGAGAGGGTTTGGAACAAATCGAAGATACCAATGAATAGCTCGGAAATATGCATTTTGTATTCTTGTATTGTATTCTATATGTAATTATACTTGAAATCTTCCGACCAGCTTAAATTTGGCACCTCATCTGGTATAGTTGGAAGATTCGTTCAATATATATCAAATAAATGAAATATAACAGCTCGTCTATATTGAAGCGATTCTCAATTGGTATATACAATTTATTAATTCTGGAAGTATCGCAAAGATAACTCATATACTTCACGCATCTATATTTTATCAAAGCGCAATGACTACATGATCTCTACGGATGCATTGAAAGAGATTATATATTATCTAAGGGAAAAAGTGTCACTTAAGATAGAAAACTTGAAAACTATCTCTACTTTCCGCCTTAGCATTTATTTATGAGATTTGGAAAAATATCACAGAATCAAGTTCAAATACATGTAACTTTAACAATATTCTTCAAAATTTTAGTTCAAATAGATGAAAGTATCTCATGGATGGTGGCATTCTAGTCTTATGTAATCATGCTTCACATATGAAAAAAAACATACTTTATATTATTTATACTCAATATACCGGCTATATTTGTCTACCGTATATTACACCTGCATACCAGCTCAGACCATGATGGCTATGAACTAAATATAGCTCGAATTTTATTGCTGCAATTGGAGATCATATTATTTCGATCGCTACATGAATCATTGTAACACAAACCAGCCAGAGAATCGACAATTTGCCATTTTATTTGCATGTTATTGTGAATTAGTCTGGGCACAGTGAGGTAGAGTTCTTCCAGTTGAAATGTTGGATAGGCTGTGTTACGTTTTGAGTTGCACGGAAATGAAACGTTGTCTATGGGTTGTCTGCATTGTTCTCTGATTTCGGTGATGAATTATACGGGACCAGGGGTGCAATGTGAAATTTCGTGTAAAACTTTGAAAATTCGAAATCCGCCGAATTTCAAATATGCTCACGGTGCTCATAATAATAAACGTATGTCGTAATCAGCGTTCTAAGTGGTTTATTCGGTTCAAACGTGTTCATAAACCGATTGATGATGATCCCTACTCAAGAGCCATCAACGTCAACGAACGCATCTGATGTTGATAAAATCCGCTCGTTGGCGCACTCAATTGATCGACCACTAGTGCGAGAATTTATAGATTTTATTAGAAGAGGAACGAAGCATTCCGATTGGATTTACATGCAATTGCAATGGAAAAGCTTGGGAATTCGTTTTCAGCTTAATGACGAGGCAAAAAAATTGAGATCTGCCGAGAATAGGATCAGAAAATACTTCGAAGGACACCATTGACCAATATTCCATAGGTAAGCATAGAAAATTAGAAAAAACAAATTGAGACTACTTTTCTGGTAGACCTCGTAGCCTGTAAGGTATTTGTGCAAAGAGCTTGTCACAAACTTCAAAGCTTGTTTGAAGCAATGAAAACAGGAATACATGATACGTAAACTTTCAAGTATAGTAAATATCGCTGTGTCTCTATCCGTTTAGATCGATACATTATTATTTTCATTCCAATTTGATACTAAGTTTTTCTTCAATTACTACTTTCTCATTCATAACGTCGCCGTCGGGTTTATCAGCTACATTTCATTATATGACCTCGTTATTTTATTTATTTTTTAATGCATCACCTATTTGGGCTATTAGCGGACGGTAATTGAATGCATGTCTTGTAATGTGAATATATTTTATAGAGTAAATTAGTATCTCTTAGAAACGTTATGAGTTTTAAGGTATTGTATGGTTGTAATGATTCTGAGATATTATTGGATATCTCATTTTCAGTTCTTTCCACGAAGTATGTTATACATTCCAATAATATGTGTTGGACACTAATAGGTACTACACATATTTCACAAAGGGGAAGAGGTTGTTTAGTGATTAGTTATATATGCGTCAAGTTGGTGTGGCCGAGACGAAGTCTGGTGGTTACTACTTGATGTACTTTCTGGTCAGTCATGTTGGTGATCAAGCCCAGCTTTGGGCTTGATTTTGTTCAATTTAGATGGCTCATTCAGCCAGGTTTCGTTCCATGTTGCTGTCATCCTTTTTTTGAAAAATGGTATCAGGTCAGTTGCTGGTTTTCGATATGCAGATATCTTCATTATCTGCGGTTTCTTTTGCGGCTTGATCTGCAGTTTCCTTTTCGACACTGCTAATATGAGATGGAATCCAAAGAAAGATAATACTTTTAGAGCTCAGATGATGCAGCTCGTCTTCAATCATTCCTACCAAAGGATGCTGGGAATATATATTCGAGAGTACTCTTAGCGAGCCCAGAGAATCACTAGCTATGATAAACTTGTCTCCATGTTGCGTGTGTATGTGACCCAGGGCCTCATATATAGCATAGAGCTCCCCAGAGTACTGAGGCTATTTGAGAAAGCTTAAATTTTAATGGTTGCTCAGCTGTAACAACTGCGCCACCTACTCCAGAAGAAGTTTTAGATACATCTGTGAATTTAAAATCATGGTACGGAAATTTTTTTGATATGTTTGTGAAACTGGTGAGCATGAGTTGAGGAGAGACTTCGCGCTTGCTGGCAGATAGGATCTCATAATTGATATCAGGTGGGCGTATAAGCAAAAGTGGGAATGTCTGAATTTGTTGATGATACGTTTGGGGAATGACATGATGTATATGAATTGATTGAAGAATACTTCGGACTCGTTCTTGAAATGTGGAAAACTTATTTGAGGTTACTGTTTGAGAGGGAGAAAGAGGGAGTTTTCTTGTTGCGAATGATAGAGATAGGAGTTGTCTTCTCTATCGTAGGCTGGGCTCATTCAATTCCATTTGTAGGTTTGCTATTGGAGTAGTTCTGTAATCCCAGGAGATAATTCTGATTGCATTCTTGTGTAGAACCTCTGAAAACTTTAGTATTGAGGCTGAGGAATTAGAATAATATACTACATTGTCCTTTTTAATGTGCGACCAGCAGCTTCTAGGATGATGCTGTTGAACTGTAGTACGGTCAAATCAATGTTATCGCTCTGTTCCATTTCCGATATTGTTTGGGTAATTTGACTCTTGAATTGGTCTCAATTAACTTGTTGAATTTTCCATTTTAGTGGAGGGGTTGTAGAGGGATTTTGAATGTTTAGACTGCTGAGCATAATTGGAAAATAAACACTACCTTATAGATCTTCCAGAACTTTCCACTCATAGTCGAGAATAAGGTTTGGATCGCCAAACGTCAAGTCCAGAGCAGAAAAATTCCCAGTTGCAGAAACAAACCTATTTTAGTTCCATCATTGAATATAACCAGGTTGAAATTTCTCATCAAATCTGCTATCTTTCTTCAGCGGGAAGTACTGCTTTCAAAGTCCCATATAATATTATGCCCATTGAGCTCGCCAACAATTATTTTAGGCTATTTGTGTAATCAGGTGTTCAAGTTCATTTTCATTTAAATGATAGTCCGGGAAGATATATATGTTACAGATATAGATTAGCTTAGTGGTGCCGATTGCGACTGCAACTGCCTCCAAAATAGTGTTAATAGGAAGCAGGTCCACCATTAAATTAGTTTTTGTGTACATAACCACTGCGCCGCTGGGGTGATTCTTATTGATTCGGTTTTTATAAACTACATTGTATGATTTTAGCTCATGAACATAATTGTTCTTAAAGTTAGTTTCTTGTAGACAGATTATGTCAGGTGTATGTTGACTGAGTAGTAGTTGGAGCATAGGAAGGCGTGATTGATATTCCATTGCATAATGTCATTGAACATATTTGATGAAACAAGGAGAGGAAAAAGAAAAGAAAATTATTTTTGTTATGGCTTTCGGAATGAGGAGGAGTCACTACTTGGCTCATAAGACAAAGATCCTATTGTTTGTTTTTCACTTTGTAACAACTAAATTTCAGAGTTCTATCTTTAAGTTGTAGGTGTACAGTTGCCAGCCTGTGGATCAAAGCAGCAGTATCGATGTACAATAGGCCTTGGTGACACTCATTGCATCTTTTATGCCTTGTGTGTTGTCTTCGTAATATTGGCTGTTCAGAATAAAGAGTGAGGTATTACTATCTATGAAGTCTTTTATGTAATGACTGAAAGTTATGTCTTTTTCGGTGGATTCAGAGTTCTTTACGGACTTTGGTTTTTTTTTTCGAGGATGCAATAGACGTAGCTGGGCTTTCAGTTTCCGAATACAAAATTGAGCTGCCTTCTAAAGTTGGTGATAAGATATCTGCAACTGAGCGTTTTGTTGAGGAAGAGGGCTCTGATATGGATTTTGTAACTGCATCAAGTTTATCACAAACTACAAAGCTTGTTTGAAGCATTGAAAACAGGAATACATTCTACGTAAACTTTCAAGTGTAGTAAATATCGCTGTGTCTCTATCCGTTTAGATCGATACATTATGAATTATTTTCAGTCCAATTTGATACGAAGTTTTTTTTTCAAGGCAGTGATTATGGTTGTTGAATTTCTACTTTCTTATTCATAACCTCGCCTCAGGGCTTATCAGTTACATTTCATTATATGACAGAACATTGTGCGGGACCTTCTTTATTAGTTATTCCTACTTTTATTTCATCGAAAACACGTGTGCGTTTTCGCGATCTTTTCAATAAATAATATTTCTTCGAGTATTGAGTTTCTCGTAAATTGAAAACAATACTTCTTGTAGGTCATATTATCCTCATTGATTCAATATTGTGCTTCCACAAATGTATCTTGTTAATGTTTTTGACATAATAAGTCTTCTGATGATGGTCGTGAGACCGAAACGTACGTAAAGACGAAAACAAAGTGTTAATGTGACCCATTTTCCGAGAATTTTTATATATAATTCATACTGGGTCAAGAATCTTATTAGAATTATTCAAAGTAAGAATCGATTTTATGACATTTAATTCACACATTAATAATACAGGGGTACGTTTACTCTCATCTACTTTGATCTAATCTGAAGAAGTTGGCAAACTGCATAATGTAAGTAAGCTATGCTAAACATTCGACGTACAGTAAAAGACGAGTCGGCACTGCACCATGCGTTTCATAACGATCGGCCGACTGCGCCATCGCAGATTTACGACTAGTGTGGCGGCGTCGGAGACCATTTCGCCGGCACCAACCTCTAGACGTCTCATACTCCAATTATAGCACAGCGACAGCCGCGGTTCCCGCCGCTGCTGACGGCCGTTTAGTGTAGTGCGCTCTGCGCTATACCTGTCCCAAGGTATAAATAAATGTCGATGCACATGTCCTTTTAATCACCGATGTCTCATTTATGGTCACGGTCTCTCTAGACTTTGTATAATGTCGCAACTGTCTCTCGTACAAGCTTTTGGTTCGGAAGAAAACATAAGCACGATTTGCTTCGCTTTAATATTACACATTCAAGGGCTCTTGACCTCTATGCAAAGATCCGGCGTTTATTCCTAACTTCTGAAAATACTGAACGCTTTGTCATGCTTTTTAATTGAAAATTACATAGTTTAAACACAGTAAACACATTTCATATACAGAATATATTTTATTATAACTTTTTGTCAGAAACCGTAACTTTATCTCATCACATGTCAAGTTAAAGTTTCAAAACAAATCCAGCATGTAACGATATCCTTCGAGTATAAAGTCATATTACACCAGAAAATGTTTCATAATCAAACCGTTCTATATATTCCTATGAATATTCAACCAAGAGGATACAACAGCTAGTTAGGTATCTACGAAACCTTCTAATAATCCAAACCTGGCATCAAAATCGTCGTTAGGAACTGAAGGTGCCAAGAGAATTATTGCTCAAGTGCACAAAAAGTACTAAACCGTAAGAAAAGTAGAAGGGAAAAAAATCAACAGCGGCAAAATTCACGAATTCACAAGAATAAAATAGTTGGATAGGACGGTATTTATGATATCGGTGAGTGTGGAAGAAGATGCCTTGTATAAAGTTAACAATTTAACGGTTTTCGCAAAGGACATCACATGATCGTCCCGTGAGAGGGTGCTGTTGGTTATGATCCCGAGCATTGTTATGGAAGACTTCATAGGACTAGTTCTACCTGACATCATCATATTAGGGATTGTGGGATCCGCTTTCCTGGAGAAGACGCAAGCTTGAGATTTGGTTGCTTTAAACTCTACTACATTAACAGATCCTCATTTCAAAATCTTTGCCAGATGTCCATTAATTGGGTCAACCTGTCCCTGTCTTGCTCCTCTGGTTTCATTGGATGGTATAGGGGTTCTAGATGAGAAAGCGGTCATCATCTGCAAATCTGTAGCGGGACAAGTGGTCATTTCCAGCAAATCGTTGATATGGAGCAGAAACAGAGTTTGTGCCAAGACAGGTCCCTGTGGAACACCAGCGTTGATAGTCATTATATCGTAGGATCCTCTGTCAACCACCACATGGAGTGATCTATCAGATCAACAAGCAGGTCTCCTGTTGATCTATTCTGACGAAAGTCATATTGCCGGTCATTCAAGATTTTGTAGCTCTCTAGGTGTTTGATTAGCACGATGTTGATTGCTCCATCACTCCATCACAGATAATAGTGCAATGGGTCTATAATAATTAGGGAGGATAAAATTAAATTGAATACCAACAAAATATCCTTGGAAATTATAACATGCTATTCAAAATAAATTTATATTCAAAACAATGCATTTTCGTAAAAATCGTTAAATTTACTCTTATAAAGATTGTCTAGAACAGAATTCCAGAATAACTCTGGGAGCGTCCGTATGAGTATCATTAGCTCATTTTGGGAATAGCTTATAAATAGTTTGAAAGGGATTGTTTTCAGGAATAGAAATCTAGTTTCAATCCAGATTCTACTGTTTTCTCATAGAATCAGGAAAGCTTTTTTTTGCAACTTCGGTGTTGTTACAAAACTTCCACATTATTTGATAGTAATTTCTTGGAATGGAGAATTATGTAAGCCTCGGATATAAAAAATAGAAAATATGCTAGTAAAATGTCAATTGTTGGTGAGAATTTGGCATCGCGTAAGCAGTTGCGGGTCGATGCCAACATTGGGATAGCCGAGCGGTCTAGGACGTTTCAAAGCCATATGGATATTATACTGACATGTACTGGATTTAGCATTTATCTGTTTTAGCGATTATCATTCTCCTCTTGTGATGTTACCTCTCAAGAATTCATTTGATTTCTTTTCATTCATGAAGTCCTCACACTACGTAATTTCAATTTTATTTTTTTGAGTTAATGTAGTTTTTTTTAATTTTGAATTCACTTTTATGATAATTCTACCACCTTAGAAGAAACTATTTTGAATTTTAAAATGGCACAAATATCACAAATGAGAATTAGCATGCGTTTTAGACGGCCACTACAAGTATTACAATTGCCACCAAGTGGTGCCAACAGTAACAGGGCACAGTGTCAATTGTAACAGATATTTGAAGGGGATTGAAAAAACAAGGCATAACAAAATACGAGGCACGGTAAAAAGTCCCTGAAAAATAAAACAGGTGGCGCCACATTCGAAAATCCCATGTGACATTTGTGATGTACGTCTTTCGAGAACGCATTAAAATTTTCAGATTGATATATCATTCTGTTCTGTTTTGAAAAAAGTGAATTTCGAGTCTTGATTAAATATTATTACTTGCGTGGAAAAAACGTTACGCAAACCAAATCATCGCTTGTTAACCATTATGGGAACTCTTCACCATCGATTGGAACAATTCATAAGTGGTGTACTGATTTTCGTTGTGGTAGTACGTCCACAATGGTCGCCGAACGTTCTGGTCGTCCAATTGAGGTTACAACTCCAGAAATCGTCGATAAAATCAATGGTATGATATTGAACGATCGGCGAGTTAAAGTGCACGAGATTGCTGAGGCTATGGGCATCTCAACCGTACGGGCACGGAATATTTTGCATTAATTTTTGAATATGAGAAAGCTATCTGCCAGATTGGTGCCGCATTTGAACTCCGTTGACTACAAGCGCGACCGTGTGAGAACTTCAAAGGAGTGTTTGGCGACGTAACCGTGGACGAAACATGGATCCATCACAACACACCAGAGATCAAAGAACAGTCGAAACAGTGTACATGTCCTAACGAATCGGAGCCGAAAAAGGCCAAACATGGGTTTGTCGGTCAACAAAGTCATGGCGATTACCCTGAAGAGGCCAAAATAATCACCGGCGTATATAATGCAGAGCTGTTGGATTGATTCGACGCCGATTGGAAGCGAAAGCAGCCGCATTCGGCAAAGAAGAAAGTGCTCTTCCAGCAGGACAGCGCACCGGCGCACAGGTCCGCATTCGCAATTACAAACTTGCATGAATTGCGCTACGAATTCCACCATATTTGGCCCACTGCGATATTTATCGATTTCCTAACTCGGAGAAATGTTTCGGCGGAAAGAGATTTGGCTCCAATGATATTTGGATTAGGCTTGTAGACTGGTATCTTAAGGCAAAACCTCTGAAGCATTACCCCCTTCACGAGGAACATCATGCTTATTAGATTGACAGATCTGTTGAGATGGCCCTCCACTCGGCTGTTGGCTTTATTATCAATGAGAAATACAGTTAATATTCATTTTTATAACAACACCTCAACATGCAAGAAGCTTGCCATCAATTCTTTGAGGGAAGTTGTAAAAAAATTACTTACCGCTTGTGGCTTTACACAGTTAATGAATTTTCTCATACTGCCTTCTAATTTCCTGTTCACTCTCAATTTATTATACATTAACTTATATGTGTTGTTCGCCATCTAGATTTAACTATTTATCTTATCAGACTTTTGTTTATTGAGATGCTGTTAACATTTTTTTTGTACCGCAGTAAAATAATGAATATCTTTCTATCTGTTTCATAAAAGAAGGAAAGGATTGTTTCAATAAAACACTTTCGAATATAGATAAATATTTATTATAAACGATCATAGAAAAGTACACCAATATACGATATTCAAGATAAGGAAACTGAAAGGAAAAAAAAATCTTGAAAACTGATCGATACATATAGCTACACTTCTCCCATTGCAGATTGTTGTATACTGCGGCTGACTAACAGTGCTGTAACGGGTTCTATCCATTCCCTAGAATTGAAACTAAATATTAATCGTTAAATTTTAATTGAAACAACTATCCTTTAATTTGTTATGAAAGTCCTTAATCTAAGAAAAAGTACATCAATTTGATGGAAACTTTCAATTTGATTATCCAAATTAAATTTATAGTAGTTTGTAATCCTCGAACTTGCCAAATACTAAGAAAACTTCATTTGAAATTATGAAATGAAATTTAATATTTGAAGCATTTATGAATCTATAAAATCCAAATCATTACAACATTAGAAAAATCGTCATTATCATCAAATAGGTCTCTAGGGTGAGAAGTCACTGAAAATGTAATATTATTATATAGATGGTAGTTTAACGATCCGTATCCTGTCAGCATCCACTCTTCCGAGTGTTGAGTTCTGATCCAGCAGTGGATTGTCTCTTTGCTGTTACCCTTCGAGATCCACACAGCTGGTTCGGGGCCATTTAGGGGCTCTTTAGCCCCCAGTCTTGTAAGAGCATCGGCTATTTCGTTTCCCCCTTTTCCAGAGTGGCCGAGGACCCAGAATAGTGTGAGCTTGCTTTCGTCTCCGCCAAGGTTGTTCGTGTTGATGCACTCCCAAACCATCTTCGATGTTATTCTCATGCTACCCAGCGCAGCCAGGGCTGCCTTGTTGTCTGTGCATATACTGATGACTTAAAGTAAAACTTAACAGTGTTTAAGAACAAGTTATTCAGCTCTAAAATTACAGTAATCAAAGTTCTTGAATAAATATGTACTACTTAGGGTTACGTACAAATCAATGTAGGTAACTATATTGCAAGGTATTGTATTATGATCCTTATCTAGAAATAAATACCAACTAGACGAAGGTTTAAAATACGAATTTGAATCTATCTATCTAGAAAGTGGGGTTGTGACGGCACACTTTCGGAGTCAATTACGGCTTAATAGTAACATGGTATGAATAAAAGTGGAAGACGTTCATACTTTTTATTAGTCAAATTTTAATGAATATTATCTTCATTCGTTGTTGCAAAAATATTCTTTCTTTCTTCCCTACTGATGTTCGCGAATTCCGAGGAGTGGAAATTTTCATAACGTCTTTTGCAAATTAATAGCTTTTGCACACAATGCATTGGGATTGTCTGCTGTAGTTTTTACAATAAAACATATAAACGTACGAATAAAAACTCTCTTTCTCTCTCATTTCTTTAATCCTTGAGCTCACGCCCGGGTCTCGGAAGCTCTGAACTTCCTCAAGAGCCGCTAAAGCCGAATTGTTCATGACTGTGTTACGTGATTACGAATACCGATTTCATCCTTCAGTTCATCAATACTGTCTGGTTTTTACCAGAAAAGCAATAGTGCATTTTTTTTCAATAAACCGTCTGAGGAAGATTTCGTCCTTGTATCGACGAACAACCATAATGTACAGCTGCTCCATCTTGTGAATACCATATTCTTTCATGGAATTGAATTTACAAATTCTAACAATAGTTGTAATTTTTGGGTTCGTTGTTTTTCCTAATCCATTATCGGATTTCCCCAAAGTGTCATTATAATTTATGATACTTTGGAGTCGTTTTGTACAACGATTCAAATTCCTTTGCTGCAAAACTGAACTATTATTGTCTAACCATTCCATTAAATAAGGAAGTAGAAGAATATTTAAACCTTCTATACTACAGCTTGGCAGAAACTTATGAAAGCAGAAAAATTAAAATAAGGAAGCTATTCACATTTTCCCAAATTGTAATGAGACAATTGGATATTTTTCATGAAGGTCTTAAATGAAGCAATGTGCTGACCAGAATAATCCCTTTAATTCATTACCTTGTATTCAATAATCTCCGAAGGTATGTCTTCATCGGAATAACCTTTCATAGCTTTCGTTGCAGTAGGTCCCATGTAATTATTGACGACAGCAAATTCCATAAGTGACATAAACACAAAAACCGAACAGCTTGACATCCATACATCAATAGCTTTCACATAAGAAACCGGAGGCAGTGACTGTTGAGATTGAGTATTTTGAGTGGCTGAAAAATGCATGCATTCATTCAGGAAACGGTTATTATTATTATTATTATTCTAGGCGTACCTAAAGTCAGAAGAGATGTTACACCTAATGTTACTCTAGCGGGTATAGCTTCTGGTTTTATCCAAAATGATATCCATGACATTACAACAATCAAAGCTGATGGTATATATGTGTGAAATAAATGATATCCAATTCTTCGTTTCAAGTTGAAAACCACTGCTAAGCAGGTGAAATTTCCTAAAATCATAACTCTAGTTACAACGATTCATTATAGCAATATCTAAGAAAATGGTTTTTAGACTTGCCAAGTTCAGGCGTAATATACTTTATGTTCTGAGTATACAGGGAAATCTCAAACATTTTCAACTTTTTGGCAGTCGTAAGTATAATTTACTTTCCGTAATCGAAAATATCAAAGATATTTGTTGAATAATAAAATTTGAATTAGGTATCAAAATAAGTTGAGGTCAAGCATATTTTACATCTCTGATTCTTACCTATTTATTTCATCCATTTAATAATTAAGGGTAACAGCTAAAAGTGAAAATGAATTTTCTCCCAATTCACTCACAATGGAGGTAAAGTGTCAATAGATTTTTTTTATCTTAATTTCTTATTTCGGACACCATCGGGATGTTGCAAACAAAATACTTGAACAAATTACTTGCAAGATATTATCCACATGAGTAATTATGTTTCTCTAGATTGACGAGTAATATTGCATTATAGTTCCGGACAGCTGTTTCGATCTCTTGATCTAATCAGAGGAACGAGCGATCTATAGAAACCTAATTACTAAATATAGTACTTCCCACTTCTAACGTGAAAAACGTTCAATGTTGAACATAGAACTTGGTACAGAACACTGAATTCGAGATATGACGAATCTTTTCACTAGTAATGCGTTGGAATTTGATTCAGTCAAGTGAACATCAAGTGACGTAATTCGACAAGCAGTCTCACACTAATGTTCACTCTCAAACATTCTTTGATATTCGGTCTCTTCATATCCTGTAAGAATGGAATATGAAGGCGGATCTCAATATGATGATCTCAGGTACAATTATTCCTATGAACTTCTCAATATCGATGCTTGGTAACTAGTACCACCAACAGCATCTTCTCATAGAACGATCATGTGAGGTCCATTGCGAAAAATGCTTCACAGAAACTTGGTTTTCTATTTTACTTTACACCCCAACAGCTCCTCATAATCTATACATCACAGATTCGACCTGTCCTGGAGTACTGTACACACGTTTGCAGTCGAGCTCCCAAACATATGCTGAAGCTCTTAAATTCTATGCAAAAGACAGTTTTTCGTCTGGTTGGTGAAGACACACTTACGAATTCATTGACCTCTCTGCAACATCGTAGAAAGGATGATATAGATATTTTCATGGTAAGTGCTCGTCGAAAATCTTCCACCACTGGCTCACACGATGTACCAAGAACATTCTAGGTTTTCCTCTTGTATAGTCAGAATATATATGAAAAAGGATTAAATTATGTCATTAATGTGTCGAAAATCAATTAAGTGCGTTGAATGTAGCCAAAAAAAGCTCCCGAAATATATCCATGACCTTTTGTAGCGAAGGATCAAAATTTCTGATTTCAAATTGCAATCCTGGATGACAAAATGCATTTTCAGAAGATAATTTGTTGTATTTAACTCTTGCAATCAGTCTTTACTTGTTGCAATGGCAAAATTTGTTCAAAATCCTGTTGCTCATGCATATCGAGTAGGTATGTATCACCCTATATGAGTTCGCTAAAAATATTGATTCCAATTATTATGCTTCATACAACAGAAAGAACATTACTATGTAAGACACAATGACGGTGAATGGTAACAACCAGCGCCTATAATAGTTGGTGTGATGTGAATAATAATAACACTGAATTGCAACTTGAGTTGTTTATGCAGAGTACAATGACATTCCTCATATAGTGAACAATAACAAAATACCAGAATTACACCAAATCTAACTGAGAGTCAATAAATGATGGTCTGTGTAAGATGTTAATAATGAATCCTCATGCTCAAAGTTGCAAAATTGTTCATTCACCAATATTTTAAACAGACATTGAAACTCAAGGTAATACTGGAACCATAATCTTTTGGAAACTATCAACTACTTCACCTATTGCCTAGACAATCTGGAAGTGAAAATCCCAGACATCACAAAAAAGAAAATATTCGCTTACAAATTTTTAATACTTTGACTACACGAGAGGGAAATCTATAAAGTTCGAAAAACATAGTGTGAGCCAGCAGTGGAAAGTAGGGTGAGGAGATGGGCATTCATATTTTTCCTGAAGGTTTGGAGGTTATAGGCATAGGGAAAGACCTCACTAGATAAAGAGTTCCACTACTTCGCTGTTCGATGTAAAAATGAAGTCTGGTAGGGAAAATTCGGCATGTTTCAAACTTG
Organism: Endomychus coccineus; assembly: GCA_958510875.1. NCBI lineage: Eukaryota > Metazoa > Arthropoda > Insecta > Coleoptera > Endomychidae > Endomychus > Endomychus coccineus. The sequence goes on along the minus strand of OY294071.1, from coordinate 4,751,904 downwards.
ACAGTGAAGGGGTGACTAATTTGAGCTCGTCTAGTCCGCCTATCTGGAATCTCAAAAAACAGAGAACCATATTTTTGTTATTCGTATTCTGATATCTACATCTTTCTGAAGAAATTAATCTAAATTCCCCTGCAACATTTGAACAAAAGCCACTGCCCTTTGACCACCAAGCTGCGCTTACAAAAAAAACAGAACGAGCTGTATTATAATCTGTTCGTACATATGCCATTGTTTTATTTCTCTCCTTCTCTTTGGCCGATGAAAGCAATATATTAAACTCAAATATATAATTAGAATTGTATCAAATTTATGATATACGGTGAGTACATGGAGTATGTTACTAAGAAATTGAACAGACAAACCTGTAGAATACTCTATAGTACAATCTGCTGTGTAGTTGTTAGATATGTCTAATTGGGGCAATTCTATTTCGGGATTGACGACAAGAGGGTCCGTCATATTCCAAATGAATACCAAATCGTGAACAGTGTGAGATACTGAAAAGAGAAAAATGTAGATTATATTCTATCACACAAATAAAGAATTATTCTTACAACTCTCAATGCTCATCGAACATATTTGCGTATCATGTGGATACGATTCGAACTTCATTGCACAAGATAAAACCAGTGTCAATCTAAAAATATATGGTTTTATCTATCGTTTCTTCAATACAAAGTAAGGAGGTTCATTATTAATGCATGAAGAATACCAAAATGGTAATGAGGATATTTTATTATCAATATCCAGTCTTTGTGACATTGTAGGAAAATATGATTTAAATCGTATACAATCACCACGTTCGACTTTCGCCAAAGTAATTGGTAGGAATTTCACTTCCCGTTCATTCCCTCCCCTATCCAAAGATGATGGCACACTGGCTACTACACCACAAGAAAAAGCCAACCTTTTTGCTGGAATGTTTGCAGCGAATTCAACTTTGTATCCACAGGAGAAAGACCCTCCTAATATTGTTGACATTGATAGCCATATGCCATATGCCTGAAATTGTCTTTCGTCAGCCCACAATTAGGTGCATTCTGCTTAACCTCAATACAAAAAGTCTATGGGGCCAGACGGAATTCCACGTGTCGTTCTCAAGGAATGTGCGCTTGAATTAACACCAGTTTTCTGCAGGTTGTTTATTCTTTCATACAAACTTGGTGTGTTTCCTTCCCGCTGGAAGACAATTCCAAAAGAAGGAAAGAAGAACCTTCCTAATAATTATAGACCCATTGCACTATTATCTGTGATCTCTAAAGTGATGGAGAAAGCAATCAACATCGAGCTCATCAAATATCTAGAGAGCTACAAAATTGTAAATGACCGGCAATATGGCTTCCGTCAGCAGAGATCAACAGGAGACCTGCTTGCCTACGTAACACATGTATGGCAGAAATGTATTGAAAAACATGGGGAATCTCTAGCTGTATCATTGGACATCTCCAAAGCATTTGACCGAGTCTGGCACCAAAGCCTTCTTGAGAAACTTCCGTCATATGGATTGCCGCCTCAACTTTGTCGCTTACTATCGAGTTTTCTCTCAGATAGATCACTGTGGTGGTTGATGACATATCCTCCGATACAAAGGCTATCAATGCTGGTGTTCCACAGGGATCTGTCTTGACACCAACTTTGGTTCTGCTCCATATTAACGATCTGCTGGAAGTGACCACCTGTCCCATCCACAGCTTTGCAGATGATGGTACACTTCATAGCGCTTTCTAATCTAGAGCTCCTATACCATCCATTGAAGCCAGAGAAGCACCAGAGACAGATTTACGCAATTAAAGGGGATCTGGCGAAGATTTTGAAATGAGGATCTGATAATCTAGTAGAGTTTGATGCAACCAAAACTCAAGCTTGCGTCTTCTCCAGGAAGGCGGATCCCACAATCCCTAATATGATGATGTCAGGTACAACTGTTCCTATGAAGTCTTCCATAACAATGTTCGGAATCACCACCAACAGCACCCTCTCATGGGACGATCATGTGAGGTCCATTGCGAAAACCGCTTTACAAAAACTTGGCTTACTATTATGTGCCAAGATCTACTTTACATCCCAGCAACTCCTCATAATCTACAAAGCACAAATTCGACCTGTCATGGAGTACTGTTCACATGTTTGGAGTTCGGCAACCAAACATACGCTGAAGCTTTTGGATTCTATCTAGAAGAGAGCTTTTCGTTTCAATGATGATGTCACACTTACGAGTTCATTGACCTCTCTAGAATATCGCAGAATGGTGGGAGATCTCTCCCTTTTCTATAGGTATTCCCATGGTCGGTGTTCATCAGAAATCTCGTCTGTTGTTCCACCACGAGAGATTCCAGATATGCGGACTAGACGAGCTCAAACTAGTCACCACTTCACTGTCAAACTCGATACCTGCTGAACTTCTCCCTACCAGATTTCATTTTTTTATCGAACAGTGAAGTTGTGAAACTCTTTACCTAGTGAGTTCTTTCCCTATAACTATAACTTCCAAACCTTCAGGAAAAATACGAATGCCTATCTCCTCTCCCTACATTCCACTGCTGGCTCACACGATGTTCTTCTCTCGTGTAGTCAAAGTATAAAAAAAAAATGTCTGTGCAAGTACCCTAAAAGTTTATTCGAAAATCAAATGTTGATTTCACTTCCGGTTTCAGAAAATATCCAAAAAAAGTAATGAAGAAAAAAATTAAGAAATATTCGTAGAGAAGAACATTTATGGTCTTATAAACCCAATTAATTACAGGCTAGTATTTATTCCGGTACCAGTTTAAAAAAATTAATGCCAGCTATAATTCCGTGGTTTATTTATCAAATATTCTTACTTCGACATGTATAAAAGAGTTTTATCGTGGTACAACCAAAGATAGTGATTTGGTATTGTCATTTCATGGAATGTCACACTTTTGGCATTTTTAAAAAAACAGTCTGGTCTCCAAATACTGTGCAACCATTCTACATCAAGTATTCTATATTCTTCACTCATATTTTCTGGAAGCCTCAATCGTGGATCCCTCCAACTCTGTGCCAAAAAAATGTCAGTGACATAAGTCTGTAACAAATAAAAATATAAAACTTAAGTTAGTTTCAAGTTTGGAAAATTACTTATAACGGAACCAATTCAGCTGGAAAGAATACCTTTTAGGTTAGCCATTAAGAAACACACTGGTGTGAAGTTCATTAAGGCAAACTAGAAATAGGCAATTCAAAAAGTATCCTTTCTTTTTGGTCTACAAGGTGATTCATACATCAGCTCGAAGTTCCATATGTCATGAAAGAATATCTTATAATACCTTCCGACTAGGGTTCTACATATAGTAAATACCTACGGCCCTAAATATGATTCCTGAATCTGAAAATGTTTCTGTTTTCAGGAGTAGTTTCATAAATTATATATCAGTAAGGATGCTCTTATGAAAACATTTGCGGCATATCAGTATCTCTTGTCCACATAATTCACTATTGACAGAATTGCGTACAATATTAGTGGAACATCATATGAGGCAGCGATGAAATGTAGAGAGAGGAAAAAGACATTGGAATTTTTCTGGACAGTTTGAATATACGGGCATCAGAAAGATCTCACTAAGTAAAGAGTTCCACAGCTTCGCCTTTGGATAGAAGAATGAAGTCTGAAGACCTCGATTTCATCTAGTCTGCCTACCTAGATCTACCGTGGTGGAATAACAAACGAGATTTCCGATGAGCACCGACCATAGAAATATCTAGCACCTTCCTACGATATTCTAGAGGCCAATGAATTCGTAAGTGTGACATCACCAATCAGACAAATAGCTCTCTTCTGAATAGAATCTAAGAGCTTCAGCGTATGTTTAGAATCTATTTATTAGATGATCTCGATGTTGATTGCTTTCTCCATTACTTTACTATCACAGATAGTAGTTCAATGTGGACTCTACAAGTCTTCCAGCTGGAAGGGAAGATACCTACAAAGAACTGGTGTTTATTCTGGGCTACAATTCTTGTGAACATTAGACGGAATTACGTCTGGCCCCATAGCCTTTTTGGTAATGAGATCAAACCGAATTCGCCTAAATGAGCGCTGGCGGAAAACAATTTCAGGCATATGGTTCTCCATGGTAGCGATCGTAGAAGGGTCCTCTCCAAAGTGGAATTTGGATTTTGTTCAGAATTGAAGTTTAGTTGCATTTTTAAAGAGTGTCTTACCTCTAAGGATACTTAATCTGTGCTTATAGTACAGTATAGATATCTGTATTACAGGGTTTATAGTTCATAAAAATCTACCGGCTTTTGCCATTAATTTGTCTTGACACTTTTGGTACCTCCCCGGTATTTACCGCTATGCTGATGAAAACGGACGGTCCAATCATGTATCCGGGAATACCTTTTGAGAGTGCAGACGTAACGCATTGATAACTAAAGTTACCTACATATAGATGGCGTTGGCTTCTACTTTCTTTTCAATCAACTATATATTTAAGCTAGAACTTCGTAAATAAAAATGCACGAGAACAAAACGTTTAGATTCATTGCCCATTGTTCGATCTTACCATCGATTCCTCATTGATGGAATCAAGTGACAAAACTGTAACATGGAAATAAACTGCAGTAGCCTGGCCTTCCAATTTTGGAGCTCGATTTTTATCATAGTGCTTAGTTCTTATAGGTAAGATATCTCTCAAAGATAGACTAGTTTCTTCATGATGTTCTACAGACTTACTATGTTCCTTGTGACTGAAAAGAAAAGAAACATTTTACTGTTGCCAGAACTAAGCGAAATGGTTTTGCCATAAACTTACAAAAGTAGCGTTCTCTCTTTTCTGAGGGAAGGTATGTAGTAAGAATAGAACTTTTGCTTATGTTACTGAACATGAGCTTGTAATAAGTATTTTTTCTGATATTAGCATGATTGTTAAGAGTTAATACAAAGCAGGTCTAAATTGTTTTGATTTGCGCTTGACCAACTTCTTACGATCTGGAATGAACCCAATGGATTATTAGACTCCGTAGTATCTTTCTCATATTCCCTAGAAATTACTAATTGAAGTATAAATTATTATTGTATTGTGTACTTTTGGCAGCGACGTGATAATTTTGCTAAATTACCAGTAACGAGAAGGGAATTTTGAGTTTTTCACATGTTTCTACAGTGAACGTTCGATGATACGACGACAAGGTGAAAAGTCCCTAAAAAATGAAACAAGAAATGATTTATTTGGTCAAAACTTATTTTATTTCTAAACATAATCTCCTTGTAGCACGATACACATCGTTCAACGTTCTTTTAATTTTTCGATCCCTTCCAAATAATCGACTTCGGCAATCCTTCAAAATAGGCGTTTGTTTCAGCGATGACTTCATCGTTGGAGTCAAATCTCTTCCCGTCGAGTCATTTCTTGAAGTTTGGAAATAGATAAAAATCGCAGGTGTGCAAATTTGGAGAATATGGTGGATGACGAACTAATTCATAGCGCAATTCATGCAATTTTGCCATTGCGAGTGCGGACCTGTGCACCGGTGCGTTGTCCTGGTGGAAGAGCACTTTTTCTTTGCGAAATGGGGCCGTTTTCGCTTCAAGTCGGCGTCAAATCGATCCAACAGCTCTGCATAATATACGCCGTGATCGTTTTGCCCTTTTCAAGATAATCGATATGGACGATACCGTGTGCATCCCAAAAAACTGTCGCCATGACTTTGTTGGCCGATAAACTCACTTTGGCCTTTTTCGGCTCTGATTCTCCAGGACAAGTCAACTGTTTCGACTGTTCTTTGGTCTCTGGTGTGATGAATCCATGTTATGTCCACGGTTACGAAAGGGCGCAAAAAGTCCTTTTTATCGCGCTTGAACATCGCCAAATACTCCTTTGAAGTTGTCACACGGTCGCGCTTGTTGTCAACAGAGACCAAATGCGGCACCCATCTGGCAGGTAGATTTTCCATATTCAAAAATGCATGCAATGTATTCCCTACCTGTTCGGTTGATAGCCTCAGCAATCTTGTGTGCTTTAACTCGCCGATCGTTCAATATCATACCATGAACCAGAACGTTCGGCGTCCTTTGTGGTCATAATACTACCACAACGAAAATCAGTAAACCACTTGTGGATCGTTCCAGTCGATGGTGAAGAATCCCCATAATGTTTGATCAAGACGCGAAATTCACTTTTTTCCATGTTTGCAAACATCTTCAAGGCTGCTTGCTTTCGATGGGTCTCAAAACAGAACTGAATGACATATCAGTCTGAAAATTGTAATGCGTTCTAGTTAAAGATGGTATATCACAAACGTCACATGAGATTTTTGACTATGGCGCCATCTGTTTTATTTTTCAGGGACTTTTCACCTTGCCCTCGTAGGCTTTCTCTGTTGGTACAATAATTGCCAATTTTATTTTTATTCATTTTATTCGATGAGAAATACAATAGCGGTAATTTTTCGCAATTCTAGTTTTGTATTTCATCCTTCATGAGAATACCTTGCAAACCGTTAGAGTTCTACAAATGTAACCAAGGACCCAAGAGAGTTTTTACAATGAACATAAGAATCTCATGATGAATATCTTTCACATTGCGTTCATCATTATTCTTCTCGCAATGTAATTATTTTATTATTCACATATATTTGTATCTAATAATATCATAAATGTGACTAGAATTTTTATTAAATTCCTGCTACCAATCTAAAGAGCGAAACATTTTCGATCGATATTATAATAACAGTATTTGATGAGATGAGAATTAATTAAAGACAAGGTACATATAACTACCAGTCATATTCATCTATTCATCTACATATTGTCATAGGCTGAAATAATATAGATTTATAACTTACGAAGCTGTAATTTCACTAGATTTCCAACAAAGTATTAATATAGCACAACAAATATAAATTCTATTTAATGCTAGAAACATGATGATAAAGTGTCATATCCTGAACTACTTACCTAATTCCTAATTTAATTAGAGCTTTGTTAATCCCTTCGTAACCTAATAAACACATGGTGATCAACGCTACTGATGAATCAATTATACGAGGGCAGCCACCGAATCAACCCATACTGACATGAATTTTCAATTAAAATAAGAGAATTCGGCATGACAGTACCAAATTTAACGTTGATGATATTGTACAAAAGTTTGTGTACAATCGGTTGACCTCAAAGTTTCATCCCCGGAATGAAATATTGATCCAAAATTATTTATAAAAAGCAAGCTTTAGAAGAATGGGGGTATAATCGTGAAGGTGAAGCGAACCAAGAATGCTATGTCCGCTCCATGCGCCATGAGAACCATGACGCAATTTTATAGATATAGATACAAAAATCAGCGCAATGTAGACATCATAGCTGTGAGGAATAAAACATTTGTGCTTTTGAAAACTATCGGATAGTAGGTATCTATTTACTTCCCTTTAAAACTCTGGAAGTTTTTGAAAAAATCTTATCTAAGAACACTCGATTATTCTATATGTTCAGAGCTGAATATTGAGAGCCAACCTCTCATCTAAGTTATAAAAAACCTCTCTAGAACATCGTAGGAAGGTGGGAGATCTCTCCCTTTTCAATAGATATTCCCATGGTCTGTGTTCATCAGAAATCTCGTCTGTTGTACCACCACGAGAGATTCCAGATAGACGGACTAGACGAGCTCAAACTAGTCACTACTTCACTGTCAAACTCGAGGACTGCCGAACTTCTTCCTACCAGACTTCATTTTTTTATCTAACAACGAAGTTATGGAACTCTTTACCTAGTGAGGTCTTTCCCTATGCATATGCATATGCTTATTCTTATAAGTAAAAAGTAATATAGTCTGAAGTCACAGTAAATCTCACTTTTCCATTTTGTAACATGTATTGCAACAATCAGATTTATAAAAGTATAAAAAACATTCCAAAAGTTGTATGTATGTATAAAAAAGTGTTTTTTAATAATATTTCAAATAAAATTTAGAAACTTATAAAACCAAATATTGCAGGGTGATCGTGGTTTTATTCATAATTGACAGTGCCGAGTTCGTGTGCATTATTCGGTTTAACATCGGTGCCGACTCCATGTCCTTGGTGCCGTATTCTTGTGCGCCCTCCGAAACATGTAGCAAAGATTCTAATAAACAATGGGATTGTGAGAAAGAAAGTTTATTTTTTATACTATTAAAATTGAACTCACACTTTAGTAACGCCAACAATTTAACTGTGTTCTGTTGATTCAAATAAATATATCGTCTCAAATTTTGGATTTATTAATATTTTCCCTTAAGTGACCACCATTACCGCTTTCTCCTTTGTTTCAATTAGGAAAAAATATGAGTGGAGGGCAATATTAGTCGGGAGTAAGGTTTCTTTGACTAATTGGCCACAATTTCGTATCAGTACATTAAGAGATACAGAATTAAATTTTCTGAATTATGAAGATAGCTTAGATAATTTAACATAGGATTATAAAAATGAATAAACGTAAAAGATTGAACCATAGGCGGGATTCGGACCCACATTCCAGGATGTCTAGTCCAGCGTGTTTACTAATTACACCACATTGGTCCTGTCAGTCTTATATTTTTGTAAATATAAACCTCTGAAAGGATAGTAGATCATTGATGAACACAATGCGAGTTCGATGCTCCACTATAGATTGAGGAATGTATCTATGAGTATTGCTATGGTTGACAATTACTCTGACTCCTGACAGTACTCATTCAATGACAGCATCCCGGTTCTTATATATTCCAATTGAATTGACTGAGAAATGTTCTAGTTAAGTATAAACAAGTTTAAGGTTTCATTGCCTAAGCCACACGTATAAGTACATTAAGAGATATAGAATTAAATTTTCTGGAGTATGAAGATAACTTAGATAATTTAACATCATCATAGTAATACTCATACCTACACTTCTCAATTCAAAACGATTGAATTTTAGATGAATGTGCGTGAATAGTTGATCTATAGCGGAGCATCGAATCGCATTGTGTTCATCATTGATCTACTATCCTTTCAAAGGTTTACAACTAGAAAAATATAAGACTGACGGGACCAAAGTGGTGTAATTGGTAAACAGTAAACACCACTTATGGTTCAATGTTTAACGTTCATTCATCTTCATAATCCTATTTTAAATTATCTTAATAACTCAGAAAATTTAATTCTATATGAAATGGAATCGGGTCAATATTAAGGAAGTGTAAGGAAAATAAATTCGTTTTGAACCTATAATTATTTATTTTTATATTTGTCTTATAATTTACACTAATAAATACATTCGAGTGAATAAAACGTAAAAATTTGACTTAAGATCTCAACAAGTTTGCGAATACAGGAGTAGATGAGTTATTGCCTATTTTTCGGGACATCCTGTAAGTCAAAACATAATGAGGCCCTAGAAATATCATGCCTTAGAATAAAACTTCTTCAGATACCACATGGTTAATAACTCAAATATAAAAATAAATTATATATCAGTTTCCATGATTTCAAACATGCCACATCAAACCATTTAACGCATTTTCCCATTTGTTGCCTTATAAATGCTTACCAAAATAGCTGCGAATATATTTAATATCTTAATTAAATATCACAAATACTTATAATTCAACAATCAATGTTTGTTAATGTGTTATTCAAATATTTTTCAAATAAATGTTAATTAAGCTGAAAACTTATTTTAATTGAGATCAAGATAGATTTAACAGCATGTATATTTGAAGAGTTTCTAAGACAAACAGTACAAAAATAATTCCATTAACTCATGCAATGAAACTTAAGAGTTCAATTAATTATCACATAAAGGGGGAATTTCGAGGCTAGAGATATCGACTGATAGGTTAAAACTGTACTTTCATTATATTAAGCAATTTCTCATATGAATAGTTCTATAAGTACACATTTCATTTCATTTCTTGTCTCAAATATCGAAATAAAATACATCATAATTTTATTGCAACATCCTAAACTTGCCCCAAATATTATCATTAATGTAGATATTTTGATTCCTTTCATGTGTAATGTGGGGGGGGGGGGGGAAGAAAGCTATTTTGATAAAAAATATAATAAGGACAGATAATAGTTTCTACACAATTTTAAAATTGTACACTCAGAAGCTACAGAAAAACAAACGAAACATATATTAGCAGCTACTCGAGTTTACATTGGGATCGAAGATATAATATAATTTTCTATTCTGAATGAGGAAGCTGCTACTATACATTTAAGTTTATCCAACCTGATGCATACTTTTTATCAATATAGACAGTTTCTTCTCGAAATCTCCCTCCAGCTAATAAAATATCTCATCATTAATAACAAAGTTCACAAACCATTCCTCTACTCCTCTATTGTTTATGTTGCTGAGGGTATTGGAACATTTGGAAATATTTGGCTTTATTTTAATTAATTCTAATTAAGAGGAACATTACTGGCAGTAGAAGTATTTAACCGATTAATATTCAAATCATCAACCAAATATACTCCAATACATACAACTCCCCTAATCAATCACCAAGACATTCAAATTTCTTCCATATTAATACGCTAATCCGTTGATATTTTAGCATGTTTGATAATTTTAAGGAAGTAATCAACGAAACTGAACATTACAAATAGTAAAATCAGGGGTAAGATTCGCAGATTCATTAAAAAACACTCGAAAAGCAACAATCCAAATAAACCCCATCTGTGTTTCTGATGTTACTTCTTTCAAATTATCAAAAATTAGCATCTTGACATCTTTATGATCCTATAAAAGTTAATGAACGTGACATGTATATTTTTTTCATCTATTGAACATAGACATACAATACCCAAACAAATATATTAATAATATTTATTATTATATGGAAGTTACTGGTACATAGTTCAAACCACGGTCGTACATACGGGTCTAGGAACTCGAGGCTGTTTCCTATGTGAGAAGAGACTCCGCTAAGCGTCAACTGTCGCGTAGTACCAAAAAGGGTGGCGCAGTAGTCGAAGAGTGTTCTCTGACAACTGTCATTCTTGACTTGTAAACACAAGGAATACCTGCGTTTTTAGAAACAAATTACGAAACCGTGCAATGTGCCGAAATGCAAAACGGGGTACAAAAGTGTGAAGCAAGAAACTTCTGTTTTTAAAGTGCCGAAAGATGCGGAAATCCGAAAAAAGTGGATGCTTGCGATTCCGGATAGAAATCGTTTTAACGAGGTCTTTTATGTGTGCGAGCATGTATAACGAAAAAGGGGATGTTATTTTTAAGGTGAGTAATACATTTTGACAAGAGCAACAGTTCTATTCCTCTCTCAAATCAGAATACTACTAAGTATTCAGCGATTCCGGAAAGAAATCGTTTTACCACTTCGATCCAAGCGCTAGCTAGTGGCTGAGCGAGGGACTACGAGTTTGACGACGCGTAAGAGACCCATGGCAAACATACGAGTCCCCAGACCTGTATGTACGACCGTGGTTCAAACTTAAAATAATAAAATGAAGGAATGAATTTCACCACTGAATAATGGATCTTTTCATGAATGTATTCTGATCAAAATAAAAACAACAAATTTTCCTAGCTTAAAATCGGTGAGGTTCAAAACATGCGATTTCCAATAAACTATGAGAGTTCACACTGTGAATACACTACAACACATTTACTCTGATGGTGGCTACTTGGTTGCCGAAAAATGCACAGTACTTCAACACTATTTTTTGTGGACAATCAACAGTAGAACTGTAAAGTCAAATTGACTTATGATTTTGTCTAATTCCAACATAATTTTACAATACCCCCATATATTAATAAACAAAGTTTTGACTAATTTAATGTTACAGATAAACAGTTAAACTGCCATTATCAAACAATAACTGTAAGTTATTTGCAACACTATATTATTGGTAAAACACATAGTTAAAGAGTGTTGTTAATTTCGTATATCAATGATACATGACGGCTTCAACAAACAATTATTGTCAATGTATCTTTTCTCTCCAAAACTACCAATATAACCCGAAGGGAGAGAAGAGATTTTTTAAATTAGTGGAAGCATTAGGCGAGGTTAAGTTGGTCCCTACTCTATGTTAAGTTACATTCCAACTATTACAGATTAGATAATCAGTAGAAGACAAAGCAGCGATCACTGCTCTAAAAGTCAAATGAATCAAAATTTAGAATTTTCCACATTAAATCTATTATATACAAAAACTCATGGTTCAGAATATTCTCGTCTTAATAATTGTTGACCAGAGATTTGGCAGTTGAATAATTATGAAGGCTAAATTTAGTATTCTTTCATAGACTAATTTCATCGAAACGTCCATAGAAGAACTAATTGTAATCATCACTCAATATAATTAATTTTATCAATACAATAATTTGACATAATTATCTATGTTACATGAAGAATAACATGGATATTTCAGAATTGATTGTCAATGTTAAATCTGTGCGAAAACCCTTTTTTGATCTTTCGATTACCAGAATTGCCCATTTTCTTCAGGTATGCAGTTCCATGTTCTAAAGTATGCATCAAAGTGATATCCCAAATCCAAAGTTTGCACAAAAATACATATAGCAACACTATCGCTCGTAGTTCTAATAAGTACATAATAGTAGTTAAGCCCGCAGAAGGTTGTCTATTAAACCAATAGATCCCATCCACCGAAGAGAATATACCCATTCTTTTCTGGAATACAAATATATACATAGTACAATCTCCACACAAAATTAAAAAGGGGAGCTCATTATATAAAACTCTTAAACCATATAATATCAAATGAGAGCAGAGATGACGCTCCAACTCGGCATTCAGGATCAACAGTGCGTTTTCGACGAGTTATCTCACAGCGCATCTTGGGTAACTACGTTGCGTTCTTCTTTCCGAACACCCACATAATTAACGCCCACATATCATTGACAGTAAACTTCAAAGAGTTTTGAGGAGCTTGAAAAAGCCTCTAATATGAAAGGGGAGCGCGAGATAATAATATAATTATGGGGTGAGAATCTGAACAACCAATAATAACGACCCAGAACCAATAATGTACTAAACAATGTCACATCCACACTAGAAAATTGAACCAACTAGCGTCTTCGGCACAGTAGGTTCTTCATTAAAAATGAACGTGTATGATAAACATAGATCAGAAGCGGAGATCAGAAGCGGGTGGGAACTTTCGCACATAAAACATGACCATAATAGACACCAGCATAGAGTAAGCATTTAATACTCCAGCTGCAGAATAATTATAGGATCAGAAAGTCCAAACCACGGTCGTACATACAGGTCTGGGAACCCGAGGCTGTTTCCTATGTGAGAAGTGAGTCCGCTAAGCGTCATCTGTTGCATAGGTGGCGCGTCAGTCGAAGAATGATCTCTGACACGTATACGACCATTATTTTACTTAATAATGTGATTGTTGCCATACTTCGATCCGAACGCTAGCTGGTGGCTGAGCGAGAGACTACGAGTTCGGCGACATGTGAGAGACTACGAGTTCGGCGACATGTAAGAGACTCATGTCAAACAAACGAGTTCCCAGACCTGTATGTACGACCGTGGTCCAAACACATATTACGTAACTGTAATAAAACACTAAATCACAGGACGGTGAAAATAGATAGGAAGTCTCAAAGCATAGAGTTCAAGTTACTGAGCTCACTAAGCTGTACTAATATTGATATTGAGAACAAGTATTCTGTGCTGAAGATGAGAAATCGTATAGAGTGGATTCAACGAAATATTTATGCTCTAATGAAAAATCATAACATCAAAATTACACTGTCAAAAACATTCACATTTACCGCTCAACAAACAAGTGATAATGAAGGAACATATAAAGAACATCATCCTATCCCGTATGATTGATTACGATCATAGAATACACTTTACTAACATTTTACTAATTAATTTGAATTTGAATATAATTGTTATTCATTGTATTGAGAGATTCAAGGAAAATTAGCCAATAACCACATTTCCTGAATTCAACGCTAAATAAAATTAATATAGTAACTCGTCAAGAGCTGGGTCATTTTAAATATTCATTCGGCTGTATCGCTAAAATATACAGATATTTACCACAAGATAGAAGAATATTGTTGATTAAATATGTTGTATATGCATATGTTACATTAAGTACGGCGTTGTTTAGCTGTCCTCCTTCTGACATCATCAATTATTATAAATCAGGTACTCTGAAATGAAGTATGTATTAATAACCCAATGCGTCACTCTAGCCTCAAATTAGCCAAAGAATATATAAAGTATATGCATAGACATTAGAAGGTGGAAGAAGCAAACATAGAATGTATCCCATGACATATATTGTTCAATGTGCTTAGTTAGTGTTACAGAATGCAAAATAAATGAAATAAGACTACCTACATAGGTATCCTTAAAATCTTGAACGACGTAGGACGGTTAGTTGTAGATACCAAAATTAAAATAATAACTAGTTGCAACCTCTCCAAATATTCTCCAAGGAAACATTAATGGAATATCTACTGCATGTGTAGAGTGAAGTATTTTTTTCTACCCAACTTCAACTACAGATACGTTTGTTATTTTTTGTTGTTTGCTTTGTTCCTAAAATTTGGTACGTATCTTGGATTTGTCCAAATAATAATCCTGCACCGTTGATAATATTTAATTCATTGATCTTAGAAAGAGTCCCAATACCAATAACATCATTGATCATAGTCACACCGAACTATCTGATTGTATGAGCATCACGTTTGACTTCAGTGCTCAGATCACATTATAACCCACTCATTGTACGCTCAGTATATCCTTTCTCTTTGGTTTTCTCAAAAAGTCATAACTTGAAAACTAGCAAACATAAGTCTAGGGAACATTGATCCAGATCGATGCGGAACTAAATTCTCATCCATTTAGAAAAGGAAAAAATTGGCAGCTCATTTGGAAAAAATGAGTTATGGGTACTTGTAGTCGCCCAAACATTTCCCAAATTTTAATTTAATTTTTTTCCACAACGATTTTGAAACAACCAAAAACGTTTAAAAAGAGTCAACATTTCAAGAGCAGGTTAGACTTGGGTATACGAAAAACTGATGGAGATCATCTTAAGAAAACCATGAAAAATTTAAAAGCGCAATAAAAATATAACGAAGTTGAAACCCACTTAATGATCAATAATTACCCACACTATCGCCAATGGTAAGTTTCTAAAATGACAAATTGGTTAAATTGCCTAGAAAGGTTTAGAAATTAAAAATTAAACTTTTTTTTATTCTTCACAACCTGTAGCTTGACAAAGGCTACCCTAAGACCCCAGGGTTTTATAAAAAATCTTTATTTTAGGTTCATACATTTTTGACACAACAAACACTGTTTCCAAGTTGAAGTTGGCTATATTTCCAAAACATAACCTTGAAAATAATGGTAGACATGCCCCCCACTTATTTCTTAAACTGATAAAGTTTATGATTCTTACTCGGTTAATAAAAATCTACACTCTTTGTCTCTATAGTAAATACTTTTTTGTTCTTTAAGCGTAATGAATGGTTCTCGCCTTCAAATAATATATCCTACAATATAAAAAATTATATTTGGATACCTTTATAAGTTTATATAACTTGATTATCTAAACACAATCTCTACACACCAATTTTTTGTAACAGTCAAATAAGTTTCACATATCTGAAAAGTCATAGAACCAAATAAATCAGTCTTCCAGAAATGATAGTTTGCCATCATCGCTTCATTGAAATAAATGGTGAAAATAGTATTATTCAGGACTGTAGGAAAAGTAATAAAATATGATCAACATTAAAATAACAACCAACCTATCTGGTAGTAACGATGATGTGGGATAATTTTCACGTATATCAATGGAATCTTATTCATTATTCCCATTATTTCTCAAAGTGGAAATTTAACGAATTTTTTTGTAATTATAATAATTCTTCACAACCATAATTTCAATAGAAAAATTTTTAATTAAAGATTATTACCTTGTACATTTCTGACCCATTCAATCAAACCCTTTACACTGTATACTCACCCTGTGAATATGAAATTGATTATTTCATAGATAACATTAACTTCCTTATCCGTGTTTTTGTTCAACGTATTTAAAGTTATGGAAATATAGGTGGGGTCATTTCATTTTACCTTCAAGGTTATAGTCCGAAACACTTCGACCACTAGAAAGGCTACAACTTTCAGAATTATTTGGATGTTAATTGAATGAAACCAGTTTAGTATCTAGATCAATTCACTTTTGGCTCGTACATACCACTGTAAGCAGGTGATCCAGTCATTATTTCCCCCATATCGGAATCTAAAGAGATTAAAATTTCAACAAAAATGTTGCTAAATGAAGATTACATCATTTTTTAGGGCGTGAGATGGCATTTGAGAGAGAATGTATTGCTCTTCATTTGAAATAAACGCATAAATCTATTTGGTTCAGTAAATGAAGCAACTACCAATAGTCGCGATGGATTCGGATTTTGATGAAACTTTGGCGAGTTCATATGGTGTCCGGGATGTACGAAACCAACTAATTCTAATTCAATTAAATTCCTTCGCTATCTGTATGCTTGCCAATACAAATTTCCACCAATGATACTTCCTGAACCATGGAAGATCTGCATATTACAATGGCAAGAGAAACATTGCTGCATATTCACAAATATGTTTCAAAATTCAAGGATACTTTTCCGAAAAAGTGCGCCAAGCGTCTGTGAACGTGGATCATATGGCAGAAGCATTTTTCTCACCCCTGGCCCGCTGTGTATTTTCATTGGTTCTGTACTAAATGCTCTTTCAGTTGTTCGCGAGTGTTCATGCTAAGTTCGTTTATTCTGAGTATTTACAATCTCTGGGGCACAAAATACGCGGCCAGCCCTGATATGTAAATAAAATTTTACTATGAGCAACTTTTCAATTTGCTTGTTGAGAATTGATTTGTCTGTGCACCATTTTTGCTCTAGGGCTTCAGCTTCACAGAATACTGCATTACAGGAACCGAAACGACTTAATTCAAGGAGAGCTGACAGAAATAGGTAAAAAAATATTTGAAGATGATGACCAAGATTAGACAGAGGTCGGTGGATTCCAAACTATCTGACGAAAAAGGTTGTCAATTTATCTTGAGATGTTGCTCTACAAGAGCCGACGTTTATAGGCAGAAACAAGAAAACTATCTGGCAAAAAATCTTCCTACCTATCTTTCCATGTATTTTCTACCTACTTTTCTATGTATTTCCTACCCATTTGTATACGTATTTCCTACCTATTTTTCTACATAAAAGAAAAAATACATACAATGAAAAATAACAGTTTTCTTGATTTTTTATTATTAATTTGTTGTCTTATTCACGTTACCTTTTCAATAACAAAAAAGTGTTATGTTCCATATTTACTTAACTGTTACTCAAGCTGAAAATGTCGTGCCGCATACCGTGCGTCGCATACCCAGTTATGTTAAATATCTTACTAACTGAGGGTTGAGTATGTATATGTGCTTGGCACAGGAGAACGCGTATCGTAGTGGTTAATTTATTGAACTTAATTGAAAATTATCTCAAAAAAATATGAAGACGATTCGCAAATCAAAAAGTAAACACATTCGATGGTTATCAACTTGAAAGAATCGAAATTTACCAGATATAGGGAAATCACAATAAGAAAATCATACATTTGGAATGAAAGATGTAGCTGCCCTGGATCGAGTAAAATGTCTTCAACATTAGTTTTGAATGTGTATTTGAAATAATTGGAGGGGGCATTGTGCGCGATTTCTCATCCCGGTCATTGTGGAAACCATGACACATATTTTCATTATAATTTTACTGCGTTAAAATGGCCGCCATTTTGAAATCGAACAAATATCCGCACAATTTACAATATGATTTCATAGTAGCAGCCTGCTTTTCAAATAAATTTTAGATTTGAAAGCAGTGAGTGGATATTGTGGAAAACATCCATCAAAATGTTAACAAACGATTCATACACATGAACGAATACATTTTGAGAAAAACGAGATTTATTTCAACTGTTAATTGCAATCAGTAAAGTTGTATAGTTTGAGATGAAAAATGTTGAAAACCCGTTTATTTTGAGCAACATTTCTACGCTGATTCAACGAAATTACTTAATATAACTCAAATGATGGTTAAAGTTTTTTGATCAATTTTCCAAGCAGATTTTATGGGTAATAAGCTCAATATGGGCACTATATGACCAACATAGTAGTATCTACTATTAAGCTTCATGTACCCAAATGAGAAATCTGAATACTTATTTTGATAGATCACTGAAACTCATTCTACATGATATTTAGTACTTTGACAATATTTAAGCTGAAACAGTTTAGGGAATAATTGCTAGGATTGCAAAGTGAAAAACTACATCCAGGTTAAGGAATAAAAGTTGAAATGTCTTTCTTGAATTCCCAGATGATATATTTTGATTTTTTTAATCTGCTCCCAATTCCGTTATAATTCAATTTCTCACATGCGATAGTCAGAGAACAAATTGTTTTCAAGTCATTAAATAATGCGGGCGTAATGTTGAACCACTCTATTAATACTGAATTCTCCATCTATTTCATTTCATTTTGAAAATATTGCAATCCAAATTTCTGAACTGATCATGGAAAATATCCCAATTTTTATTGAAATCAATGGTTTATAGAGTTTAGTTCTATGAATGACAAGAGTCTAACAATTTTAGCTATTACCAATACTGCTATACATTATCTACAGTCAGCACAAAACTTAGAAATATGATTTGTCTCCGATCCACTCCCTATTGTCTATGAATATAATGAATAATCCTAGATTTTATTGCTGCTTCCAATTGTAAGAAACATTTTAAATAAGTCAACTGGTTCTGTTTCTAACATTTCGAATACCTGAGAACTTCTTGTTTCACTAGGGAGTGCACCGTCTTTTGATGTTGTATTAGGTTTCTTTTTCTCAGACTCTGCACTGTCAGGTCTTCTTGGCGGGGTTTGTTTTGTCGGGATTACCGGTTTATTGGGTGGTATAGGGGGAGGCACACCTCTACCCGCCAGAATACCCTTTTTTGGTGGAGTTTGAGGAGCTGTTGTTGTTTGATATTGGTTGTGGAAATCTATTTTTCCCTGAGTTCTGCCTGACGCACTTTGCGTTGATGTTGTATGTGGAGATGCTGCCGCTTGTACACCCTAGACAAGAATTTTAATAAAGCCATATGATCAAATAAACCCTCCCTTTCAAATTCAGCCATATTACCAAAGAAGTATTCCCTATTTCATCATAAAATCTATCAATCAGCAATGATGGCCATCTCCCATGAATAAACCACCAGGATGAGCTAACAAGAAAATTGGCAATTTGTTTATAATAAAACAGCAACTTAACGCGGCGCTTGTATTAAAAATGTTTAAACACAGGCATATTCAATATGTTTTGTCTTCCAATCATATAAAATAAAACAAAACGAAACAAGTGACTATCGAGAGTGTAAAATCTCGGTGCTTTCACGTATGAATAAGGTCACGTGATCAAAGTAGGCGGATACATGGCATTATTAAGCAATGTGTGCAGTTTAGTCGAGTTAACGCTCGATATCTTGAAGTACTTAGCTTCCGATTACAATTAATAAAACCATGTCTTTTGTGACTGTGGTGATATTATTTTACAGCGAATGTTATATGAAATTATGTGGTCAAGATCTATTATTATACGGTGGTGTATTAATAGATCTCACGTTTTAGATCGCATCGAACCATATCTCGTAGAATCGACGCTGCGATGTAGAGTGTAGAGTATATTTTTAGTATCATAATAGCCCATCTAATCTAACTGTTCTCCACATTAAATACATTTCTTACTTTTAATTTACAGAAAGCAATGTTTCAAATGGATACAACAAATAGGCAATCTTGATAGGCGTCACAATCTCACGATCACAATGAGCATGTGCCTACCGCTACAATTCGCCATCCGACGATTTAACCAATAATTCATAATAAAGAAGCGTACAACTGAGGATAAAAGAAATTAAGGTAAAAGCAATTACTTAAAGACAAATAACCTGAAGTCTTTTTTTCCAATAGAGGTGCTAAGAAACACATCCCATTGGCAATTCACTAATCAGTACTAACAATAATTTAGCAGAATGTGTTAAGAGTCAATTGTTCTACAAAAGGTAGAATTAAAGCTTACCACAGACTGACTGCTAACTTCTACCAATCCATGTCAACATAACGTAATCAACAAAACATATCGACCCTTCATTCTTATTTAGATTCATGTGAGATACGAGCCGTCATTGCCAATTAGATTTTATGGAAAGTAGAGGTTACTACTACTGCAAAACCAACCAGAAATTAAAGTGATATTATCTTCATATAGCAAAGAATTAAGTACACAACTGACTAATATCTGATGAGAAAAGTTACCTTAGGACCTGGAACAACAGGAGCAATAGCTGTTTGTCGAAGACCTTGTCCTGGAGTCACAGATTGTGCAATTCCTGTGGCTGTAAAATCGCAAATATTTCTATTACTTATATTATACAAGATATTAATCTTAATTAATGTAAGTTTTGGCAAAGGCAAACAAATTCATAATCTATTTCACATCAAACACTATTCTCAATTTATGATTACCGAGGGTAGAATATAAATTTTTTTTCTTAAAATTTGAACAAAATCTAATAAAAACAAATTTTTGATACAAATTAAAGAAATTATAGAAAATAATGAATCATTCATCTGAGGTGACCAATGTTTTATCAATTAACAAAAAATACTCACTTGGGCCTGACACAGGAACACTCGAAACTGTAGCTGTGGGCTGAACAACTTTAGCTACACTACTTATCATTGAAGATGCACTATCACACGGCAAACTGGTTCTTGAACGAATAACTTCACATTCTGTTTTCAATTTCTGTATTTCAGCTTCTAAATCTAAACACCTGAAATGATTCACTGGTATTACTTAAAGTATTTTTATTAATCAGCAAACGGCAGATGGAGGATCTGCTGTGCAAATGGATCTACAACATGATCCGATGCAGGACAGTCATAGGAACTCTCAATGAGGTTGAAAAGAAGGTGCGGGTCACTGGAGGATGTCCGCAGGGAGGTGTATTGTCACCTCTGCTGTGGAGTCTGGTGGTGGACGAACTTCTGATACTCCTTGAGAGCAAAGGATTCTGCGTAATCGGATATGCGGATGACATCGTCATTATAGTACAAGGGAAGTTCGGGAGCACAATACCATCTCTGATGCAGCACGCCGTGGAAAAATGGTGCAACAAGGAAGGACTCAAAGTGAATCCTTCGAAAATAACCATTGTACCCTTCACAAAGACAAAGGACATTGGAAACATACAAGACTTAGTTATCGCTAAGAAAGCGATAAGGGCCCTGTGGACCTGTCGTCGTACAGAACCTGGGGACTCACTCCACGGATGGTACACTGGGTGTACACAACCATAGTCAGACCCATTGTAACATACGCCGCAATCGTGTGGTGGCCAAAAACACAAACCAAAACATCCCAGCATTCACTGAAAAGAGTTCAGAGGCTGGCATGCTTAGGAGTAACAGGTGTAATGTCGATCACCCTAACGGCTGCGATGGAGAAGCTGTTGGG
This sequence comes from Endomychus coccineus, assembly GCA_958510875.1. Taxonomy (NCBI): domain Eukaryota; kingdom Metazoa; phylum Arthropoda; class Insecta; order Coleoptera; family Endomychidae; genus Endomychus; species Endomychus coccineus. The sequence continues at coordinate 4,730,342 of OY294071.1, read as the reverse complement.
GTTGGAGCCACTGCACCTCGCCGTTCAGGCAGAGGCCATAAGAGGAGCGTATCGCTTCAATCTTATCGGCCAAGGAAAGGCTGACCAAAAAGGCCGAAGCATCCTCGCATTGCTTGGATCACCTGGGCCATTGGGGATGAGATCCGACAGGATCAAGGTTCACAGCACTTCCGTGCCTTTCATGATTCAAACCTTGAATGGGCGGGAGAACGCTGGGGGCAATCCTCATAAGATACCAGGGGATTCTTCCATATGGCTTACCGAAGGCACCAAGACGGAAAAAAGTACGAGTGCTGGAATAGTCGAGAAAACGGACCAAGGGGAAAGATTTCTTTGAACCTAGGGATTTTTGCGACAGAATTCCAAGCAAAAATAGTTGCAATTACAACATGTGCTCGAATTATGAGGGAGAGAGCCTATGAGAATAGACAAATCACAATCATAGTGAGCAACCTGACAGTGCTTAAGGTACTGGAGTCATACACAATCACCTCACAATGTGTACTTGATTGCGTTAAAGAACTAACGGCACTAGTAATGAACCCCAATAGAGTGACACTCGTGTGGGAGTCTGAGGAAACCAAACGAGAAGGGACAGAAACTGCCGCCGCACTCGCTAAAGCGGGGGCGGGAAAACCATTGTTTGGACCAGAGCCAACCTGTGGCATTTCTCATGTCACAGCGGAATCTGTAATTCAAAAATGGCTCGAGATAGAGCACCGTGCCTACTGGAGGGAACTGCCCCGTATGTCGCACTCCAAGCGACTGATGGGAGATCTCCAGCAGCAACGAGTGAAAAATCTGCTGACGTTCAGCAGACAAGAAATACGGCCCCACGCAACAAACACCTCTACACGATGGGTCCGGTAGAGCAGCCCACTTGCAGGGGTTGCGGCGTGGAAGATGAGACACCTATGCATGTGCTATGGAAGTAAGGGAATGACACTTCCATAGCACATGCATATCAGGCTACTGAAATTCATAGAATACATCGGACTGATGAGAAGGTAGCAACATGTGAGGCCACAGTAGGACTATAATGACCGCAGTGCAGTGGGGCTCCCCTTAGGATGGAGAACCAACCTCACGGAGGGGTTTTAGTCGGTAGGAATCCGGCACACCCGGGGGCACGGGCACCCGAGGCGTCTATGCAAGATTTCCCCTCCTCTACACAAAAAAAAATAAAAAATCAGGAAACACACATAAGTTTTCAAATATTTGGCGGTTGAAGCCGTTACATTGTGATAGGTTAACATAATGAGAGTAACATTTTGGTTCGTTTTACTGATTTTACTTTTAATAATCATGAGATGAGCATCGAACATACTGTCACAATTAATATTGTTCCAATAGTGTTAGTGAAAACAAAGAATAATTCTTATTCTCATCATAATTTTTCAAATTATTCAACTCTTATCCCCAAGGAGCCTCTAAAGTTTCCCAAAAATTAGTCAAATAACTCTGATGTTCTTGATATATTAGTTTGTATTATCGATAAATTACGAGTGTATCAACTGACACTTTTTGAAGTAGGTATATGGTCACAGAATTAACATTTCTGAAACTACACGACATAATATAACAACAGTACCTTGCTTCTTTTGAAGCCAATTGTGTTTTCAGCGATTTTTTGTCTGCCTCAAAAACATGTCCTTGTATCTCCAATTCTGCCTCCATTTGAAGAGACTTTTTACTCTCTTCTTCTAAGCCTTCAGCCATTGTATCATTTCGAGATTTTTCTTCTGATAATATCTGAAAATATTCTGATTATTTAGAGAAAAGGAATTAATTAATTATTATAATGGAGGCAAGATGAAATCAAATTACTTGCGCTAAATCTTCACTACGTTTTCTTTCTTCTACATATTTAACTATAATTTTTTTCCTCTCTGCTAATAAAAGTAATACTATCTGTTTCTGTCTAGCTCTTTCTTCATCTGCCATTTCTAGCTGCCTTTTAAGTTCCTTTTCTAATTTTTTTCTTCCATTACGTTCCATTTCTAGTTCTTGCCGCAGCCTTGTACGCTCCATTTCTAGACCATAAGTTATATCATCCCCCTGAGCAGTATCATGTTCATGCTTACATTTTTCTTCTTCTAGTTCTTGGATAACTTTTTTGTGTTTAGCTTCAGCTTCTTTCAAAATATTGATCATATGTTGATGAGCTTTGCTTTGTTGGAGGGCAAGTTGTTCAAGAGCTTGTAACTGTTGTTCTGCAGCAGCTGCCATATCTCTCTCACTAACTGGTGGTTTCGCTGTTGGACCATCAGCAATACTATCTCTCAATAAGGCTGTATATGGATCCGTCATCACAGCTGGCCGGTAACGGCCTACATTTACTACTTGTTTCAATTTTTCAGACTGAAAACAAGACCTTCAATAATGTACATTATCTGAATACTAATACTATAATATTAATTGCTTGAAATAGATCTGAAGGATACCCACAGTACATCCACTACTTGCTCTTCTAGTGCATGATTGTTTAGTTACACAAAAAAAGATGGGATCCAAATTCAAAAATCACCAGATTTTGTTCATCAATAATATATCAAAATTTATGATAATAATGTAAGGCAATTTGAACAAATGTTCTCTTTAAAATTATCCTTTTCTTTGGAATAGGTATATATAAAATTTCTAACCTCACTGATAATTGATACATTTGTATCCTTTGGCACTTGAGTATGTTGTAGTGAAGTATGTAAGTTCCAGGGAATAACATTGAATTAAATTATTGCACTAATATTTCACTGGAACATCATTGCTTTTGCTAAGGTTATCCCAAAAACAGAAGCAGTATCTAGAAATTTAATATGTAGTACTTATCTGTATATAGTTTGACATACTTGTACTATTTCACTCCATGCAATATAATTCACTGAATGAAAGTATGTAAAAGAAAATTCTAGGAAAATTATCAATCTATGCACCCTGTATAATTGATCAGATGTGAATAGGTTTTTTTGATGTTATGATTCATTATTCATATCTGAAATTATTTTAAAGTATCTTGGCATAATCAGCAAGCTGTATCCTCTAAGTAATGCTCTTTATTGTTCATGACAACTTTTTATTCTACAATCACCCCAAGAATGTTTGTGCTACCTTAGGTTTGCATGAGAATCTAATCACTGTGAGGGATTAAAATTAGAAAATCAGCATCATCAATTGGAATACATTTGGAACAATTTCCATTACTTTAAAACCTAGAGATAACTATAATTTTACATTCTGAAATGTTTATAAATGTTACCTAGTTTTCCGAATAGAATTAGAAACAATACCTTAAGTGCAGCAATAGCAATATCACGAGCTTGGATTTCTCCTTCAAAATAAGTAACCAGTTTCAATAAGTCATTTTTGGACAATTCCATCTTTGGGTTTCTCTGCAATGGAAAAATAAACATTGCAAAGTTTCAAGGAATTATTCAGTTTCTTACTATCTCACCTTCAAAGTATTGCTACCTGCGTTTGATCTCTCTAATTGCTCAAATTGATTCATATCTGGCGATGTTCCCGGCAGCTGCTCGGGAACAGCGCTCAAAGGGGCCCCGAAACCTATTCCCAGTCCACTCAGCCATCCATTCTGATTGTTATTGGTAGCCATATTGAAGGTTTCGGAGGTTTCTATTCACCGATTTCAATACACTTGCGTTTCATGCTAAAACGGCTTTAAAATCGAGTATAAGTTTGTAAATAATTTATGATGTTTCTTCATATTGTGATTAAAATTATAACGAAAAGAATTTATTGTCTCACAATAACATTATAGGTTATTGTGAGCAATCGATTGAACGGGGTTTTTTGTTTGCATTCAGAAAATTGGTATTTCATGGGTCAACTACAGAAGCCTCAGAAACTTGATAACAACACCATAAAATCTGACATCAGGATGATACGTGATGTACAGAACATTTAGAAATTATCTTCAATAAACTAAATTTATCCAGTATCCTATGATTAATGCTGTGAGTCACTGTTATGCTTTAAGTATTTAAAATACTCAAGGCTGTTATGATATAATGATCCCAAATTCAAAATTTATTCGACTGCGGCTGCTTTAGAGCCTTCGACAATATTGTTCCATGTTGCATGAAAATGTCCATCTATTTTCAAAATCGCGAACGTTCCACATACACACAGAATTTAACAAGATAAGCAAATGCCACGGTCGTATATACAGGTCTGGAAACTCTATGGTGGACTTGAGTCTCTTACGGGTCGCCTAACTCGTAGTCCCTCGCTCAGCCACCAGCTAGCGCTTGGATCACGAAGTGGTAAAACGATTTCTATCCGAAATCCCACTTTTTTCGCATTTCCGCATCTTTCGGCACTTTAACTTGCTTTACACTTTTGTACTCCGTTTTGCATTTCGGCACAATGCACGACTTCGTAATTTGTTTCTAAAAACGCAGGTATTCCTTGTGTTGACAAGTCAACTGACAGTTGTCAGAAAATACTCCTACGTGACGACTTTTGGTACTACGGGCCAGTCGAGTCTCCAGATCTGTGTATACGACCGTGGCAAATGCCAATGAAAAGACTCTTGAACTATAGAATACTACTTTGTATTGGCGTTCTTTTAACCGTTTCAGGATAGGAACATGAGATAGATATATAAAAAATTAATATTACTTAAAAGTATCCTACAATACAACCTACATAGGTTTGATATAAATCGTTAATAACTACCTACCTATGTATTACAATACCAAAAATCAGTGTTTGATGAGGGCTTGTTTGATTTACTATTGTTGGGGCTACTTGAGTGAAAAATAACCTATTACCTAGTTATTACAATACCTAAGATATCAGGTTATCGATTCACAATTCAAGTGACATAACCGCATTTTAAATCATCCACTTATCTAATAAACTATAAAATCCTCATCTAATAAACTATAAAATCCACACAGTGGATACACTATAATACTATACATAAAAAGCAATCGCCCTTATTGATTAAATATACTGTTAATGAAATGAGTATCTTTCAGCTACCAAGTAGCCATCAAATTAAATCTGAAAGTAAGGTCCTCGGTACTCTAACAGTATTTTAGCCATCATCAGAATTAACTAAATTAGAAATCAAAGTGTGCCTGTTTAAATACTATTTGGAATTAATAGGGTACATATAAGGGATTAATTATCCTCAGCTCGAGATAAATCTCAATGCCTCTGCTTCTCCAATTTAGTTTGTTTATTTCGATTCGTTATTAAACACAAAACACAAGTCAATAAATACCACAGAACAGCTATAAAGATAAATACGTAATGATAATGTCGAAATAACTTTAATGTCTAATAGCTGTAAGTATTTATCAGTTTCATAAAAGTAAATTAGTGTTAGTTTTACGGATACGGACCCTGAGTATTTATAAGCTAAAAGCAACACCCATTATTATAAGTGTTAAAATCATTGAAAACAATACACTTATATCGGAAATAGTAGCTAAAATCTTTCTTTGAAACTTGACACCACCGCATTAGTTGTTATTGCCATAAGCGCCGGCGTTCGAGAATACCTCAGATTAGTCAGGAGAATACAGACTTTGGTCACCGAGAGAACAAGTGTAGGATCTGAAGTTCTGAACGTGCACTTGATTTTTGTTGTTAGGGGTCCAGGGGAAGCCAAGGAGCATGAGTAAAGCAAGTAACATGATGTAATAATAGTTGTTCTATGGTCGTAGGCCACCGAGCAAAGGAAAATATTTCCGTGTTTTCTTGTGGGAGTGAAAATGTTCCAAGTACTGTCATATTACCCCTGAATTTATTTTGTAAACAATTTTGATCAGTTTATACTTTTTAATAAAATAAAATCATATAATGCAGGGTTTGCATCGAACAAGTCTGTGAAACGGTGAAATTACGCGTTCAAAGAGTGTACAAACAGTTGGAAAACACGAACGTCACGTCAGCGTTTGCTAACCTAAAAACACGTCACCGAAATAATTCAACGTTTCTACAATGTTAACAAAATTTGAAACAAAATCATTCCGTGTTAAGGGGCTTTCATTCCATCCAAAGCGCCCCTGGATATTGTCAAGGTAAGCTCATTTTTTTAGGTGTAATCATAATTTGAAATGCATACTTACCAAGAGTATGCCAACATATTGACTAGTAAGTAATAATTGAAACCTTTTGAAATAGATAGTGATTTGGATTTAAAGAACGAAAAACAAAGATAATATTGATGACTGCTGGTGCTACATTGTTGGAATAAATTTATATAGTGACTCGAAAAAGATGTTATTTTCTTAACAGTACAAATTTATTTATTAGACATTGTATATTAAATTATGTATATTCCATTTAAGATATCATGAGATGATGTTACCTAGTCTGAATATTGATTGTTTGATTCCAAATATTTGCTGTTGATATAGGCTTTATATATTTGATGAAGTTATTGTCGACTTTAAATTATTAACGTAAAACTTTTCATATTATAGTTACGAATAACTACCTTTAATAGTCTTTAACTAGGAGGAACAACGTTTGAGAATTTTCATTAACTCCCCCAGGTGATGAATATATTTTGTTCTAAAACTTAAGAAGATTTACCTTAAATTTGGTAATCAAGCGAACTGTAAATTATAACCTGCTTAGAAATCTGCCATCTTCAGAGATCAGTTTAACTTATTGTGTCTAATGAATGTTATTAGTGAATCATCTGAACAATAACATGGCAATATATATGTTAAATTAGTATGGAAGTGAAATTATTCTAATGACTTACATCAATCCAACATTAAGATCATACACCTGGAAGTCCATAGTTGTAATATTCCTTCCATGATGGATTATTAAGAGAAATTGTTTGGGTATAGATGACAGCTATAAAATAGTAATTGTTCTTGTGGTGTAAGTAGAAGTGTGGAACAAATGTTGCTCTGAAGTAATTTATTGTAAATGAAGCTTTGTTGAAAGACCATGGCAAACAATTATTTGAACAACTTAAGTATTATACAAAAATTCTGTTCAGTGGAGATATCCCAAGTGATAAACCTCTCACCGATTTCTGGGATGATAGTAATAAGTAAAGTAAGATAGTAAGGAAACTAATTTTCATGAGCAGTCCTTGGGAGCTGCCATGGGTTCCCCACTTTCTCTGGTCATAGCTAATATGTTCATGGAAACTTTTGAGCAAGATGCTATTGACTCATCAGCTCTCAAGCTGAAATGTTGGTTTCGATATGTTGACGACACTTTTGTTACTTGGCAACATGGTCGCGCCCCTTCCTCAATCATTTAAATTCATTACATCCCAAAGCCATAAAGAAATACACTTTGCCTACAATTTCACATCAACCTGAGCCGCAAATTACACCAGTTTAAAGGACATGAAATAGGTGAAAGATTACTTAATATTAGTAGAGTTCATCCTGATTTCAATATTGACGATGGAATTCTTATTCCTTGAATTTTTATACTGATTATCATTATTTATTCCCCAACATATCATTTTCGATTTATTTTTGAAAAAAGGAACAGGAACAATGATTATATGTACACATATACAGATTTGAATAAGACTTTTATTTCAGTTATTTTAACACTAACATTAAATAAATAAATTATAAATACTCACTTAAAGAGAAATTATTTACAAACATTTACAGTATGGTTTTACTTGTTTATGGGATTCTGGCACTTGTGTTATTGTCACTTCCTGAATGCATGATTATTATAATTAATAGTGTACTTCCATAATTATTGTAAAATGACTCGTTTTTAATTGATGAAACTAGATTCAAGAACACAAGAACAACACTTAGGATTATTTTAATATTAGTCAGACCTTGTGTATATCAATTATATTTTTGCAAAAATTATTTTAACTTTCATTTGATACCAAAGAATTGAATGTTTATTTTATAAATATAAACGATGGAAAGAAAATGGATCACTTTTATGATGATTATGTTGGTACAATCTTAATGACATTTGTTTGTTTAGTCTGCCTAATTTGGCATGAGCACGAAATTGTTTCTTGGAGAGATAAGGTCTATAATTGCTAAATGAACAAAAGAGTAAAAGTTGTATTTATAATTCGCATTCAAAAAAAAATCAAAAAGAAAACTATAGAAGAGAAAACTAAGAGAACAAATAGAGCATTGACAAGGCTCGGAGCTTAAAAACTAGAAACGCTGCGAAAATAGCCTTAAATGGAGGAACTGAATTATAAAAAAATTAAAAAAATCGCTGCGGTTAGCCTCCCCATACCGGTACCCGAACATACCCAAAACTGTTGTGACAAAAAAGGAGCATCCATCAATCACATTTCAATTAACCTACTAATCAAATATATAAAAAAAATTAATGAACTAACCCATGAAAAATTTGACGAAACTAACCTGCGATGACCTTGCCGCTTGGAGTTTCGAACCTATGCTATTATTGGAAGCAAAAGTATGTAAGGCGATTTACCGCTTCGGCCACCAACACTGACGATAAATCTTTATTGAATTGTGTATATGAAATAGCGGTTAGACTATTACATCTACCGGGATTTATTCGGCTACCGGTTACGGGAAGCTAGACACTACCTAAAAAAATCGAGACATAGCATTCTAGTTTGTCGTTCAAGTGTGAGTTAGGTGAAGTTTCTTCGATGCAGTGATTACATGCTTGAAGAAAATAAATTACTATTTTCACCAAAAAGACTAAGCTTTGATTAGGTAATCTTCTCAGTTGAAACTCGGATAACACTAGTTTCTTGCATGTTTTAAACTCCTAATAAAGCTTGCAACCCGTGATTGATTATTGTATTGCCAGGAGTTCCAAATTATAATTACGTATGAAACAAAGAAATCGTTGAAATATTTTTTGAAGACCAACCGAATTTTATTAAAAGTACACTAGTAACATGGTATTTTTAGGCTTAAGAGAATAAAAATGAAATTCTATGATGCAAAAGTTGTAGTTGATTAGTGCCTCATGGAATATTGTCGAATGAAAAAATATCTCCAGTATTTGCACTTTTGAAATGAGTTTTTGCATCCTTTTTCATTTTTTCATATCAATTATTTCGTTGAAAAGAAGATATGGCTTTTGTTTTAATCAATTAGTTCTGTCTTATGGTGTAGCAGTTCTTGGATAGACTCAAGACAGACCTGCTACTTGAAGTCGAAACTAGATTCACGTTCATATTTAAATAACAAGTTCGTGAGGATTCCGCCCAAACAATCATCACAAAAACAGTAAATAAGTATGGAGAAATTCTTAAAACATCAATGTCTATTCGCTTTTGGTTGCGTTTTCTTCGGTTGTGTTACCTTCAGAAGTACTCTCATTCTGATTTTCATTGGTGTCGGCAGTAGTTGAAGAAACTGTGGTTGCAGATGATGTGGTACTCTGGCTGTTCGATTCTTGTTCTGTACTTGCTTCACTGGTAGAAGAAGTGGAACTGTCGGTAGTATTTGCAGATGAAGAATCTTGAATCTCACCTTGTCGGTCCTCTACGGTATTCTTTGTCAAAATGCTGTTAATTTCAACACTATCGCTATTATCTGAATCTATATCATTGGTAGATTGGGTTGTCAATAGAACAGTGTTTGCAGGATGTCTGTAAAAATGTATTTCGAAATTATTTTAGTTCTACTTGAAAAAAAGCGCATAAATAAAATGAAGTCAATTTTAACATTTCAAATTGAAAAATTTTAATATTTGGAGTATTATCACTACCCTAATATTCACCTATATAAATGTAGAATGCCTGAGGCTGGTGTTTCGAACAAATTTTTCAAATCGGGGAAAGACTGCATAAAGTTTTGTGGAAATGATAATGTAGAAATTCTGTTCGTTACTGATTCTGCATTTCCTTTGGTATCATCATTAAGAGCATTGGCGTCCAAACTATCTGAGGCCAAGGTACGTGCCTTAGCTTTGCCAGTATTTCTGGAACTCAGTCCTAGGGAATCTGGACCAGTGACAAAAACAACCGTAGATGTGGCTCCATCAGTATAATCTGTCTTGTAACCAAATCCCCTGTAGTCATTTATTGAGCTCTCTGAAATAAATTACATATTTATCAATGAAACTGATACATCTTAGAATACAATAGCAAATATTTTCTTCAAAATCTGCATTGCATTAGATATTTTCCTGTTATTTTTAAAACCAAATCGGAAATCAAAAGTGGCTTATACCACAAATTAAACCCTTAAGTACTTACGAGGCGGAATATGATTCTCCTGAGATCGGAATCCGAATACAGATTGTGGAATTGGAAGTGGTTGTTGTTGTTGTTGAAATATGAACGGGTTTACTGGTAACAATGGTGAATTGTATGGTTGACGGAAACTAAAAGCGGGTTGTTGTATAAACGGTTGTTGTATGAATGGAAATCCTTGCTGTTGTATGAAAGGCAAAGCCGCACTTGAGTAGGGGTTGTAAACATATTGAGGGAAACCATTAGAGGCCCACGATGTATGTAGCACGACCAACATAACCTGGAACACATCAGAATTTGGATTACAAACAAAATACATTGACAGAATGTAACCGAAATTAATTTATCAGCGCATAACAATTTTTGAGGTTCATTCCTCAAGTTGATTAAATGAAATATATTTTGGATGAGCCAGGTATTAAGAAAGCATCAAACATACTCGAGTTCGAAAGAGAGAGAGTTCGGGGTAAGAGGAGGGGCGCACAGCAGTGCGTCTCTCTTGTTTATGTGGTATTATCATATCATTGCGTTCCTTGTTGCACGTGTAGATTTATGTCTATACCCCAGAAGAATTGTTTCCGATACTGTATACATAAATAAAGTAACTATTAAAAGTTTGATTTTCACTGATTTAATGAGTAAATGCAACTATAGTTTTGCTAACACCGTAGCTTCTTCAAACAAATAGTTACGTTTATTTATTGAATTAGTGAAAATCAAACTATTAATAGTTATTTTATTTATTCTTTTTTATTATATCTTTTCATAAAATTGAGTTTGCTTAGTAACATGTGGTCTTGGAACCTCAGTTTTCTTGGTAGTAACCTTTGTAGAAAATTATAATTATATTTAAAAAAAAATCCTGTCATTCACTCTCATAATGAACCGAAATTGAAACAATCTATATTGATCCTAGAATGTATTTTATTCTTATTTCAAACAATTAAATCTACATACAGTAAAACTGCAACTATGTTAATCTTGCAACGTTCTTTGGGAATTGCCAGATTTTAATATTTTAATTGAAGTTATCACCTGGTTTTTGTAATTTGTAAACATTGTTTAAAGTAAATGTGGACGAAAGGAGAAGAAGAAATTATTGAATATCATGCTAGATTGATTTTCATTAGATTTATATTCAAAAAGGGCTGCGAAATGTTTCTTTGTCTAAATCTTATAATGCATTGTGAGTGAGTGAACCTCCTATTACTCATTATTGATTCGAACAGTACCTTTAGAAATAGAGTACTATTAGAGAGGTTTATTTCTTAATTTATAATGCAGTATTGCATTATTAGAATTTAGTTGATCGTATCAGAAAAGAACACTACATATACGTAACTGTAATAATATTTATATTTTGGCTGTGGTTCATGAAACATTATGATGTCGAAATTGGAATGATCAGTGAATAACAATCATATTCGAGTATTACAAGGCGTTGCTCTAATTAAATTATCGCGGGCGCTGCCCATCTTAAATGTCAACAAAATAACAGAAGATATTCCAGTTTTTACGCAATCAAGTACATTATATTGAGAGCAACATATAATTGAACTTGAAATGTATGGAAAGACGCTTCCAGCACTTCGGTCCATGTACAGCCGCAAAGATTGCATCTATAATAATTTAATAGTAATGGTGTTATGCAAATTTTAATCAACGATTTCTGTACAGCACCGTAATTTATACAGTAACTAATAATTGTATCAATGTAGTATTAACATCAAGGTTAATATTCTTATGAACTTGCACCTTCAATCTACATTCGATATCATGCAGATATTTGTTTTGATAACTGAAAATTTCAATTAGTAAAACTATTTCAGGGTTTAGAAATATTCGAGGTGAGAGTCAAATATTCTATAATATAAGATTCAAGAAAACATATAACATATTGGAACAAGAAAATCCATATATAATTATTTCATCTCGGAAAATATTTTAGAAAATGGATTTATAAAATGTTTTCTCATATCTGAAAGGAACAATATCATATTTTTTCATGATGTTTTCAAATATGCAAAACCAAGAATACAGACCATATCAGATGCATATTGAAATAGTTTTATGTAATAGGTACTGAATTATTAGCAGATTAGAAAAATAAATTATGAATACAAAACAACTTTACTCAATAATAACAATATATTGACAAATTCTAAATGAGTTAATAAACTATAAAAGACTTCACTCTGTGGATACACTATAACACTAAATAAGAAAGAATCACTCTTATCCACTAAAAATACTGTTAAAGTACTGAGGACCTTTCAGCTACCTAGTACCCATCGTCCAGAGTAAAACATTTTTTATATTATTATTCAAACTATTATAGTGTATCCACAGTGTGAAACACTATAACACTATAAACAATCACCCGTATCCACTAAAGATACTGTTAAAGTACGAGGACCTTTCAGGTCAAGTAGACATCATCAGAGTAAAACGTTTTGATATTATTTTTTAAAGTATTATAGTGTATCCACAGTGTGAAACACTATAACACTATAAAACAGAAACAATCATCGTATCCACTAAAGATACTGTTAAAGTACTGAGGACCTTTCAGCTACCTAGTACCCATCGTCCAGAGTAAAACATTTTTTATATTATTATTCAAACTATTATAGTGTATCCACAGTGTGAAACACTATAACACTATAAACAATCACCCGTATCCACTAAAGATACTGTTAAAGTACTGAGGACCTTTCAGCTACCTAGTACCCATCGTCCAGAGTAAAACATTTTTTATATTATTATTTAAAGTATTATAGTGTATCCACAGTGTGAAACACTATAACACTATAAACAATCACCCGTATCCACTAAAGATACTGTTAAAGTACTGAGGACCTTTCAGCTACCTAGTACCCATCGTCCAGAGTAAAACATTTTTTATATTATTATTTAAAGTATTATAGTGTATCCACAGTGTGAAACACACTATGACACTATAAATAAGAAACAATCGCCGTATCCACTAAAGATACTGTTAAAGTAATGAGGACCTTTTAGCTACCAAGTAGACATCACCAGACTAAAACATTTTTCATATTATTATTTAAAGTACTATAGTGTATCCACAATGTTACAATTAATCCGGAAACTGGATAATTAATAATAATTGTCATTATATTTAAATGAAATTCTTCAATTAAAAGAACAAATCTGAAAATTTAAAAATATTCGGTTGAAACATTCATTGAAATATAATAATCTAAAGGAATGATTACCATCACAGTCGCCAGTTAAATTTCAAAATAGAAAATTGATTCGACTTTCTTTCAATTATTTGCTCTGTTTTATTGTAATGCAGGTCAAGACTGCAGTTGTACCAATTGTAGTAGAGAAAAAGAGAGAACTATTACCTATCACATTTATCTAAAAATCGTATATCTATATGCTAAATATGCTGATTTTATTCATGAAGGTCACCGCTATTGAATTAGAAGAATAACATAGATCCTCATTATCATAATGCACAATATGTCTCAGTACACTTCATTGTAAACGTACATTGTCCAGCTTCATCAAATTTTTATCATTCTCAATTACTTACGTAGTAAAACACCGTCATTTTGTAATCCATGACACCGACACAATTCACGGTTAAATTGAACAACTGGTTAACATTTGGGGATCAATATCGAATTTATAGGATCATTACTTGTTTCCCCCCGTTCGCTTGTCCTAAATTATTAAAATTTACCACGTTCGGATTAATAATTTATGTGTACATACATTTTGCTCTCGAAATCTATTGCTCTAAAATATGTAAAAGTTGTCTAATGCAGATAATTAAATTTTGCTTCATTGGGTCTATTGTTTGACGTTACCTTAAATGGAAATTATAAGCTTTCCTTTGGGAAATAAAGGATTAGATGCTTCAACAATCTTTTGTTGCGAAATTTGCATATGGAGAAAAAACATTCTGCAAAGCGAACTATTATTATTACGACATTTAGAAAATCTCGTTCTAGGCGGTGTCGTGATATTTGTGTTGCACTTACGTGAAATATTTAAAACAAGGGCGGCGGCCAACTCAAATGTCATAATTATAGAAAAACTAACATTATTGTAGGGGTGTAGATGATTGATATATTTCGTTTGTTGGAAGAAATGCAAACAAATTTTGTAGAGAAAGCCCGTTTTGGAGTTTTGAAAGTTCTAATTTCCCAAATTACCTACCATGAGAAGTTCTACATATTACTTGACGCACAATGAAGTTTCACGAAATTATATAAATTGGATTTTTCTAATGATTCATCAATTATTATCAGTAAACTTCTGTTCTCCGATTTATTCCTTTAATCAAGCTGGCTTAATTGGTTTTGTTTAACGTAATTATCCACCTTCCCAACATGTCCAAAAAACCGAATTAGAGGTGTTGCTTTTGAGTTATGAACACTGGAAGCTAACTCAAGTAATTTTGGAAAGTGTCTGTTTTGTAAAAAGACGCTACACCACAAGACAAACAAGCAAATTTCTCTATTTTTTCTTGAATTGATTGCGGTTAACAATCAATTTATCAAGTTTTCTTCTTACTGATGCGATTACACTTCAGTATAAATTTCTGTATTCTCGTTCAAGTGATCTATAATATAAATGCAAAGGTAAGGTTTCTCTAGATCGACCAGTAACAACACAACCAAAAATTCCGGACAGCGGTTTCTTCCTCTCGGGCTCATCAGCGCAACGAGTAGGTTGTGATGTCATTGGTCGACCGTTGTATCGAGGTATACATATACTGATTAACACAATGTTAGAGAAACCAAGCTTTCTAAAGCCGTCTAATTATCTGATGAGGCCGAGATATTGATATTGAAATATATAGTTCATGTTGAAAGTAGTACTATGTATTAGGGTTAACGGGAAGAACCGCGTGTAAACCCCCGGTTTGCACAGGTGAACTTCGCCCTTTCAACATACATTGGTAATGTTAAGTAAGGTTCCTACAAGAAATGGATATCATTATTATTATCCACACACAGACATCATCTCAAAAATGGTATAGATTAAGAAAGGCTTGAAACTGATAGTTCCGCGAAAATCCGGAAATTATTTTAGCCCTATTACAATACTTCCCTTATACTACTATGGAGGAGGAAGTAAAAATAACCAAACAAAATTTTCCAAGAACTAAACATTTATGGTATGCGTTAACAAGAGCTTCCTAACTTATTAATTCCCAGCCTTTTATTCAGAACGTTCTGGTTTCGTCTGAAAAATAAACATAATTTTCTTTCTGATACAGTTGATTGGTTAATGGAATTGTTTAATGGTTATTTTATTCTTAGCAAACCTTACTCTTCAGTTTTGTTATTATTTAGGGTAATCTTTCTTAAAATTGGAAAACCGCTAAATTAATACTATAAATAAGAAATAATCTGATGAACGCTACTTGGTAGCCGAAAGCTCCTCAGTATTTTAACAGTATTTTTAGTGGAAAGGGTGATTATTTCTTATTTATAGTGTTATAGTATAATCACAGTGTGAATTCTTTTATAGTTTCCTAAAATTAATAATCTATGCCAAAACTAATCACCATTGTTTACATTATGTACTATCAATCGGTGTTGCCAAACATAATTCTAGGTACAGGGCCACCACCCTAGCTAATGTTTTATATATATTTCTCACATAACTACACATTAACATACGAGTATATAGAAAATTATTTAATATATTGTGATATATTTCAAAATATATTCAATTTTCACATACATGTTTTAAAATGTTTCATATATAAATAAGTAATAATTGACACAAACGGCGCCTCATATGCATCATTCATATAATTATTCAATGCAAGCTGTATAAAATGTATTATTATCTACTGATATTTAGGAGCTATCTTAAACTATTTGCATTTCCAAATTTACTGCTAATGCAGTGATATCGAGCTCATATAAATTGTTTGAAAAATGTCAATTCTAACAAGAAATAATGTTTCTGAATGTAGGCCATGGCATTTTGAGAATCAAGTGATAAACATCGGATAGATTGCATTCCATTACTGAATTATCAATCCAAATTTACCCAATTTTATAATAAAGATTCATTGAAACCGAAATAATTCTAATTTCAAGTTTTTTTTTGTAGAACGTCTAGTCCACTTTAAATTATCAACGTTGACTGAAATGACACCATTTTCTGCTAGCTCTAGATTTGTTCAGCACTAGTTCATTCAACATAACTGATTTCGAATCAATGATACATATGCTTTTTCAATACCATTATCACGATCAAATTTCAAAAAAGCTTCAATTATTAAAATAACTAACCAAATGGGTTATAGAAGCGATTTGCAAGCGCCTTTGATCTACTAACTGAATTGTCCAAAACTTCCTACATTCAACCGTTTTCTTGGTATTTTGATTCTATATTATAACTATGAATAAAATAAGACTTGTTTTGAGATTTCGACAGTTTATTTTATCTCTATCAAAAATTGTTATGTCGATTAGTATTTCCACGTAATTTAGAAAAGAATGAATGAATACGATTAATAAAATGCGTTTGCAGCCGGCATGTGTATTAAAATCCAATTAACACTGCAGAAAACATTGGATCGACCATCCCTGTACCTTATGCAGAAGATCCTTTACTATTACTTTTTGTTGGAAATGTTTTTTGTTGATAAAATAACACTTCATCATTTTCAAAGTCTCCTCCAGTTGCATTTTGCCAAGAACTGATAATTTTTTCAGTCAACTTGAATTCGATAATACCATTGAAATATCCTAAAATGTTTTAGCTAGCGATAATGTTTTATAGATAGTTATTGTTATCTGCAGTATCTATGCTAATATATTGTAAGTATTCAATGTGATCTGTTTCCATTCAATTATACACAATATGTTTATGATGTCCGTGAAATCAATTATTGACAAGAGTGGGTTTCTTGTGACCTTTCCCTTTCCTGTACCTAGTGAGCAGGGCCAGTTTACTATACCCACAGTAACCAACGCCCCTGTTGATTGTATCTAATTCATTCGAATGGGTTTTCTTTTAGAATGATTGCCAAATATTTTCTTATTTGTGACCTCGTCATTTATACATTAAACAGGTTATTAATTCTCCAAATAAATAATTGATAGGTTGCTCTTGATATAGTTCATTTATTTATTTGACCTTATCTCAAATGAGTATCTTCCATTTCAATTCACATTACGCTGACATATTTATAGTTCATAAAACATCTTGATGGCATTATCCCCGGTGAATATAACCAATATAAGTTTATTAACGTTATGGTCGAATCATTATGCGAAACGAACTGCACATTCGTTAGCATTTTGCAGATGTCATTACTCACAAACAAGATGGACTACGAGGGCAAGGTGATAAGTATCTGAAAAATAAAACAGAAGGCGCCACAATCGAAAATCCCACGTGACATTTGTGATGTACCATCTTAACTAGAACCCATTAAAATTTTCAGACTGATATGTCATTCAGTTCTGTTTTGAAACCCATCGATAGCAAGTAACCTTGAAGATTTTTGTAAACATAGAAAAAAGTGAATTTCGCAAACCAAAGCATCGCTTGTTAAACATTATGGGGACTCTTCACCATCGATTGGAACGATTCACAAGTGGCTTACTGATTTTCGTTCTGGTATTATGACCACAAAGGAAGCCAAACGTTCTGGTCGCCAATTGAGGTTACAATGCCAAAAATCGTCGATAAAATCCATGGTATGATATTGAACGATCGCGAGTTGAAGTACACGAGATTGCCTGAGGCTATGGTCATCTCAACAGAACGGGTACGGAACATTTTGCATACATTTTTGAATATGACAAAGCTATCTGCCAGATGGGTGCCGCATTTGCTCTCTGTTGACAACAAGTGCGACCGTGTGACAACTTCAAAGGAGTGTTTGGAGATGTTCAAGCGCGATAAGAAGGATTTTTTTGCGCTGTTTCGTAACCGTGGAGCAAACATGGATCCATCCCAACACACAAAAGACCTTAGAACAGTCGAAACAGTGAACTGGCGAATCGAAGGCCAAAGTGGGTTTATCGACCAAAAAAGTCATGGCGACGTTTTTTTTGGGTGTATCGATTACCTTAAGAATGGCAAAATGATCACCGGCGTATATTATGCAGAGCTATTGGATCGATTCGACGCCGATTTGAAGCGAAAGCGGCCCCATTTAGCAAATAAAAAAATGCTCTTCCACCAGGACAATGCATCGGAGCACAGATCCGCAGTTGCAATGGCAAAATTGCATGAATTGCGCTACGAATTAGTTCGTCATCCACCATATTCTCCAGATTTGGCCTCCTGCGATTTTTAAGTATTTCCAAACTTAGCTCGGCGTAAATAGATTTGGCTCCTACAATGAGGTCATCGCTGAAACAAACGCCTATTTTCAAGGAAATCGTATCGAAAAATTAGAAAAACGTTGGACGAAGTGTATCGGGCTAAAGGAGACTATATTGAGAAATAAAATGAGTTGTGATGAAATAAATCATTTCTTGTTTCATATTCAGGGACTTTTCACCTTGCCCTCGTATGTAATTGGTTATAGCGACTATCGGCTAAAACGACCATAAGCCGACGACCGGTTTTGACACATTTACTATTTATCTACATCTTATTGTATATTCGAATCACGAATGTGGCTTATACAGTGGTTCATTTTTCAAATTTGAGTTTGTTTCTTTGTAGTTTGCATAATGGAACCATTCAGTTATGGGACTATAGAATGTGCACGCTTCTTGAAAAGTTCGATGAGCACGATGGTCCAGTTCGTGGGATCTGTTTCCATAGTCAACAGCCTCTATTCGTATCAGGAGGAGACGATTACAAAATTAAGGTAGCATATAATTTTGATTAGTTCGAAGTCTCCACATCATAGTGTATTTCCCCTTTGGAGGTAAACAAAATAAAGTACGTATATTTTAGGTTTGGAATTATAAGCAAAAGCGTTGCATATTTACACTTCTGGGTCATTTGGATTACATCCGAACAACAATGTTCCACCACGAATATCCATGGATTGTATCTGCCTCTGATGATCAAACAATTCGTATCTGGAATTGGCAAAGTCGTACTTGCATTTGTGTACTAACTGGACATAACCATTATGTAATGTGCGCTATGTTTCACCCAAGTGAAGATTTGCTCGTATCTGCATCTTTGGATTCTACCGTACGAGTTTGGGATATATCTGGTTTGAGAAAGAAAAATGTTGCTCCAGGTCCTGGTGGCTTGGAAGATCATTTGAAAAATCCTGGAACAACCGATTTATTTGGGCAAGCAGATGCTGTTGTGAAACACGTTTTGGAAGGTCATGATCGTGGTGTTAACTGGGCGTCTTTCCATCCCACTTTGCCCTTGATTGTTTCAGGTGCCGATGACAGACAAATAAAACTATGGCGTATGAACGATTCAAAGGTAAATGAACTCTTCAACTTTTTGCATTCTTTACACTTCCAATTATTATTACCAAACTAATACATTTTAATTAGGCATGGGAAGTGGATACTTGTCGTGGCCACTATAATAATGTTTCTTGTGTTCTTTTCCACCCAAGACAAGAACTACTATTATCGAATAGTGAGGATAAAAGTATAAGAGTGTGGGATATGACCAAACGTACATGTTTGCATACAACTAGAAGAGAACACGAAAGGTTCTGGGTTCTCACATCACATCCCAATTTAAATCTTTTTGCTGCTGGTCATGATTCTGGGATGATTATATTCAAAGTAAGTATGATGAACAATATAGTTTATAAAGATTTATTCGTTTCTAATTTTAGTTGGAACGTGAACGTCCAGCGTATACTGTTCATGGAAATCTTCTTTACTACGTTAAAGAACGTTTCTTACGCAAATTGGATTTCACTACATCCAAGGACGTACCGGTGATTCAAATTAGAGGCGGTGGGAAAACTCCTGTATATCGTATGTCGTTTAATCCTGCCGAAAACGCTGTTCTCTTGTCTACTCGTACTAGTAATCTAGATAGTAGCACATATGATTTGTATACTATTCCAAAAGAACAAGAACGCGATGATCAAATCCCGGAAGCAGATAGTAAAAGAACCGTTGGTCTTACGGCTTTGTGGGTAGCCAGGAATAGATTTGCGGTACTTGACCGTTCTCACCAACTGGTCATCAAAAATTTGAAAAACGAAGTAACAAAGAAAGTACAAACGCCACCGTGTGATGAGGTGTTCTATGCAGGTACTGGAATGCTTTTGCTTCGAGATTTCGAACATATGACTCTTTTTGATGTTCAACAGAAACGAACTTTGGCACAAGGTAATATTATTATAATTAATTGTTTGGTACAAGAAGCTATCATTAATATTTTTACTCTTTCAGTGAAAATAAACAAATGCCGCTATGTTGTATGGTCATCAGATATGAATTATATTGCATTGTTAGCCAAACATAATGTTACAATATGCAGTAGAAAGCTAGATGTTTTATGTTCACTACATGAAAATACTAGAGTCAAATCTGGGGCATGGGATGACTCGGGCGTTTTCATTTATACCACCAGTAATCACATCAAATACACTCTCATTACTGGGTAAGTTCTCCAAAAAAAATATTAAAGCCCAAATTGCAAAACATTTCCTCAAGGCAACATTCCTAATGGACCTTTCCAAAACGCCATGTATTGAAATCGTATTGATACATTTACTAACCGTTGTACACGTATTTTAGGGATCATGGAATAATACGAACTTTGGACTTGCCGATATACATTACCCGTGTAAAGGGGAATCAAGTGTTTTGTTTGGATCGTGAATGTAAACCTCGTGTACTCACAGTTGACCCAACAGAATATAAATTCAAGCTAGCCCTTATTCATCATAAATATGACGAAGTTCTGTATATGGTGAGGAATTGCAAACTAGTTGGACAAGCTATTATAAGCTACCTCCAACAAAAAGGTTATCCAGAAGTTGCTTTACATTTCGTAAAAGATGACAAGACCAGGTTTGCCTTAGCTTTGGAGTGTGGTAACATTGAGATAGCACTGGAGGCTGCCAAAGCGCTTAATGATAAAGTTTGCTGGGAACAATTGGCTCAAGCTGCTCTTTATCACGGTAATCATCAAGTTGTTGAAATGTGTTACCAACGAACTAAAAGTTTTGAAAAGTTATCCTTCCTATACTTGATCACCGGCAACTTGGAAAAATTGAAGAAAATGACTAAAATCGCAGACATCAGGAAAGCACGTTCGTCTCAGTACATTGGAGCTTTGTTCTTAGGTAAATATTGAAATATGCGGACTGTGTGAATGTATTTCGATACTCATTCAGTAATTTCTCATCCAAAATATTTACTATGTAGTCATGACAATTCAACAATTGTGTTTTTGCAGGTGATTTAGATGAGCGCATCAAGGTACTTAAGAGTTCTAACTTATATTCCCTTGCTTATTTGACTGCTACTACTCATGGACTGGCCGAAGAAGCGGAAAATTTGAAAGGTTCAATTGACAGCAGCAAAATTTTGCCAGACGCAGATCCAAATGCTAAATTTTTCAATCCTCCTCCCCCAATTCAACAGGCTGAATCTAATTGGCCGCTTCTCACTGTTAGTCGCGTGAGTATTGATTTTTATATTCTTGAAATTTTATTATTAGGTATTGGTGAATTTAGAAACAAATGAAAGAACCTATATGGAATCCTGTATCGAATCCTAATGTACAAAATAGGTACACGACAACAATATAATGGTTGGCATTACTGATGTTTGTATTACTCCTGTCTTGACGATATTTTTTGGCGCGCTTTATAACTCTAACTAATTTCCCTTGGTTTTTATCAGTTTTTTAATGTGTGAAGTTATTAGAGATATATGTGCTGCCGTGTTTAGCTTAAGGCTGGGATTTTGCAGAAAAGGAAGTCCCTCAATAGAGAGGGAATAATAAACTGCTCCTGAATATCGCCATCTGGACACATTATCTTCGCATAACACGCGAGATTCAAATAGAAAATTACTTAGCAATTTCGAGTTATAGTCTAAAGTTGTATTTTTTCAAATGGGAACTGAAATTACTAATTAATTAAGAATAATTTTGTTGCAAAAATGACCTCTAGCAGGTTTTTTGGGTCGCTGATCACCTGTAGTCATTTTTGCAACAAAATTATACTTTATTATTCATAACCGTCTCAGGAAAATCTCAAATTTCCCGAATTTTCCATCTGGAGAGTTTTTTGGGAAAAATAACAGCGGAATCGTGATCAGCGATCCAAAAAACCTACTAGAGGTCATTTTTGCAACAAAATTATAAATTATATATTATATATAAATTTTACAAATTTCCCATCTGGAGGGAGTTTTTCGAGAAAACTAACTGCGGAATCGTGATCAGCGACCCAAAAAAACATACTAGGGGTCATTTTCGGCTCTTAATTAATTAATTTTGGACTGTCTTTATAAGAATGCTCCTCTGAGGGGTTGAAACCCCGTTTTGAGGGGGTGGAAAGGTCGACCCCCGCGGTCCTGATAGTCATGAATGATCTATAGGGTATTAGAAACAAAATGCAAAAAAAAAATTGAAATTCTAGCTCACTATTTTTTTTTTCCGGTTCGTTGCCTGCACTATTAGGGGAAGCACAGCTTCCCTAGATAACACGGCACTGGTGTTCATATATCCTCTAAAAGAATAATAGAAATTCAAATTTGAAGTGAAACTCAAATTATAATCTACTTGCTAGTATAGCGGAACTTATTGTTTATGGTCTTCCTAATCTTATTCAGTTTGATTCATCGCTATATCTATCATGCCAAACTTTATTTACAAGGATAATGTTCTATTTCAGAGCTTCTTCGACAGCAGCGTTTTAGTGAACAAAGCCACCACTGCAATGAAAAATTTGATGGCTGAACCGGATGACATAGGTGATATTGAAGTAGGAGGTTGGAAAGATGATGAAGATGAACACGAACAAGATTTAGAAGAAAAGAAAGATACAACAGGCGAGACTGAAGGTGGTTGGGATGTTGAAGATGCCGACCTGGAAATTCCTGATCTTGGTCCAGCGCATATGCCAGAAGTAACTGATAGTTATGTACACTTACCTTCTGCCGGTCCTACACCTCCTTTGAATTGGATAAAAAATTCCAATCTGGTGGCCGACCACATACTGGCTGGTTCATTTGATTCTGCTTGTTTGTTATTGAATAAACAAGTGGGAGTAGTGAACTTTAAACCTCTGGAACAGTTGTTCTTGAATTTGTACAGTTCATCCAAAACGATAAATAGTTGGCAACAAAATGTTCCACCTTCGTTCAGTTATCCTTTACGGAATTGGAAAGATGCCACTGCTAAGACTACTCTTCCTGCTAATGGAATCAAGTTGAATGATTTGGTGCAAAAATTACAAGTAAGTTCTTGGTGACAATTAACTTTTCATTCTTAAATTCGAGAAAATATAGATGGCTGGCGCATTTTCAGCATTTATGGGCAGGCCATTTTTAAAAGTGTGGCCACTTTGGGTCACTACCGGCTATTTTGGAGCAGTAATGATCATTTATATAAATGTAGTCATTTAGTAATCATGGCCATTTCTAACCTGTATAACCTACAAAACAATTTATAACCTAAAAATTTTCAAAATTGACCATAGATTCTCGAGGCCTCGGCGATCATCTTTAAAACTGACCTGCTCAAAATTGTAAATGCTTTGTCATTTGCCATCTATAGAAATTAGCTTAAAAATGACCTTAATTTTCAAACTAATACAAAAATGATATTCAGCAAAACAAACTTGATGTGTTCATATAACATTTGTATATAATTTAATTTATCAATTCTAATAATATAGTGCAGTCATTTTGCCGGATTTTGTGGGTTTTGGAACTTTTTTTCCGACTTTTGGTTTGAGAGTACCGAAAGTTAGGAAATTTTGCGTAGATTACGAAAAAAATAGTGAGAGAAAACCTTCAATATAGGAAAATGTTGTTGGCATTAAATTTACCATAAGAATTGACTATCCAGATTTCAATTTTCTACGAATTTTCCACTCGTAACGCGGGAAAACCAAATATATATATATATAACTTAAGAGTTATATATATAGTGGCCAATTAGGCAAAGAAACTTTAAACTTGTTTATATATATATATATATATATATATATATATATATATATATAACTTAAGAGATATAGAATTAAATTTTCTGAATTATGAAGATAACTTAGATAATTTAACATAGGATTATTATAAAGATGAACAAACGTAAAAGATTGAACCATAGGCGGGATTCGAACCCACATTTCTGGATTTCTAGTCCAGGGTGTTTACCAATTACACCACTTTGGTCCTGTTAGATTTTTATATTTTTGTAAATATAAACCTCTGAAAGGATAGTAGATCATTGATGAACACAATGCGATTCGATGCCCTACCATAGATCAACTATTCACGCACATTCATCTAAAGTTCATCAGAGGTTTATATTTACAAAAATATAAAAATCTAACAGGACCAAAGTGGTGTAATTGGTAAACACCCTGGACTAGAAATCCAGAAATGTGGGTTCGAATCCCGCCTATGGTGCAATCTTTTACGTTTGTTCATCTTTATAATCATCCTATGTTAAATTATCTAAGTTATCTTCATAATTCAGAAAATTTAATTCTATATCTCTTAAGTTACATACACGATAGTGGCCAATTAGGCAAAGAAACTTTAAAATTGTTTATATATATATATATATATATATATATATATATATATATATATATATATATATATATATATATATATATATATATATATATATATATATATATTCAATTAATGACTCTTCACGAGAAAAAATCACATTTAAAAGTTAAATATCATATGATTGAGGTATATAAGGGTACATAACGTTACTAAAAGTGATGATCATCATAAATTTCCCACCATGTGACCAAATTTTCCGAATTATGAAAATTTTTTTTTCAATCATAATGTACGACCTTCTTCTTATGTTTTTCGGGTCACTAATAACGAATTTTGACTTGGTTTTGTACTGAAAAGTCAAGGAAAACATGAATTTTCCAAATTATAAAAATTCTTTTTTTTTTCAATTATCATGTATGTGTTATCATTTCTTATGTTTTTTGGGTCAGTTATAATGTATTTTTACTCAGTTTTGTTCTGATGAGACATGGAAATCGTTTATTTGGGAAATTTAGGAAAAAAGAGATCAAAATCAAATTTTAAAATTATTTTTGTCTATTGTTACCTTAATTTTCCTAAATTTCTCAAATAAACGATTTCCATGTCTTATCAGAACAAAACTAAGTAAAAATTCGTTATAACTGACCCAAAAAACATAAGAAATGATATGTCATACATGATAATTGAAAAAAAAAGAATTTTCATAATTTGGAAAATGTATGTTTTCCATGACTTTTCAGAACAAAAGTCAAAATTCGTTATTAGTGACCCAAAATACATAAGAAATGGTATGTCGTACAGTATGAGTGAAAAAAATTGTTTTTTCCATAACTCGGAAAATTTGGTCACATGGTGGGAAATTTATGCTGATCATCACTTTTAGTATCGTTATGTACCCTCATATACCTCATTCGGTTTTCCCGCGCTACGAGTGGAAAATTCGTAGAAAATTGAAATCTGGATAGTCAATTCTTATGGTAAATTTAATGCCGAACAACTTTTGTTTGAAACTTTTTTTCCTAAAATGCATAGTTTTAAAGCTATTAACGTTTTTTGGCCGAAAAACACGGAAAATTGTATATATATAAATAGCGACATTTTCCTACATTGGAGGTTTTCTCTCACTATTTTTTTCGTAACCTACGCAAAATTTCCTAACTTTCTGTACTCTCAAACTAAAAGTCGGAAAAAAATTCCCCCTTTTGGTAAAATGACTGTACTAATAGCTATGTTTTCCGCATTAATTTGTTGAAGAAAAATCATTATTTATTGTTGGCAGTGTTAGTTGCCTTACCTTTTCAATATTGATTATTGTTGCTGTGCACACAACTAAAACTGTATCACATATTTATAATGGTTCTCTTACGTTTCTTGGCAAAATAAACATTGACAGCAACAAAACGCTTGGGTATATTTTTTTCTCCATGTGTTTCTTTTTCATATGTCCACGAAGTTTACAGTAAGGTTTTTGTTTCCAGGTTTGCTATCAATTAACAACTGGTGGAAAGTTTACAGAAGCTTTAGAAAGATTCCAAAATTTACTTCTTTGTATCACTCTTCTCATTGTCGACAACAAACAAGAAGTGTCTGAAGCTCAGCAGTTATTGAAAATATGCAGCGAATATATTTGCGGGTTGCAGATGGAAACACTTCGTAAAAGCTTACCGAAAAATACTCTTGAGGAACAAAAGCGACAATGCGAAATGGCTGCTTATTTCACTCATTGTAATCTACAATCAGTTCATCAAATACTTACATTACGGACTGCTTTGAATATGTTTTTCAAACTAAAGAATTTCAAAACTGCAGCTTCTTTTGCTAAACGATTATTGGACTTGGGGCCTCGTCCAGATGTTGCACAACAAGCTAGGAAAATATTACAAGCCTGCGATAGTAATTTAGTTGATGAACTTCAACTGAATTATGACGAACACAATCCATTCACACTTTGTGGACATTCATATACTCCCATTTATAGAGGTAAACCTGAAGAAAAGTGTCCACTTTGTGGAGCGAGTTACTTACCCAAATATAAAGGATGTCTTTGTAACATTTGCTGTGTTGCTCAAATAGGGAAGGATACTCCTGGATTAAGAATTAGTTTGCATCAATTTCGATAAATTATCTAATGTATAGTTTTCTGTTTTTTTAAATATGCTTGTTGAATTAAATTCTTCCTGCAGGTTGGAAAACCAACTTATTATTGTATGTATAACCATTGTTTTAGTTCCAATAAAGTATTGAATATGTATATGTGTTTCATGTGTGATGGCTTGAGAATGTTATATTGTGAAGTGACTGGGCCGTCAAACTCTTCTCGTCTGTGGCTCACACACTTTAAAGACTTTAGTGATTGTGAGTTTATCTAGATCTGGCAGAAAACGAATATGATATTTAGGGTTTTCCCCTAGGCACTTTCACTTAGAATGAAAAGATTATACAAACCAGTATTGAACGGAAAGTATGTTCCATCACAGATTCAAATTAGTTCAGTTACCTGTTACAAGAATGGCTGAAACTCGGTATAAGGTAGGTTCAAGTTATATTAACCAAAAAAGAAACTGTTTAGATCGCCCCAGGGAGTATTCGGACGTACATTAGATATTGGTTATTATTGAAATCATTCTGACACTTAACAGTTTTTTCTCTCTAGTTCAAGACAGAGATCATTAACTGAAGAGAGTGGACACGTTTATTTCAATATCCAATGTACGTCTGAAAAGCCGATTGATTGCATGTGATAAAAAAGATCTGATGGGACTTTTTTTGTAGGACGATATATCTTCATGAAAAGAAATGTATCCATTAAAAAAACTATTTATATTTCAAGAGATAGATTATTTTTCTAAATCGTTTAGCTATTATTAACTATTATTGAACCTAGGATTATTATGAATAAACATAAAAATTGAATCATAAGTGGGATTCAAATCCACATCCCTGAATGTCTAGTTCAGTGTGTTCTGTGTTGACCTCTGGTCCCGTCATAGTCTTACACATAGATAACTACTACCGTAAAATGAAACTCACGCACCCCCAGCAATGATAGGTTGGAAAATTAAATTTTTTTTCAACCATGTGTTTGCCGAACGTTAGCCGAGTATTGTCGTGCATTTTTTTCCGTTTGCCGAGGTTTTCCCGAGGAGAAAACTCAAAAATTTCCAATTCGGGTGTCCAAATCACCCCAAAGTAGGGAAATGTGGCATAAAACATTATTATTATAGAAAAACCTATATAAATCGTTTGCCGAAGAATAGCCGAGTTCAATGATATAGGAATAATGAAAAAATATTCCCTATTAAATTGGAAAATAGAAAATAAAAATTTCATTAGAAAAACGCATTTTAAATTTCGCGCCCTTGCGTATTAAAATAATAGTTTTGAAACAGGGAACCACTGAAATGCGGAATACAATATTTTGTGTTGTTACCAGTGATGTCAGATTGGGCGCTTTTGCGTCAATTGGGCGATTTTTATGAAGATTTGCTCCATGTTCTTATACAAAAGCGCAAGCCGCAATTTGTGCGATTTTTGGTTCTTTCGGAGATGTTTTTTTAGATCTACAATCTATGTATGTTTCAACATTTTTGGAATAGATGTTTTAGTTGATTATATTGCAAGATAGTTTTCTATGCAGTTCAGTGCTCCTGCAAAATTTTGATTCTATGTTTCGTAACACTGAAATGAATCTTATTGCTTATATTTCTGTGGTTCACACAATTGCGCTTTACGATTTTGCTGTGGTGCTTTTGGGCTACATTTCGTTATTGAGTTGGCGCTTCTACTTTTCAATATCTGGCAACACTGGTTGTTATTGTTTTGAAAATAACCTACAATAAAGGTTCCACTTCCAAAGTTTTTAAATATTTTAATAACTCAATAGGGTTAATCTCACTGATACGAGGCATTTTATAATAATATATATGA
Source organism: Endomychus coccineus (assembly GCA_958510875.1). Classification (NCBI taxonomy): domain Eukaryota; kingdom Metazoa; phylum Arthropoda; class Insecta; order Coleoptera; family Endomychidae; genus Endomychus; species Endomychus coccineus. The sequence continues at coordinate 4,701,578 of OY294071.1, read as the reverse complement.
TAACTAAATTTTAAAACTAAGAAATAAAATTTAAGTGTAAAGCACAGAAATATAACCAAATTCAAATTGCATAACAAGTTGGTTCAAATCACGGTATAATATAACCAATAAGATTCATTTCAGTGTTACGAAACATAGAATCAAAAATTTGTTGGAGCACTGAACTGCATAGAAACAATCTAACAATATAATCAATTAAAATATCTATTCAAAAAATGTTGAAACATACATAGATTGTAGATTTAAAAAAACATCTCCGGAAGAACCAAAAATCGCCTAAATTGCGGCTTGCGCTTTTGTATAAGAACATGGAGCAAATCTTCATAAAAAATCGCCCCATTGGCGCAAAAGCGCCCAATCTGACATCACTGGTAACAACACAAAATACTAAGATAAGATCAAAAATACATTTTTGTAGCTGCCAAATTTGTACACATTCTTTGTTAAAAATTATGTTATGTGCCAAAGAAAAGTTTGCCGAAATTATATGCCCAGTCTACCATTTTGTTTCCGGCCTAAAGTAGCGAATCACCCATGGTTCATTGATAGTATTGGAATAAATTTGGAATTAAATGAAATCAAAACACAAAATCTAAGGGCTATGCGCAAAAATATATCTTCCGTGCTTTCAGACATCAATAGTTTACAATAACTTTGGAAAAATGTTTTTGGGTAGTTCATTCTCGGAATCAGAAGCATAATCAAATTTTCCATCATCTTGCAGAAAGATGAGGTAAAATATCTAGCGATTACACTAGACAAGACTCTCACTTAATGAATGTAAGCAAAAAGCCGACATGCGCCCCAATGGTGTGCAGAAAGATGGCTGGTAAAACGTGGAGTTGATGTTCACCCAAAATACTTGCTCTGGATGTACATCATCCCATCACTGGGTGCGCTATTCGAGGAAACCTTCGGAACACCTATACTTCCTACTAGATATTCACAATTCTCGCAGTTTTATTTTCTAGTAGCTTCAAAAGGCACGCCTCACACAATCTTTGAAAAAGTGTCAACCAAGAAGCAATCACTTCATTGATACGGAATCGATTCCAGTACTTTGTATATTATTTAATTGTATGTATGCCTTATATGGATCGGGAATACAAGTTTCAGATGAACCATTTCGAACATCTCTAAGACAGCCATACGTTTTTCATATGTATTGATGAGGTAGGAAGTGAGTATAAAAGATATCGAACATAGTTACATTTATTGTGATTTTAGTGATCTTTACATTTTATTTTAAATAAAATATAATATAGTTGTACAAATAGTACTTATAAGTAGTTCTATATATATACATGAAATGTAATTATGTGCTCAAATAAGAACACTAATGTGCACAGTTTATACACTATGTGTTTCACTAACGAGATCATTTTGCTGTAAAATGCTAACACCTTCTAACAAATTTACATATGACATTCAAGGCATTCACTGTATTAACATTTTAACACATTATTTCAATAAAAATGTATACAACATAGGGTTATAAAATAAAACAACAATTTCTATCACTAAAAGACACAAATCAGCATCAACCATTATATATATTTAGTAAATAAAGGAATGCGGAACTTATTCGAAACGCCGCTATAATGAAAACCTATCACGAATTGAAGGGAAAAGTACATATTTAAAGTTAAAAAAAAACTGTCCAACGTGTATGCAGTTCCAAGTAGCTCCAATGTCTCAACACAGTAACTATTAAAAGTAAAATAACCAGATATGTATTTCGTACTAGAATAGCATAAATAAACGGGTTCATTGGAAGTTGAAATCAAAATTTTTATTCTATTTGTTCCAATCTGGATCTTACTATATTTTGGAAATTTGAGAACGTATGTTATTCCCGAAATGTTTTTGAGAATTTATCAAAAAATTCAGTGCATCAGGTGAAATCCTCTTATCTCAGCGAGGCTTCCTTATAATATTTGAAGAACCCATATTCTAATTCGTCAATATTTTAACCAATGTGAGTAGACAGAGAAATGTCAAAAGGAATTTTCAAAACCTGATTCGGGTATCTTCGTTCCCCATCAAAGGTCTGTTCTTGATGTTCTTTGAAGCTTCTGTCTTGTAACGAATCATTCTCTTGACTATATTTCTTGACGGTACGAGCCTATCTGGGAATCTATCATTTACTGCTGTCTTCTAATTAGATGGTGTAATGGTTTTGTATTGGGCAGATTGAAGGACAACAACTAGTTGTTGTTTAGACTCTATATGTATAGATACATATTACGAGGACATGTGTTCTTGCTCTTGCAATTGCAACCATTTTAAACACGCAATATGTTCTTGCACCTATATAGTAGTGTTGAAATATTAACTCAAATTTAAACTTTGGTTCTTCTTAAGTTAGTGCATTGTTAGCGATAATAGGGTACACATATTGGAAACCTCATCACCATATTTGACTCTCCGTTACCATAAAGTTTATCTAAACATTCATCTTTAGAATATATTACTCTAATCAAGTATAAATTCCTTAGACAAGATATTTTATTGATATTCCTCAAAGGGTTTCATTAGCCTTGAAATTAAATGAAAACATGTGTTGATGTAGTAAAAAAGTTGTTATATAGCCATGGTGTTGAGTTGAAGATGGTGATGGGATACCATAGGTACTACAAAGCACTTCATTTATGGAAAAATTTATATTATGAAGAAAATATGAATTGAACAAGTTATATAATATCTCCTCGCTTGAAAGGATATGGTGGTACAGAACTGATTTGTGTGACTTCTTCAACAATTCTAAAACGATTCAAATAACTAATATTTCTGCACTATTTACTAAGCATTATATGTCTATCCAAAACACAACCTGTATAACGTTAAATCTATTGAAATAACTACTAACGATTTACTAAAATATGAAATGAAAGATAGTCACTACAAGTTAGTTCTAATGACTATGTAAAATTCATAGATTTAGAACATATCAGTATATTACATCTATGTGTATAATTGTTTTACAATACAAAGAACAATTGTTTAATTTCCTATTAATGCAATTCCAAGGTTACATAAAATGCAGTCTCATAATGACAGAAACAATTATCACGAAACTAAGAGATATATTTAATGAATGAAATTATTCGATTAACACAAACTATTTACAGATAACGGTTAAACATACGAAATAAATTATATACATTTTGTTTCTAGCGTAAGCATCGAAATTTTCATTTATTGTGGATAAAAATATATGGAGCTGAATTATTGTTGGCAACCTATAAAATGAGAAGTTTGATGCCAGATCTGATCACATCATATTCTTGATTTTGAAGATATATTGACTAATATTTATGGATTAATAGTGAAGTAAGATGATATTACAAATAAGTAGGGATGAGTAGACGATTTCACATCATTACATTACAAGAAATATGAAATATATATTGAATAATTCATATTTACATCTCAATAAAGCAAGGAATAAATAACATTTTCTTTTTGATAACAGATCACAACCACATTTTATGTCGTTACCAAAAGTAATAAGAGAAATCGATTTACACAGATACACGCTTTTTCACGTAGTGTGCCATAAAAATACCGGAACTCGCGATGTACTCAATGAAATATAAAGGTATTGGACGCGTTATCACGAAAACCAAACAGTGCAACTTTACTACAGGAAGCGCTACGAATTATCATTCGAGTTCGAAATTGAATTCTGATGGCAAAAATTTATAAATTGACAAATCGTCAAGATTGATTGGTTTGAATCAGGATCAAGTGGAATTTTGTCGGTCAAATGCTTTTCCAAATAATTTCTGAAGCTATTATTGACTACATTCTCTATCTGGATATGAAGCGGTATACCAAATTTGGTGCTGCACATACCTACACAAACAAAAGAACATTTCGCGAAGCTCAATTTGCAAAATAATAATTATTATTATTATAGCTACAATCTGATATAAGTACGGACATGATTAAAGGTCATCAGATTCACGAATATACTCCTATAGGACGTCACATACATGTATGTATGTAAATCTTTACTAGAATACTTGAATTAACAAACGTGACGTTTTCGAGGTTAAATATCATTATGCGCTTAAAATTTTATAAAATTATTTAAAAAATATATTGAGATGTGGTGGCTTAAATTTTTACAAAATCATTGAAGTTTTTCAGTTAACCAGTTCGTTCTGATAGTGAATATCAGATATACGTCAATAAGTGACCCAACCATTTCGAAATTGATCCAGAATAGTGATGACGTTTGATGACATTTAACTTTTACTCGAATTCTACTAACGCCCACCTAATAGCTTTTACAATGCCGATAATTATTCGTGTGAAATTTGTTTTATTGTACGGAGATAGATTTTGATAATCGGCTAAAGTAATTTAATTAATTGCATTATCTTTGTGTCCTGTTTATCTGAAAAAGATAATGATTCCTGGAGGTTCATTGAAACGGAGAACTGTATAATTATAAACGTATAAATATGGTAACATTTCCACTGAGACTTCAATTTTATTTGAACATATTTTGTTATATTATATAAGAGAGCTGCCATTACTTCAGATTTTATGGTTTCATATTACCAACGAATATAGGATTCGAGAGCAATAACTAAACAAGCAGAATTCGGAGAATTTGCTTTCAAATGTAATACCTTCATAAACTTAAATAGCAGAATTCCATATTTGAAATGGAAATATCTATTTTCAAAACGTTTCTATTGTATCAAACAAATCAGTTAAAATGTTGCTCTACAATGATAAAAGAAACAACATATTAAATATGTATTATAAATCCATCTAACATAAAATTAACATTTTATAAATAAGTTTATTGCAACGTTCATGAATAAGATTTTAAACACAATACAAAAATTATAACAGATGCGATAAAATGTTCTGAAGAAATTTGAGATCTTTCAAGTATGAATGTATACAATGTACAAAAAATGAGCTTGGAACAAACTTGAGAGCTTTCAAGGATTAATATATGTACAGAAAATGAGCTTGGAAGAGGTCAATGCTAAAATAGGGGCATCGGTCGAAAAATAAAATGACTCGCATAGTGTAACGCCACAACCCCTCCTTCACTGTCGTAGATACAAATTCGCATTTTGAACCTTTTATCAAATTGTCATATTATACTGTAAAACATAAGTATATTGATTCGTTCGTAACTCTAGGTAGATATTTGTTTACTGTAATCTTGGAGCTGAAGAATTTGATCTTATTTTGACAAAAAGTTAATTTTTACTTATAATTTATATTTAATTTCAATTTTTGAACAAATGAAGCAAACCTATCTTATCACATCTCAGCTTCACATTGAAAGTTTTTAATTATTTGTTATAAGAGAAATTAAATGTAAATTATGAAAATAAAAATGAGCTTAGTGCGATGAAGTTTTCAAATTTACTGAAATGACAGTGAGTGGTGGGGGTGTGACGACATTGCTGTCGCAGTCTATTCCTATACCTAATTTCCTATTCTCCTTTACAACGGAAGCTTCATCAGCAACACTGGTAAGGATTTGAGATGATGCCGAAGCAACGGGGTAGTCTGTTAATTCAGTATGACTAAGAATAAGCGAAGTGCAGTACAGTCACTCACCATGCGTCGTGAAAAGAACAGCAAAAATCAATTGGAAATCGTACGAGAACCCAGCCAGACCCTTCCGAGAATGAGCAACGATATAATGATGTCTTTGTAAACGCATTTGGACTTATATTTGTACTTATGTAAACCATCCACCGAAAATTTCACATGAGATCTCTTTTGCATTCGAGAAGGCGCAAGATAGACTTGCCGTGAGAATTTTTCGCAAATCAGATTAGGTTGATATAGGGTCCAGTAAACTCTCTCACAGCATCTACATCCATATATGCACTATATAATACTAATATATATATATGCCTACATAATACTGCCCATCCCACCCCCTGCCCTCAATCTTTCTTTCCAATCAAACTGGCGGAAAATGAAAGAAATCTGAGACGGGAACAAAACACGAGGCTCTATCCTTCAACAACAATCTAGGTATCATTCACACCCAGGATATTCAATGGTATGCAGAATCCAAAGAATAAGTGATTTATTTGAAATCCAGTCACCGGCATCAATTCTTTTGAATGTTATAACAAAGCAAATTATTGCATTGTATTTGATTACCATTGAAATATTCCACTAGCATAAGATTTGTCTTCTGTCAAACAATTATATAGAAAATTTGGTAATAAAAAGGGAAAATTACATTTCTATCACATAACACCTAACACAAATTAATTCCATATTGCATCATACCTCCAAAGTAATTCAATATCATTTACCCCTTCTTATATTTTATAGGAATTAGTACAAAAATTCAAACTTAAGTCATAAGAGAAATATAAGGTTAGGTCAATAAAATTTACACATATTTACATTAATATTTACAATTTATGTTATATACACTTATAAAGACGTAAAAGAATCAAATAAACTATTTTAAATACAAATAACTATAAAATACCGATTGGCATCAAGACATAAAAGCACCGAGTAAATAACCATAAAAATCTAATATCGACTTTAAAATTAATCAGTTTATACGATTTTCCAAAAATTATATTAAATTTGTTGGTTAATCGAATCTAACTAGGTTGTCTGGTTTCAGCTTCTTTAGAAACTGAAAATATCTTCATTTATATAGGCCATAAGCATTATCATGGGAACCTAATTCGGAGTATTTCTTGGTACAGAATTTCAAATATAAAAAACTTTGTTTCTATGAAACCATTGGCAATGTTCTGAAACTAGGATGTGACAAAAACCTATCTCACATCATATTTTGAACCAACAAAAGATACCGAATTCAGCGTTTCTGAAAGGCCATGAATCAAATTTATAGCACTGATTTGGTCCATTATTGCTTGTAGTATCTCAATCATTCTTAACAAATTGGTTGAAGAACTGATATATACTACATTATACTACTACAAATATGCCTACATCATACTAGGTCATATTGAAATTGGCAGAACGACAGACCTGAACCCATGGAAAATAACATGACAAATACAAAAGTAATATTCTGCTCGTTTTGTGAGCGCTTCTAGATGGTGTCGTTTGTTGATTACCTATGTTACTGTCTGAAAAAATAATTTGCAGAAAAGTGACTGTGGCGATTTAATATTATTATGGATCTGAGTTGAAAAATTTACAAATGGTATTTTTTTTATATTACATAAGTTTGGAGGGTTATATAAAAAAGGAGAGTTCTGCCAATATGCACAATATTGTTGTAATCCCTAAAAACAATAATTTTACAAAATACACAATATTTGATAATCAAGTCAAAAAGTAGTTTTTTTGGGGCAGTAATAATCAACAAACCGACATGAAATAGAAGTGCTCACAAAATGCGCAGAATGTTTAATTTGCATTTGCCTTGTTATTGCCCATGTGGTCAGTTCTGCCGTTTTACCAAATTCAGTAATAGGTAGAATTTTTGACAACACAGAATTTTCAAACGAGCAGAATTTTATTTGTTTACATTTGGTCGTAAAAAACGAACGGTCAGACGGAGCGACTTCAAAAACGAGTTACGCTATGTCACAAGCATGCCGCGTCGAATGGTAATAGTGGCAGAACGGCATGAAAAATGTAGATTAGAAACTATGCACATTCAAAAAATCTGTCGCGGTACTCGACTCATAACATTTCAGTTGGAACGATTGACCCATCAGAGCGACCTTGTACCTAATGATGCCTGATTATATTCTATAGCTCAAATGGTCCTTAGATATGATGAGTGTAAATTCAGAATTCTTTTAGATTCGATTCGGACGAAAAACCACATACTCCAAACTTGATTGTGAAGTTGGAGAAAAATTCACTAGTATGTGCTCTTTGTGTGATCAACTTTTATCAGAACTAATTCAGTATTGTTTCTCAAAAGAGTGTTGTTGAGTTCCTTTTATATTACATAGAACAAAGTAAACAGATTTCGATTTGAGTTCACATATATATTCAAAATACAACCGACCAAAAACCATGGAAACTGTATTTTAGATAAAGATTGAGCAGATGTTGTGAACAGTTTCAGCTAATAAAATAGAAAAGTGATTTAGTTTATTATTGATCATCAATTAAATCAGCAAATGAATTCTAATTATAAATCATTTACCGTAAAACGGAGTTAGTTTGACACTGGGGGTAAATTTGGCAGGTAGATAAGTCATCATTTAAGGCGATTTTTTTTTGCTATTTTGTTTAAATTTTGGGTTCTAGGGGTATTTCGCATTATTATCTAAAGCACTGCAATAATGCGATGTAACTATCAACAGAATTTGGGAGGGCGTACCAGGTCTGTTTGAGCCTCCCTATCATCGTTTCTCGCGCCGGGTGACGTCACCCGTCTCCTCCAATCACAGTCTGGCTCTCATCGGTGAAAGGTCACATCCCCGTTTCACGTGAAATAATATTTCTACTATGCTTTTTACGTTATTCTTCGACTATAAAACTATAAGTTGTAGACTTTAAACATGATGATTTAAAAAAATTTTGTTATTAAATTTGCATAAATATATGCCCGAGATTTTTTTAGAATTTCTGATACCAACGAAGGCTTTACTCAAATACGGTATTTTCAGAACCTGCCAGTCTTGCCTAGTTTGTCATCGAAAACATAACTTTTTTCCCGGACACTTTTTATTATTTTTAATACAAATTCAGAGCATTCATTGCATAGACGATGTTTAACATGGGACACCTTCATGCGAAGTTATTTGCAAAAAATACTCAAAATCTGCCAAAGCAACCCGTCTTGCCTAGTTTGCCATCGAAAACAATTTTTTTTTCTCCCGGTTTCATTATTTTTAATCCAAATTCAGAGCATTTATTGCATAGAAGATGTTGGTTAACATGGGACACCTTCATGCGAAGTTATTTGCAAAAATTACTCAAAATCTGCCAAAGCAACCCCGTTTTACGGTAACTAGCCTTCCAGTATTGTTTAGTATCGATAAATGAAAACAAAACAAGCAGAAAAAATCTCAACTTAGTAATTTTTTTACAATACTTTGACCACACAATTTTGGGAGAGGAGATAGGCATTCGAATTTTTCTTGAAGGATTAGAGGTTATAGGCATAAGGAAAGACCTCACTAGGCAGAGTTCCATAACTTCGCCGTTTGATAGAAAAATGAAGTCTTGTAGGAAGAAGTTCGGCAGGTCTTGAGCTTGACAATGAAGGGGTGACTAGCTTAAGCATTTGTTTGAATTCTGTATTAATTCTAAACATTATATAGAATGTATTGTTTAAATCAAGAAGTAATCAACGACCGCTTCAAAAACAACTATAATTTTTAAATTTTAAATTATGATAGATGTCCATTTGGATCAAATGTATTCATGGATGACGAGCATAATCTGTCACACAATTTTTTTCAAATCATAGCTGAAAAAACTTTGATTTGGGTGAGAATTCAATGTGTTAATGTTTACAAAAGATTTGTGGATTTTCTAACATCAACATTAATTTTAATAATAATACCAGCTAATGTATCTAATAGCCCAATACCATAGACCTATTATCCTAAGAAGACAGAATTGCTTACATTTAAACACGATCAGACATTGCCAAAATTTCAGGCCACTCAGACCGCTGTATATTACAAGTATGGCCATATGGAATGTGCTGTTGCCGGATTAGTTGTTCTGTGGTGTGCCGGATTGAGACCATAATTTATGGTAACCTGGAATATACAATCGAATTATAGAATATTTAAATTTTTAAATATAGAACTATTCCATTCCATCATTTGTTCAGAAGGCGACAACGCCGCGCACTTTTTATGAATGGGGACTTTGTTCTGTACTACGCAATTTGACAGCTTCCATATTTCTCGTAGCTATTCCGAAGCGGTGTTGCCTTACAAGTGGTACCAAGTCTTCAATCATAGTTACAGCGTTGCCAATAAGGAGTAATTATGACTCGAAGACAAAGAGGTCCGTTGGTTTTCTTTGTTATACTTCATGTAATCATTGCGACAAGTCGAATGGAGTTTTATGAATGGTATTTTTCGTCTCCTTAGGATAATAGGTCTATGCCCAATACCATATATCTATAATGCCCATATTGAATCGTTTAAATATATAAATAATTTAATCCTCCAAGTGGATATTTAGGAAGAACTTAACGATACTACACTTACTAGAAAGTGCATACAGCTAACCAAAGTACTTCTGCGAATTTATAAATTCAGGTTAAATTCTGGAATGAATCTAGATTCTACAGTTTCATTTCATTTGACTAAAATGAAGGAATATACAATAATATTAAATTTAATAAACATAGTTTTTCTGAAGCTGTTACATTTTAGGTAGACAATATAGAAGATATTTACTTCATATGAAAACTTAGAACTTCAAGAATTCGAGCCTTTTTATGAACATTCTATATTTTTGTATCTGATTACAAAGTTAGTAAAAGTCTTGACTTACTTTGTTTTCATTTATCCATGTCAATTTTAGCAAATTGACATAGACTAAAAATTTAGGAAAAATATCATTCTCTGGATCAAAATTCTGATAAATTAAAACAGAAACATTTTTCAGTATTATTGACCGAGACCAAATTTAGTTTCCTTCGATTTTATGGAATTCTATCAAACTGTCTTTAAAATATATTTGCTATTGCTTGTAGTATAACCTTAAGATAATGTGTAATAATAAAATTTGAAAAGTTAATGAGAAAAAATCATTAAGAAATCAGATTGTACCTATAGATTTCCAACCATTGCCTGCATCTAGCAAGTGTCATAAAATTGCCATCTAATGATAATAGTTTTGAACGATCAAAGAACATTCTTGCCGAAATTTAACATTGTTTTAAAATATGGAAATTTACCTTCTGAGTGATATATCACATTTCAGACAGGCTTCCTCACAAGCTCTTCCTAAATGAAATATGCATATAATTTTTGAATTTTTTTTTTTAGACTTGCCAAAGACAATAACTTGATGTTTATTCTAGTTTGAAATATTTATGCATTAGTTATGCAACGTACTGAAATAAATAATGAAAGAACATTTATATTAGTTTACTTTAAGATATTAATAAAAGCAGTAACAACTGAAGGAATTATTTTTATTGTTCAATATTACACAAATTGATTCTGATAAAAATAACATTAATTTTATTCAAAATATGCAGCTTGCAATCAACAAATTGGACAGTAAATGATGATAAATACTAACATATTTACATGTATTAAATGTAAATAGGTGCTGTCCACTACCCTTCATTAATTCATTAAACATCCCCAAGATAACAGAGTTGCATTGATTGTAATATGGATATTTTGAATTAATTTTATTTTACCAGATCTAAAACCGATTAGAAGTAATTTGTTGCAAACTTTGTGAAATTGGAAGACATTTCTTGATTTGTTACTGGGTTTATCAATATTTTTAGTTTGTTATTATACACATTGACATAACTAGCCCCCGTTCTTTTTTATCCTCCGATTGTGACATATAGGTACTTATCCTTAATTGGAAACGATCGAAAATAATTTTAAAAATGGATATATTCAGAAAGCTATTGCAATTTTCAATTGTGTCATTTTTGATTACTAAAACAGAAATGTTTAGATACAAAAGATCATCAAACTCAACACATTTATAGTCTAGGAGCCAGAGCGATATTGATGTTCTGAACATTAACCCGATGGCACTATCGTTTATCGTTAGAGGACGGTTCAATGACCAATTCATCTCACAGACCGAATTTTCCCCGGCTGCTAGATCTCGAGATACAGCATTCGCATTTTTTTTTTTTTTTTGACTGGAGGATAACCCCTTTCCAAGTTACAGTTACTTGAAAAACATGCCATTCTTATACACTTCCACCATGTGCCATCATTTTACTCGGAAGTGTACCGATAACTTTTGATGGCATAGGGTATGTTAACAATTACCAACACCAATGAACATTTTCCACCAGATTTCGGACGGTTAACTAGCAGTCCATTTTCGGTCCAATTTTAACTGGTCGGCCTGATAAACGGACACGATAAAAAATGATAGCACATGGTGGAAGTGTATAAGAATGGTATGCTTTTCAAGTAACCGCATCTTGGAAAGGGTTAACCTCCAGATTAAAAAAATGCGGATGCTGTATCTCGAGATCTAGCGGCCGGCGAAAATTCGGTCTGTGAGATGAATTGGTCATTGAACCGTCGTCTAACGATAAGCAATAGTGCCATCGGGTTAATGTTCAGACCATCAATATCGCTCTGGCTCCTAGACTATAAAAAGTAATGTCTAAAAAAACTGAAATAACTCAAAAAACAGAAGTGTTTGTTATGAGATAAAAAATGTGGATCACTAAACAGATATTATCAACTTCATTTCTATATTGTACCTTATCCAAATTATAATATTGAACTGGTCTTTACTTGTTGGAAATCCGTTATACTACAAATGATCACTGAATAAAAATTCCAAAATAAATTTTTATTATAACTTTATAACAAGTGGCTTCTTCAGGTGAACAAGTTACCAAGGTATTACTAGCTATATACATGTCAAGAGATAATGACCAAGGGGGGTTAGATAATGGTTGGAATCATAATTATCTACTTAAGGCAATTTTTTTCTTCGAACTCAGAATTATGCTAAAATTACCGACATTTTTTGTTAATTCTATCACGCTAATAGGAGACCTATTATCGCCTAATTAAAGAAATCTTTGTTAGATATAACACTAGTTTATTACCTCCTGCAGATGTTGCGGGAATGTTTTCTTTTGGAACACTACTGAACGTTACAAGAAGACACGCTATAAACGATTTATTGTTTGTAAAATTAGTTATTTTGAAAGCTAATAGTTGTCAATTCTGGTTACATTTTTTATTGTCACGCGATTTATCATTTCCACAGTGTGAACTCTTTTATAGTTTTACTTAATAATGGGTATATTTTTCATACTCTCCGCTTCGTAATCTCGTCTCACGTTCTTTTCTTGATGTAAATACAGTTAGCAATACCTTTGTAAGTTAAGTACCAATATTCACCTGAAGAAGTCACTGCATGGGGAAACATGTTGTGTTTTCTTTCATTTTTATAATAAAAATTAATTTTGGAAATTTTCTAGTGTATTATTCAGTGTAGTGTTCATTTCTATTATCCAAATTACCTCACTTTATTTCAACTCTTCCTTTGACAGGGGTAACTTCATTATTGTATGAACAAGCAAGGCAGTGTATTATATGAGGATAATAATAACATTAGTAAAAATACTACGATAATAGAGTATGACTTAAATTATATGGACAACAGTTATCAAGGTTATTCTGGTTTTGACTATAACAGCAGGTTGTTGGCGCTTGCGCTGAACTACGTGAATTCCCTATGCAGCTATGCTATTGTTGGTTCCTACGATTCTCGAATAATGTGATAATTGATTTTCAAATTTGTTACAGTCAATTGAAGTACATTGCCTTCGTTTGTGAGTTGACCACAACATAATTGAAAATCATTTTTTACATCCCTACTACAACTGTGTACTTGTTAAGTATAGACCTAAATCATAAACAAATATAATGCTCTGTATAATGACTATATCTACACCACAACGAATATTACCTACATAAATAATTTTATACAAACATCTATGGTTTTACTAACTGTCGCTTTCAGTCAATTTAACGATAATATATGTGAAGGAAGACAACACACTATTGCACATTTCTAGCTAACTGCTAGAAGTAACTATAACAGGATCGGCAGGAGTTAAAGGACTACTTTGACTATTAGCACTGTGTGGGGTGAGATTATTATGAGCCATCATCTTTTGCCGTACTTCTCGGATCTTTAATTGCAAAACCGTTTTAGTTGGGAAAATATCATAGTGTTGTGCTTGAAATGTAGATGTGGCTTGAGTGGAAGGAAAGAAAGTGTTATGTTCTTGAAATAATTGTAACACTAATTGACGACGCTGCTCCAACATTTTCCTATGGCCCCTATCCGACTCTCTTGAAGTACCAGGTGTTCTCGGAGTTCTCGGAGAATTACCTTCGGTCATATCTGTCAATTCTGTTAACAAAATAAACATTGTATCTTCAAAGCGTATGAAGCATATTTGTTGAAAGAAAAAATGCTCAGGAAATTGATCAGAATGCCACAGCTTTCTTAAAGTCTCAGCCGCGAAATAGAAGCAGTGACAACGCTGCATGAAGGCCGTCTAGAGAACGCACATCAGCAGCGTTTACTTGTTTAATATCCTGACAGGCTGTTGACTTTCGTTTTGTCAATTAATTTGCATAATATCTGAGAAAAAGTTTAGGTGGAGTGGTTGCTAAGAACCCCTACAAAATATTAAAGATTAAATAATTTAAAAACATGATCTGCCTATGCCTTCATTGAGGGATATAGTTTTCTGTGGTTTTGGTTTAAATGTTGTTTCCCCAGGGGCTTGGTACTTTGTACCTTGTTCTGTGGGGTGGCTTGTCTGAGCAAGGGACCCTAAAGGGTCACGACCTATATGAACGGTGGCACAGCAGGAAAACTGTTGTCAAAGCGTGTGGAGATGGATGATTGAGGCGATTCGGGTCACCCCAATCCGTCCGAGCGAATGAAGGGACGAGGCCAAGCCGAATTCCATGTTATGGCCTGCCCTGGATATATCTGGATACATCCAAGGGAGGGTGGCAACTTCTCAGATCCGAAAAGCAGCCCTCCATCCATCAAGGTGGTTCCCGTGGATGGGTAGATCACCTCCCCAACTCGGAGTGTGCAGGGACCCGTTGGCCTTCAGGGGTTAGGGAGGGTTGCAAAAAGTCCCTCGGAAGCACTTGCAGGTACTTATATCAGTCGGCACCTTTATTTCCCTAGCTTCTTGTGGAAACCATATGGAAACAAAAGAAGAAAATACTGGTGCGTGCCGGTCAGACTTGTAAAGGATCACCCCAAATTTCACCAATAAAACGCAAAATGTTAGCCCCCACATGGTCCAATGTCGCTAGTTCATCTGCATACACCAAAGACTTTACATATCCCTACAGAAAATAATCCATAGGTGTCAAGTCACAGTTTAGTGGGTAATTGACATAATCATGTCGCGAAATAACTTGATCACTGATAGTTGGAACCACATCTCCTCCACATTCATGACACGCAACTGGAGAACGGAATAGTTTCTTATCGTTTTTCTATAGCTTTCATCAAGGATAACACCCTGGCCGGCATCATTTTTGAAGAAGGACGCTCCTATGACTCCTCCAACCCATAAACCAAACAGTGCATTTTTTAGTTGTAATGGCTTTTGAAGAATCGCTTTTGGAGTATCTTGTTCACATAGCCATTAATCCAAAAAAAAAGAGCCGACTTGCATTTGATTTTCAGTCCATTCGTCAAACGAAGGTCGGTCGACTTCAATTATTATATGAGCTGTATCTTGTAAGGTGTTAAATCAAAATCCTTCCGCATGTTTTTACATGATGTGAACGCACAGAGGCACAATTGTTGCGCATGGTACAGAATCCACGTGGTTGGATCTTACTCGATACTTTGATCAACAGCGGCGTCATTTTCTTCGTCTCACAAGGTGACTCAAGTAGCGTGAACGAGGAGCGAAATTGATCTATGGTTCGCCAAACTATTTGTCTGGATGGACGATTATGTCGATCATAAAATGATCGCAGCGATTTGGAAGTTTCGCGAGCAGCACCATGATTTTCATAATAAATTTGCACAACTTTGACAGATGATAATTAGTGTCAGAGCTGCCCCAATCAGAAGTTACATCAACGCCAAAAAAAGGCTCTTACTATTGAAAAACATTCTGTATTACAGATTATAGTTTAATTTTAGTTTACATCACCCTTTTTCCACATATATACATGTCAAATTATCGAATTAACTTACATATATTTCCATGGATTTGGTGTTTACTTCCTGACAATTGTTTTGTCACACTGTGGCATTATCAAAGTGAGTTATCAACTAAATTTGTGTTTTGTTTCACTATTTTAGATATTTTTTAATTCACTTACCTCGAACTTTCTCAATATTGAAATCTGGTCCAAAAAATTGGTTCCCTATAACCATCGGCTTGCCAGATGTGGCAGTTTCTGGTATTTGTGAAATTTCGGGTTCAGATTCTTCATCCACTGATAATCTATGGTTAGCAAGTAAAGTCCTCTTCTTATTATAATTAAAAAGACTAGGACTTTGGGCCGTTATAGAACTAGGAGATTGACAGTCCTCAGGTTTGAACTGAGGTAATGAAGAAAATTTCTTCTCGAAATTCACTTGCTCCAGAACCCTGAAATTACTTCAAAATAATCTTGCGTCATTCATAAAACATTATTCTTCCTGTATAATTTTACATATTGGGACCCAAACATTCTCGGTTTTATTCGCAGTTTTAACCGCACGGGCAAAGACGACTGTGTATGTAACAATCTCGATTAAAATTCCCCATGTGGACGTCGTTTCGAGACTGTTTTACACGTACGTGTTTCCGCCACCCGCCCGGCGTGTCGTATGATTTCTTTTTGTTTAAAGGGTGTTTGTTTTGGAGTGTTTACTTTTACGTGGTCAATGGATTCTCATCAGTCATCCAAAGAATTTATTCTTATCGAATACTTACAAAAGTATAAGAATGTGAGGGCTAACAGCAGAGGCGTAGCGAGGATTGTGCGCGCCCGGGGGCAGCTATCAGGTTTGAGATTCCCGTTTCACTGTTCTCTTCACTGCACTTTTCACCAAGTCCCACTGTATAGGTGACTGAGAGAAGAACACGTACAAAGCCTCTATAGTGCCGAAGAAAGTGATGACAGATGTCTCTTGATTAGCTGCATGAAGTTACGGGAAGAATGTTATCCTGCTGTTCAGACAGCTGTGCGCCCTAAATTTTTATCGTGAATTTCTTTTCCGTGAAATTTTTCTCCTACAGATTTTTCATAAACTTACGACATTTCTAAATTTGGCCCCCCTCGCTACGCCCCTGGCAAACAGTGAGTTCGGTGAAAATTGCGCGGTTAAAAACGAACGGGTAAAATTAGTAATAAAATCGAGTGTGTGTGTGTGTGTGTGTGGGAAATAGAGGACCACAGTTAAAAGCATGCAAACACGAACGTGTAACTGCGACTAAAATCGAGAACAAAGTTCTAAACTGCTTTAAATTCAACATGTATACAGATTGAGTTTAAATCAGCGGTGTATAGTGGTTTTATAAGTGCGAGCGAGATTCAAACAAAAGTCGGGGTAAATGGGCGTTCTATTATAGCGGTTCTGTCGGACCATATGCATGTTGGATCCGAATAATTTCCAAGCTGTTGTGTGATAAGGATACAATAAGTATCCAAAGATGGTGCTAGAACTAGAATTGAATTAAGTTTTATACGTTAATTTTATTATTCAGATTTTAGACATTAAAAAATCTCTAATCAATGTATAACCGTACTTCTGTCGCGAGTTACTGCCAGGAGTGAACTGAGTTAGTCGGCTTGCGGGTATCGAATATTGTCTGAGATAACCCACTATAGCGGTTTACTTGTTTCTCTTGTAAAAGGATACAATGCGTCTGGCTCGCTCTAACTCACAAGACTCCTTACACCGCTAATTTAAACTCTTTCGACATGTTTCCATCTCCAGATCGTTATGAAAGAGTTTCCGTAACATTTCAATATTGTTATCACGCCTCAAGTGTAAAATTTCAAATTGATTTAATTATTAAGCCCACTTGTTACAATTTGAAACTCTTCAAACATAGCACAAACTAAATACTTTTGATGAGTAATATGTTACCAGCTAGCGCATTTGTTTAGCACAAATGATTCTAATACATTTTACATACAATCATAAACAAACCTGTCCATGCCATCTTCAATGGTTCTTTTGAACAATTTCTTCTTCCCTGATGGTGAGACTAGAGGGCAATCAAGTTGTTGATCATCGGCTGGTAAAGAATTTGGAGAATTTTCAACAGAGCTTTGGCTAGTGCTACTGAAAACAGCTAGAAAGAAAACGAGGATGAAATACACGCGATAGAAAATAAACCATTTTCTATATGTACCTATCACTGTTTCATTTATGATTTATGATGCAGAATATAAATAATTCAGTCAATTACGCCGGAAAAAGTCCGGATTACCAAACGTTGCGATGAATTCGGGTTTTGATGAATCTTGGTGAGTAGGTTCATATGGTGTGCAGGCTATGTGGGATGTACGAAACCGTCAAATATCTTGTGGTGCCTCTAATCAAAATTTGCAAGAACACCTATTTTCCAAATTGAACAAAATGGGAAGTTTTTAGAAAAAATGCAGTGGTGTAGAAAATAGGATGAGCAAAGGGGAACAACTCCCCTATAGTACTTGAACCAAATTTTGTTCGGCAGATTACAACTTCGACACCTGTATTCGGTTTGGATTGTTTGAAAAACGTCCTTCCTACTTCTTCTTCAAACAAAACGTGATTTTTCGGTTTTCTCGGAAAATATTGATTTTTGGAATAAACTTTCAAAGACAAAAATTTTCATTTCAACATGACAAACTACTTCCAAGTGTAAAGTTTAAATTTTTTCCAAACTTGGACGTTTCTCATTTTTGACGTCATTCTTTTTCAAATTGCTCTAATTCGGAAAAATGACTAAAGTAAAATTTTGATCAAAAATTCCAAAAGTGCCATTAGCTTTTCTGACCCCAAACCAGCATGGTTTCGCATCCTGGACACCACATGAACCTACTCACCGAGTTTCATCAAAATCCGAATCCACCTTGAGTTATCGTTCAGTAGCATTGCTAATTACTCGTTCCACTGCTATTCGGAAGTGTTACTTGCGTTACCGTTGATTGAATTTATGGTTGACTCACCTAATGACTGACGTCGCTGCAATGGTGCTTTCCCAAGTTGAGCAGGGGTGGGAGCTAGTTTAAATTCCTTATTATCTTCTGTTACAACAGAATTTTCAGAGTTGTTTATTTGAGGAGATCGGGGTACTTCACAAGGGGATTTCAACTCATGTTCATTGGCCTTCGCATCTTTATTCTCAAATCGAAGCACCATACCTACAAAGATTTCATTTTTCTAAATTATCTATTGATCGATATTCATATTACATAAGTGACACGACATAAGAATACTTTGTTTTATTGTAGGAAATACTGAGTTGATCTTATGTCGGTTTCCCCTATATGGGGTACAGTCACAATTCAAAAACTGACGTTACTTCAGATGAAAAAATAAATATGCAAAGTCACAACTCAAAAAGTAATAAAGCTTCATCACTTCTTCAACTTAAGATCGGATGATACTGAATTCTTTGGAATTGGTGCAACACGTGCTTCCCCCATTGAACACATTTTTACTAGTGAAGTGATGTGTGTAACGTTTGGACGTTAATAAATTATTATTTAATGGTCATTTATTATTCCGGAAAATTGTTAAGCAGAGAATAACAATTTATTAAATTACAATATCGAAATCTGAAATAGAACAATTAGTTATTAGTTTACTGGTTATAGTTATGCTGGAATAAGAGTTATGAAACTAGGGATAGAGATATCGTCGTTTCTAAATGTCCAAGTAATATCAGAAAGTTCACTCCCATAAAGTAGTAACTGAGAAATTTGGCACCCAGATCAAATAATTATTCCTTTATATCACCAATACTGCAACATAAAATGCTGCTACTGTATCAAATTTATTATGAAGAATGTCATTTGAATGTGCTACGGAATACCACGAAACCCGTGGTTCATTTGCTATAATTAACTCGACAAATTTATTACCCTATTTACTGAGAATAAAAAGAAATATAGTTTTGGATTTAATTCCATGCAACCGAATATGAGAAAAAATGATCTTGGTATGTGAAAACGTTCGATAAACGAAAATTTGAAAGTTTAATTTCCGAATATCATCCACAACTATATACACTTTCATGTTAGAGAATTACTATGAAATAACAAAATCGATTTTTATCGATCTTACCTTGCCAAAAGTTACTCAAGATGATCATCTATACATCCGTTTCAACCTCTTGCGTCAATCTTCCGCTTCTCCAACGACCCGCCACCGCATTGACATATTTAGCTAGCTTGGGCTATCAAACTACAGACGTCAGAGGTTGTCTCTTTCTGAGATTAAATATCTCTCAAAAGTTATCGGAATAATAAATGACCATTAAATAATGATTTATTAACGTCCAAACGTTACATGTGATAGAAATATACAGCTCGGGGAGACGAGTCTACCGATAATTTAAAAACAGATTTTTTTGTGTTTCAACGCTCTCGTTTTCAGTGTGCTATCAGACAGTTAAGCTGCTCTGAAGCCTCCCCAAGTGGATAAAAATTTGTCTAGAAATGCCTTGCTGTGGTCCCAGGACACAAAACAGTAGAAAATCCAAGGCCTGATCGTCTTGTCCTATTAAGATTTCTCGTTGTATGACCGGAACTACTCTAGGATAGATTCAAAAGTTATAGAAAATGGAATATAAAATATAAATTATATTAAAGGACTAAGACAACTAACCAACGATTCAAAAGGGGCATTACTGAGATCGGCTCTGACTTGATCGTTCAAGTAAAGATGCAACATTTCTTCCATTGATAAATCGAAGTGTTTATGTGAAGTTAGTTCACATTGCGTTGTATTATCCAAATAAATCTAAGATGTAATTGTGACCATTTGAAAATGTTCATTCAACCTACCAAATAATCTTTAAACATTGATGTATGACAAACGTTGATGTGTGGGTTATAAAAACCGTTACTCATTTTTTCTTTGATCCCACAAATACATCAATTCTAATTTTACTCTATTCTTCTAGTCTTAAACCGTAGGTGTTAAATGTTCAGTATTAGAAATTAATTTAGGAACACTTACTTGCATTATTATGACACGTTGAAGATATTTGATTGTGTGCAGCTTGGAACTCAGCTTGAGAGGTGCAAACTTGATTAACTAGTTTATTCTGTGCTTGACTAACAATAACTGACTGGGTCACAGGTTTTGATAGCAGCTGCAATGGTTGCAAAGATAGACTTCTTCCTGTGGCGTCTGACATAGAGATGGAATAAGAATTCTGCATCATAACATATTGCACTGGGTGGTCTGATGCTGAAGAGGATACCATTACGACTGGTTGTGTTCTTTCAGAATCATTTGCTAAGCATAAGGCTGTTGTTCGGGAACCGATAGATGGATTGAAAAATGCCACAGTTACCGGTTGTGTCTGGAATTGATTACTTTGACTTACATTATCACTAACATGTATGATTGAACTTGGTTTAACTTGTGGTTTAAGAAGTAGGGTTGGATTAGTGTTCGGTTTATTCATATTTGTACTTGTTGGCACTGAAGCTGTATTGATCCACTGTGCTACTGTTTCGGAGCTCTGTTTAGAATTAATCACATTGTTGCAATGTTCATTTTTATAAGCTGCACTCAACCAAATTTCCTGATGATCCATACAGTCATTCTTTTTCTCAATTTTTGGTGATATCGGCATAGTTTTAAATGCTCCACCTGTTGGTTGAAAGCCAGTTACACCTGTTGGATTTACCGGCGATTGATAGTGAAAGCTGAGAGTATTGGATGTAGCTACTGGGCTATATTTTGGACACTCTGTTGTCGCCATTCTCGCTTTGATCGGTTTAGGTCTACATGTTATGTCGGTACCTCCTGAATTATCATTCATGGGGCTGAATGGTTGCTGTTGATGGAATGACATGTTGTCAATAACTGCGTCCAAATCGCTTTGAGATTCTGAATCAGAATCTGTTACTTTTTCTTTACATTTGAGATCAATTTCAGTTCCAACATCCTCACATATCACCATCTGATCATCATCTGAGACATCTCCAACTGTATCATGTTCTTGAGTTTGTCTCAAAGACTCGGTTGAAGG
Organism: Endomychus coccineus; assembly: GCA_958510875.1. Taxonomy (NCBI): domain Eukaryota; kingdom Metazoa; phylum Arthropoda; class Insecta; order Coleoptera; family Endomychidae; genus Endomychus; species Endomychus coccineus. The sequence continues at coordinate 4,679,686 of OY294071.1, read as the reverse complement.
CGGAGAGTGAAGTGCTCTTGGACTCATGAGCAATTCACCTGCTTCGCCATTATCACCAGTGGAATTTAGTTTACCTCGACCAGATCCTGTAGATGATTTTCTTCTATCCTTACTACACCTGAAATAATTTTTTTCAATTTAAAACTCGAGTCATTACAAAAAGGATCTTGAAAATATTAGATAATTAATTAAACTATAATAATAAAGTCACACACCTGATATAGCACCAGGCACAGGGTTGAATTTCATATCTTTACGTCAGGTAATTCAGGTTTAGTTTATTCATGCTTTCTAAAATCAGATTCTACGATTTTTTCAAATTTATCTTATTCTACAGATATCCGGATAGATAATATTCGATCAGTGACGACGTTCACAAGACGCAGAATATAGAAGCAAAAGCCCAAATCAATCAATATCGAAAAAATATCAGTTTATCCTTCAGATTCTTCAAAAATCTCTTCTATTCTGGGCTGCAGAAAAAAAGTTTGCAACATTGATACAACGTTGGAACTTCACGCCTTCCTCATAAGAAGTAAAGGAGAATTCTGATGCGGCATACCACTCTGCTAGTTTCGGGGAAGGTAGCGGTTTTTCAAGAATCAATTATGGTTGAAGAAGTTAACGCCCTACTTCGCGAAATATGTGAACAACCTGTATAAATCTTCTGCACTTCAAGGAAATTGTTTTCAAAACTCAATGAGTAAGATGATATTTACTGCTGAATTCAAAAATGAAAACAAAAGTGATTAATCGGTTCTGCCGCACTCCGTACTTTATTGAAAACTATTGAATTAGTGCATGTGAAATGAAATATGAACCAATCTATATTTGTACCAGATAATCAAAAAAATGTTGAAGGTTTTAATAACAAAAAGAATATGTGAAGTATCAATGTGATTCAAATATTCGCCTGACACCAAGCCGTTGTGTTCAATTTCATTCCAAATTAGTACTCAGACTCACAACTGAGTTTTTGAACTGAATTCTCAACTTTGGACTTCAAATAGATAGAAATGTGCCAGTATATTTCTCCTTATACATTTATGACTTCCTATAAATTTATGATGGATAGTGTGCTCAAAATTTAGAGAAAAGCTTTAAATACAAACAGTGCATCACTCATTAAGTCACTTTCCCAAAGTCTGTGATGGAAGCCCCTGATCCCTATTTTTTCTTCTATAGCCGATATTCAACAGCCCGGATACAGGAAAAGGCATCATCATATGTTAGAAGTATTGTCAAATTCAATACAGCAAAGATATGTTTAGTCTAGAATTGAAAACGTCACGCTACAGCGATATGGCCATCTGTTTTAGAAGCTATTTAATCAGAAAAATCAATCAAGGTAGAATCTAATTCATATACATATTACTTATTTAGGTAGAGTTCCTTTCCGGGGATCTTGACGCTGGCGAGAAGGCTTAATGGGTGCAAGCCTAGGACAATAAACAGTAAAAGGGAGACTTCTTCGTACTTAGCACCAGCTGTGAAGCACGAGATTTGGTACCCCGACTAAGAACGGATCACCCACATGTCGTGGTAGCTGCGTTATGAGGTTGCGCACAAGCTATCCACGTGTTTGTTGTACCGTGCATGGAGACCATTGAGATGTACAGGTTGAGTCATATCGACCGGGGTATTGAAAGTTAATAAGTGCGATAAAGAATCGACGCAGATGAGAAAAGCTTTATCCCCTGCTTGGAACAGATACTTGATACGTGATTCATAACACGCATGTGAGTACCCCTTATATCCCTTAACTCCCGACAGAGACCAAATGTTCCGATATCTATTTTTTTTGCATTTTTACTATACTAACAATTTATTTGACTTGAAACCAGAGCGAATAAATAATCTTCTTAAAATGGTGCTAGAATTAGGTGAAAAGATCAATATAATAGAATGGTGTTATAGTGGCAATGTCAAGGAATTGTGAATAGTTTATTTATTATTAGTTTTGAAAATCGCCCGCCGATAACGGAATCTGTTGCATGGCGTGTCATAAACCATCAGATCATAAAATGCGTCCTCCAGCTTTGAATAGTAATATGGATATATTAATATGGATATATTGATATGTTTATCGGTTGATTTCAATCAAACACATGTTTGTTAGGACATTCAAAAAAACAAATATCATTCTTATAGTGTCCGAGTGCTGTGGTCTTGTCCAGGAAATACCAATTGTGGCTATAGACGAGGAAACAAAGGTTCCCATGAATACGAAGTACTCTGATCAATAGGTTTCCCTCCTGAATTGATTCAGAATGCAGGTAGACAGTTTCTAAGTTAGATTTTACTGATCTATTATGCATTTTAAAATGTTATAGTTGAAGAAATTATGAATATAGAAAAGTTACTGAAACGGAACTGTAGTAAAAATATAATGTATTAGTTTCACAGAGGTAATGAAAATCTGATACTGAATTATTGTATCAAGAGGCTTATAAACAATTAAAAGTGCATTTCCCATGCATGATCTAATTTAAACAAACTCGTTTCCTACTTTGAAGGTCATGACGAAATTAAATATACAAACTTAGTAGGTCACCAAAGAACTAGCAAAGAGAAAGCTTACCATTTCCATTCAGGATGAGCTTTGAAATGGGCTTCTTTTACCTCTGAAGCCAACTCGTGATACTGTTTCTTTCCTTCTTGTCCCAGAGCATACCACCATTCTCCCAAAATTTTGGAAACTGTTCTGTTGTCTTGATTTGGATGCCTTTGATGAACAAGAGCTCGATGTCTTTTTGAGAATATCATAAAAGCATTCATAGGTCTCCTTATACGATCTTTGGACTGTTAGGGAAAATATTTAAGATTAATTATATGGAAATTACATAGTGATAGATCATCTTAAGCCACACTGGTGACTATTTCCGCTGCACCCTATTTTTCCAGTAATGATGGTAATTCAAGTTCGTTCATTAAAAGTTTTCTTACTTAACAGTGATAAATTCTGTATGCATGCTATTTGTAACAGAAATAGTTAGAAGAACTAGGTTGCCACAAAGTTGATTATTTTAATTGGGACTGTGTCTTTTACATGTTTATTGTACAAGGCCCTAGACAATATGTCTAATGTTAACAAGCTCGGGATCAATTTTTGATAGTAAACTTACTTTTCAAGCTCCTATCTATAATGTAATTCTCAAAACAAACAGAAGATGGAGGTGTATATTGAGACATTGTAGAGTTCAAATTCAAAATAGTTCATGGTTTAAAAGTTTTGTACATTAGTTAAGTCAGTTGTAACCTAAGAATCAGTGATATGGAAATCAACATTTGTATCGATTTGAATAAATTCAGCATACATTCCTTGCAATTTTTTTTCTTAACCTATAAAGATCAATCACGATTATTCTGAGATTGCTGAATATTTTGTTTATATAATAAATGTAGTTACTAAATCTTGTGATTCAGAATTACATTATAAAAGAAATGTAATTTCATATCCTATTAGGGTAACTGAACCTTTTGTACAAACTAAATTATTCATTACAACAAAATAAGTAAAAAGAAAGTATGCTATTTAATTCGACCGCTCACCTTTGCTGAATTTACCTCCTTCATAGTGCCCTGCAAGGAACTTAAAGATTGACTTCTTCTCTTGTTGATGTTAGCATTGTCTAATAAAGAGTCAGGTGGAGCTTCAGTTTCAAACACATCATCATCCTCCTCAATTGTTACTGGCATAATGTCAACATCAGTCTCTTCATCATTTAAATCTATCGTGGTTCTTGTAATAGTAGGCACTGGAGGTGCAGACAAAGGCGGTGATAATTCCGAAGACGGCGGAGATATTGGACCAGTTATAATTGGAACTATTGAATGCCATGGAAAAACAAAAGCGGATTGCGTCGATAAATTATTAGATGGCACTTTAGGCGGAGGCACCAACAATCTGTTTTGAGATGGTACAGACGGCGAAACTTGCGACGGCACCGGTATTCGGACATGCGGTTGAATATGTAGTGTTGAATGTTGAGATCCATGTTGTAAAATATGTGGTTCCTTGTGATTTGTAAGACTAGGGGATGCTTAAATCACAAAAGAAACGATACATGAAGTAGGTATCCAATTCATTATCGAATGTGATATTCATACACTCGATTTTAATACTAAAAGTACAGCAAAATGCACAAATAACTTTGTGATAAATTGCAGTGCCGAAGTTCTGTCCTGCATTTGGACACGAATAGGAAAAGTTTTGGAGCGTGAGTAGCCACATTAAGGATATTAACAATAGTCTAAGAGCCGATGCATGTTTCCCGTGACTTATTTCGATGGTGAAGAAAAAATGGCGAAACATTTTTCACTGAGAATACATCAGCTCTATCCTGAACTGATCTAAAAAGTGGTAAATCAAATTAAGAATCAATTCAACGCAGATATTCCCATGATTAAGTACAAAAGAATTTTTGTACGTGATCCAAACACCGAGATATTGAAGTTTTTGCAAGCACAAGCCACTTTGAACGCACGAAATCAGTTTCCCCCACTCCGCCGCACGCTCCGGCAGCCGCGTACGCTTCACTTTGTTACTCAATTTCTAATGCTATGAATTGATAAAACATATCCTAGTATTTTTTTATTGAAAATGTAGGTATTTAACATTAACATCCATAACGTACACTTCTGTAAGATGATTATTGCGTCTTACAGATTTTTTTGAAATTAAAAAATTATCTCTGGTCCAGAAGGTCGTAGATGAAAAAAGTTTTTGGTAACTCGTGAAAAAATGTCAATCGATTTCCGTTAAAGACATTTCCCAAAAATAAAAATTGTAAAACTTATCTGAAAAAAATATGCAATTTTTCAAAGTAATTTTTTAATCTTAAAATTCAAAAAAATCGCTATATTTCTTGCATAACATTATAGCACAATTCTTCAAGAAGAAAATAAGCCTGAAATCATTACTCAAGGACCATCCGCTGAGAAGATCTAGCCAATTTATGAGAGCGTCTTTTTTTCGAAAAATCGATAATTATCATGGGAGCAAATCGATAAATCTATTTGATACCTACAACTTTCTCATTTAACCTTTTTCGATCCGAGCTATAGTTTTTTACTTATTTAGGAAAAACCGCATTTTGCAACTTTGCCAATTTTGTAGGTTATGTTCGCCATTTCGAATCGAGTTGCATGAAACAGAAACTCACCTTTAAATTTAATTTCCTATACGCTCATATTTTTTTCCAGGTATTAATTTCTGCAAATTTAACATTAGGTTGTCATCTATTGCTTGGACTACTATACGGAATTTTCAATTGTTTGGGCACACAGCTGCTTGCCCCCCCCCCCCTCTATTTAGGCTAGAATTAGCAAGTTCTAGAACTAGGTTCCCAAATACTTTATAAAGTATTTTTTTCCATTTGTGGGAATCAGTTGATAATAGCCTCTATGAATTTTTAGTTTAAATGCGGTACATTAACAAAATGTTCCGCATGGATATTTTTTTGAAACTGTATGTGTCCCATTTGATATATTATTATTCAAGATTCAATATGCAAATTACAGCTTCATAAAATATGTTTTTCAGTGGTACTGTTTAAGAAATAACATTTACAAAATTTCATCCTAATTCATAACGTGGTACTCATGCAAATATGTACTTACCCTATTAAATACCACTGAATGTATGTGATTGTATAAAAATCATAGATATAAATATCTGGAAAAATGATGGCATATATAATTAAATATACCGAAATACCAATTATTCCTAGTTCTATATTGTATGACTCCTTGAGGTGTTGTGGTGTAGTATGTTGAGCTGGTAAAGTGCTATTACTTTCATGTCCTCTGTGATCTCAATTCCCCTGGTGATCTCTTGAGAATATTCAAAACATACTGTAAACTATGTATAATTTCTTATTGTTCCAGATCTACTGAAGATACAACTCGAACAACACAAACAACAGAATAATTGTGAATGAAATACAAAATTCATTCTGAGAAAGTGTTTGCATATATATTCATATTCAAGTGAGTAAGTAAACACCGAAACTCTAGTTACTTCCAAAATCATGGTGGTGTTTCGATATATTTAGTTGTATATTGATAAGTACCTTGTCCTGGTTTCACGATTATTGGTGGCGAAGGCGTATGCTGAACGGTGGCAGTGGACACAATTCTCTTCACAACCGACTGAGATGCAGCAGGTAGAACAGGTACAAGTTGCGTTGGATTCACAATTACTGGGAGTAAATTGCCACATGTAGAATTAGTATGTATAAGTGTAGAATTGACTGAATGCATACTATTGATGGTATTTATATTGTTAGGGGCGATATTTATTGTTTGATTTTGTTGTAAATGATCAGATTGGATGACCTATAATTTAATTTCGCAATTAATTACTTGAATCAAATATGAATATTCACTCCTATTACCTGTCTTTGAAATGTTTTCGTTTCTTTAATCTCACCCTCATCATTCTTCATTATTAGAACCTTTTTATCTATAGGCCTAGGTGCTACACGGTACACATTTCCTAAAAATTATTTCAACTTAATTTGATGTATATTATAAAACTGTTGATACAGTTAGAAAATTGAATTCCTTAACTACACACAACGTCAAAAGTCTTGGCCCCTATATATCAAATGATTCGATTAAGCCCGATTATTTTTCTTATTGTGATAAAAAGTAATATGTATTAAAGGTATAAAAAAGACAAAAAAGAGATGTCAATAATGAATCCTGACTTTATTATCAATGTTTTGACAGCAGTGGCAGTAAAAGCATATTTAGCCAAGTGACTAGTGTATTAATTTCTTTTGATTTTTTGGATTATCATGCCTGGTAGTGAAATTTCTGCGTTTAATCAAGCAAGAATTACTGCTTTACACGATGGAGGGCACTCTAATCATCATATCTCGGAGATGTTGGGCATTCCTAGATCATCTGTTGTGCGAATACTTCACAGGTACCAAGAATTCGATACAGTGGAAAACAGACCACGTAGTGGACGTCTTCGAGTGTCTAACGAAAGGGAAGATCGTTATTTGGTGCAATATGCTCGCAGACACAGCACAACTTCAGCTCTCAGAAGTCACTTTTAGCGTAAGTTTCGTCATGTTATATCGACACCCACAGTTCGAAGAAGACTCCATCATGCAAATTTACGTGCTAAAAGACTCTATTTCCAAGACATCGTGTAGCCCGTCTCCGATGGGCGCGAGAGCACAGGGGTTAGCTTTTGCAGCAGTGGAGGTGGGTGTTATTCACAGACGAAACCAGAACCAGAATATGACCAGCCAAATTTACGTCGAACAGGTTATTACGCCCATTATCTATCCCATACGTAACGAATTAGGCGAAAATTTTGTGTTTATGGACGACAACACCCGACCACATCGCGCAAGATACACTTCAAGCAGGACATATCAATAGATTGGATTGGCCAGCCAACTCGCCGGATATGAATCCGATTGAAAACATGTGGGATTAAATAAGTAAAGCCATTCACAATCGAATTAACCCCCTCAGACTGCAGATGAGTTATTCGTCGCGGCGGTAGAGGAATGGAACAATATTCCACAAGACACTATAAACCGCTTGATTATTTCAATGCACAGACGTGTCAACATGTTATTCCAACGTGGAGGAGGTCATACCGACTATTAGTCAGTGTACAACATGTTTCATAACTTTTATTCAACAAATTCACACATTTCTTACTTTTTAATTTTCTAAGTATCCCAGCTTGTGTAAAATAATCCTTTTACAAGAAATAGATTGAACAAACAATATACTTTGATAGATATCTTTTGTTTTTCTAACAAAACATTTCATTAACAAGACTGAATGGGGGTCCAAGACTTTTGACGTTCTGTGTATTTCCACAGTTTTATTCAATCATTAACGTTTTTATTGCATTTACTGCAATATGACACATATTCGATAGCTTTTCCGTTTCACATTACATAATTCTATTTATCATTCAATGGAGTTTGGCAAAATTCCATTCATGAAAAATATTACTACTTCGTGGCCATTTTGAAGCTGCTACATAAATAACATCGCGAAATGGATATGGTTGCAGTACGGGAAAGCCTGATTTCTTTCTCTCAATTCTTGTGAATTTTATGCCATGATATTAGTTCAAAACATCGTGTCCTCGATAAGTTATAATTATATTGAATATTATTTGCTTAATAACAACCAACACATAGTATGCCACACTTTCCAAAAGCAATGAATGAATGGATTCAAATGAACCAGTTGCTAGTGTTTTTTAATAATTTCCCTTTTGGACTACCACATTTTGTTGAATTGTTTTCGTGAATAATTTTGAAAGCATGTTTCGGAGATCATTTGCACATTTTCATTGCAAATGCAATAATTTTTAATCGTATGGTTTTGTTTGGTGTTGTGTAATATAATAAATAACTAAATAAACAACAAATGAATTAGCAAATGGGGGTTGTTTATAGCACTATAAATTGATAGTGCTACCTGCTAGATATAAATGGAATTTTTGTAACTCAATCGCAGTTACCTTCAAATTCTTGAGATTTGTAGTCTAATGAATAGAATAGATAAGCATCAACACATCATAAAAACAAATCAACAACAACAACAACAAGAACAGACGAAATAACGCAAAATGAGGTAAAAACTACTGAAAGTCACTATAAAATGTTGAAGAATTTCACAATATGAATCGTCATACGACATATTTTTTAAAATGAAGAAGGAAAATAATTCAATTTGTCTTGCTTTTGTGGTTTTATCGAAAACGGTTTACGGCTAGTTCCTTCCCAGTAGATTATTGTATTAAAATGTGCGACTCAAAATTAAAACTGTTCCATATCATTTAAAAAAGCAACTGTGTTATGTCGCATATTCGGGGCAGCTACACAATCATAACTCTTTCTTCTATTAACTCCCATGAATTTGAAGTACATACTAATTCATTTCAAATAAATAAATACTTACTAGTTTCATGAGAATGATCTGTTTCTAAATTCTGATTGGAAGAGTTGGTTAACGCATTTTGCAAAATAACACCAGGCTGTTCGCTCACTCCTGAATTCCATTGTCGCGGATTTGGAGATACTCTGATGACACTCGTTACTCCTTGTACAGGTCTCACTAGTTCGGGTCTAGAACAACGGAAAAATAAAAATGAACTGCTAAAATATTCTCAACTTGATATTAACCTTATCACAGGCTGGTGGTAAAGAGCATTATATCCAGGAGGACCTGGAGAATTTCTCTTCTGCAGTGTGTTAGAGTGACTGCTGATAGGCATGAAAACGTTTTGTCTAGGGCCTACTGTTATGGGTGATTGCATATTGTGAGGAGAAGTGCCTTGACCGTTTGGAGAAAAGGCTGGAGTTGCTGATCTAGAACTACCCATTGAAACTACGAAGAAAAATATCTCATTAGCTGATTTATTTTAATTCATATTCATACTTACCTAACATATTCGCCACGTCGGTTTCCTCCTGATCAAAACGCCCGGTGATACGGCGATCAGTACTGCTGGGAGATGTTTCCGAATCTCTGGAAGTATCTTCCCCGTCTCCTTTACTGTTAGAACGAGGAAATGTAGACCCACTACGTAAGCTATTACCTTTAATGTTAAGATGTCTAGAGCAGTATCCTCTACGCTGTGATTCTTTATTACATAAGGAAGTAAGAGAAGCCTTAGAGCACAATCTTCTCCACTGTTTACCGTTGAATTTCTTCCTAATACCGTTAGGAGTACAAACGATATCTCCTTTCTTATACTTATGTGGTGTAGCAGCTTGACTTCTAGGGGTTGTTGGTTGAGATCTGGGCGTTATACTTCTGGATGAACTCCCCCTACTGTGCATGCTACTACGTTTACTACTTCCCGACAGCTTGGCGTCTCCTTCTGATGGGAATGTTATATCTTCACGCCGCAACTCATCTTCACTTTCACAAAAGTCATCATAAACCCTACCAGAGGGCAATGGGGTGCACACTGATACGGGTGTATGCAACTGAGGTGATGTAGTAGTTGCTGGATAATATTCTATTTGAGGTGGCAAAATATCCATCGAGTGTTGAATGTTTTCCAACTCATCATACCAAGGTTGCCGCAAAAGTCTTAATTCTGATCTTTTGACAGTGATTTCACAATGCTGTTCACCTAATTTAGCAACTTCAAATCTAACTGGTTTTGTGGTTTCTACTAATCTGCAAATGACACCTTCCACGAACGTTGACTGATTATGACGAACACAAACTCGAGCACCAAGTGTGATTTGATTAATTGAAGGACTGGCATCACCTATGATATCATAACATTCTTTTGCCAATACATTTGTGTATTGTATTATTCTCTCTTCCTTCCCATCTAAAGCGACCGTTATCTGTAAGAAAATATTAACGTGAACTTCAAGACTATTCTACACTTCAATTATGTGAGAGCGTCACTAATATTAGTTCAATAGTTTATAAAATCATGGAAAGTGTAGGTGGACATTCAAAATTCAAATCAAATAAAATTTCTATGGAACCACCTAGTATTTCTAACTGTTATTTTCGGCAGGAGGGTGAATGCATTTACATTTTCAATCGCTATTAAATTCAGTTGCAAAACAATGCATGCAAAGATGACTGAAATTTCTAATCCATACAACCAATAGGAACTGCGCAAGCGTCTCCACAGTACACACACGCACATACACACTCACGCAAACACAGATATCATCTCAAAAATAGTCTAGATCGATTCAGAAAGGCTCAAAACGGATATTTCCGCGCTAACCCGAAATTTTTTATAGACAGATTACAATACACTTTCCTTTATAGTACGTATAGCGAAGGAAGTAAACGTGGTTTGGGTCTCAGTACCGGCTGGCATATTCATATCTAACGTACAGTATCGTACTTCGGCTTTCCCCGAACACATTTCATAAATCACACATTTGATCGCAAATAATGTTGCGATATCAGACGTGGAATATGAAACAAATTGCCGACTACCGCGGTGCAGCGGACAGTTGATATACCGAATACAATGTTGTTACTGCAACAGCGACAATATAGCGGTAAGACCCCGACTTAATGTATTTTTGCTTCCTATAGCGTAGGTTCGAAACTCCAAGCGCAGGATTAGTTTATTAAGTTTTTCAAATATATACAAATATAAAAGTTCACATAATAAATTATACAAAATAGAGGCATGAGGATCATTTTAAGCTGTAATCGCTATACTCCTAACTCAAGGATGTTGAATACATCACAATGGCTTCCAGTTACAAAACTACTTTTCTTGCTAACGATGATATTCATTTACAAAATATTACACAATGAAGCACCTTCTTATATTCTTGAATATGTTAATTTCCAACATGAGATCATTTCACCCGAAATAGGGACAACATGTACCAAGGGTAAAATTATCAAATACAAGAAATTCTTTGTTTTTGAAAGGATTGATAGAGTTCAATAATCTTCCTCATTATATTAAATCTAGTGAATCTTGTAAAATGTTCAGACACAAACTGTTGACACATATTAAAGAGCTAAATTAGATTTACTTTTATTCTGTTATAATATTTTCCTTATTCTGTAAGATTAATTACATACCTACTTTATTGCTAATTCAACGTTTAATTCAAAATTGATGTAGTTATATATATTAGTATTATTGTATATTAGGGAAACCTATTTCAAATAAATATTTCTTCTTCTTCTATTGTATATTGGCCATCGGGCGTAATTAAAGCCGATTTCGATACTGAATCTGGATGTACTGGGATCTGATGGAATCCTGCATCTCGTACTATAATACGATTAATGCTTGAAAGTCAACCACCACCAGATGATTTTTTTTCATTAGTAAGCATGGGCTAACAAATGAAGAACTAGATGCCGTTCCTTTGCTGAGAAGGTCCGGTATTAGTTCTTGTGAATTTTACTTTATCAGAAGTGAAATTTAATTTGTTATTGAAGCAAAATTACTTTCCTAGGGGCAAAATGATAAAATGAGATATTCCTTTAGATTGGTGCTATCTGTCATGATACAAATAATAGTAGAGATAACACACTCTGGCGTTTCAGTTGTGTCCGTTTGCACATGATGTCAAGTTGTCTCCCACCTAGCAGCACACTGTATTTAGTGCACAAATTAATTTTTTTTGCAGACAATTTTTTAAAAACTTTGATAAACTAGTCGTATAAATAAATAGTTTAATGAGTTCCTACAATTAAAATCAATTTATTAATAAAAGTAATTTGAAGCAAACATTCTCGCTAATGTCAACAGTCTGTGCGCGCACTGTGTTTACAAACCAAACCACATGACGTCACACCTACTTCTCTCGCTACTCAACACCTGCGAAAGTGCGAAATGGTTTTATCTCCTATTCTTTGTATCATGCTATCTGCCATCGACTACCTCCCCAATATGCCAAGTACCTACATAGTTGGCGATGCAGTGTTTACGCTTGTAGAATAATCATTATTACTCTAGGTACGTTGATAAGTTGTAGCATGCATGCGAAAGTGTTGCTGAAATTGGTTGTTCTCCATTAAGGGCACCGTAGTTCCACAGAAATGATCTGCTTTTTCTAGAACATTTTCTTAATCAAAAGATTCGTCTTCAAAATGAATTTCTCTTATAAAATTGGTATTAAACATATCAATAATTGATAATTTTACAATTAAAAAGCTCTACGCATTACGCAACGCAACTTGTCAAACGTCTGGGTACTACAATTTACTTTTTTTTATCGGTAATCACCTGATCAAAATTCACTCCAGCTTCACTTCAACTCTGATTTGTAATGGCGAACGCGCCTTCTATAATATACACAAGACGTTGTAAACAGATGCATGGAAGACTGAGTGAGTGATGGACAAAGACAACGGAAAAATGCCGGAGAATCATTAAAAAAAACTATTGTTATTTGGAGCCCAAAATAAAAACATGATTGTATTCATTTACATTTATATGATAAGTTGCGGACTCTTTGACACTATTGAGCGTAGGTCAGTGGCCATAGCTTCCTTCAGTGTGACAGGGAATTCGCGTTGATCCAGAATAAAAAGTGCAAGTTTGCCCCGTTGGTACCTGTGGTCTTTCACGATGTAATACTATCAATTACTCATACAGGTCGATTTGAAATAGTAGATAAGTCCTAAAAAAAGTTTTTCCATATACAAGTTGCAGCTGACAAGAAGTTAAAAGCTGGAAGCTTTTCTGAAGTAACACTGGGAAAGCAACTATACTTAAAAAAGGAAAAACCATGCAAGACTTGAAAAATCTGTGGTTCACCAGTTTCCAGATATAAATAAGAAGGTGATAACACAGAGGAGCACTTGATATCAATGATTCCTTATTGGTAAGGCATGAAACGGAAAGAATTTTACGGAAATTTAACTGAATAAAATACTGGCATTTGACCAGTTTCCCAGAAATGCTTTAAAATTTGCAAGGAATAAAATAAGCTACATTATTATTTGTTGATAATATATTTTGGTATGATGAAGTTTTATTTCATTTTCTCAAGTTAAAAATTTTGGCACTAGTAGTCCCTTTGTTACTTGTACTTCTCGATTGATGATACAATCCCAAAAAACCGCACAAGTAGTGTACAAGAATTTTGTGCTTAGCGGCATTTCTAGATTTTGCTATTCGCCGGTGCTCAAAGCAATCTTGTACCTCGAAATGTACCGGATTTAGGGGCAACCAGTAACGTGGTTGTAAGACTGTGGGATACTATACCAAAAAATTTTAAAGTATTTTTTGATAATTGGTTTACAAGAGTTCCGTTAATAATATACTTGTCCGAACAAGGAATAATCCATCCGATATAGGAACTGTAAGAATAAATCGAGTTGTGGGATGTGAAAAAACTCTGACTATAGAAAATACAAAAATATACGTTGTGTCCTGGTTCGATAACAAAGTAGCCACTATATCTTTGTATGTTGACCGTGAACCAGTTGGTGAGTGAGAAAGGTTGTTCAAGACAGAAAACATCCGCAAAATGGTATTTTTTTTAGTTTCTTGGACTTCTGCACCGTGAATAGTTGGTTGTTGTTAAAAAGAGTTTGACGCTCTTGGATTTTGAAATCGCAGTAGCCACAGCAAGATGGTGTGGACCATTTACCAGAATGGTATGAAATTAGGTCCAGGTTGCATAGAAAGAACTTTAACTTTCTGTTTTAAACGTAAAATTTTCTCTTACTTCATAATGTTCCACATATACCATATACATTTTTTTTAAATAAAGGTCAAAATTAAATCTAGATTTTTTAAACCATTTTTCCTGTCAATAATAATACTTTTTTGTTCAAAAAATAAGAATTCATGCAGCAAAGGGTTAACATTTTCAACTAGTTTGGAATTTATAAACTAGATTGTGTATTGTGGGAACAGAGTATCCGTTTTAGACGAGGATAAAGTGTAAGATCGAAAATCTTCTGCTGAGTAGAGGGGAATAGTGCGATAGAAATTCTTAAATAAATCAGAACTCTTGACAAACGCATGAATGTACACATAGCGTACTAGAGTATGCTATTGTGTATATTGTATCCCTTTTACACAGAATAGAGGCATGAGGATCATTTTAAGCTGTAATCGCTATACTCCCATCTCAAGGATGTTGAATACATTACAATGGCTTTCAGTTACAAAACCACTTTTCTTGCTAACTATGATATTCATTTACAAAATATTACACAATGAAGCACCTTCTTATTTTCTTGAATATGTTAATTTCCAACATGAGATTCACCATCATTTCACCCGAAATAGGAACAACATCCATGTACCAAGGGTAAAATTATCAAATACAAGAAATTCTTTGTTTTTGAAAGGATTGATAGAGTTCAATAATCTTCCTCATTATATCAAATCTAGTGAATCTTGTAAAATGTTCAGACACCAACTGTTGACACATATTAAACAGCTAAATTAGATTTACTTTTATTCTGTAATAATGTTTTTCTTACTCTGTAAGATTAATTACATACCTACTTTATTGGTTATTCAAGTGTTAGAGTTTTTAAGGAAACACTTATCAAATAAAATTTAATTATATTCTAAAAGAATTACAATCTTAAGAATGACTATTCATAACTAATATTACGTCAATAAAACGTCCTCAGATTTGACCAGTGTAAATATTTTATTCAAATAAATTTTATTATCAAATTAAGTGCTCAAAACGACCTCCTTCGTTGACAATACCCCAACCGATCATTAAAATCCCTATGCAGACGGTTAAATATCTCGCCGCTAATCGCACCCAAACAATGTTCAATACTCATATGCAGGTCAGGAAGATTATTCGCCCTAGATTCCCGAAATCTGTACATATCTCAACTGGGAGAAGTATGTGAGTCAAGTTCATAATCTCTGTTTGCTGAAATCATGTTTGAACATGACCACTACAATATTCTGTTACTTGATGTTACCTCTTCCTTGCCGTACTAGCAAATTCCTGCACTATAGTCGTCTCACTATCAAATATTGAAATATTCAATGTCTACCATTGTAGGCATTCATCGTCTTTCCTCTCCCTTGCTCTCATGAAAATAGGATACACACGTGGCTATATTCTAACACTAGCATAAATTCCTATATACTACTTTACAAATTCAAATCTGTAGAAACAAACACTAAAAGAGAAGAGCTCATAAATGAAAGTTTGGGGAGAGTGAGAACAAAGAAAATCAATGATAAAAATAGAACAGTGGTTTTGTTCAGTATAACAGTATCACTAGTTCACATTATACAAAACGTTTAACCTTCCACGTGTGTTGAATAACGTCATTATATATTGCATATATTGACAAACTTTCAATGAAAATTGTTGAATGAAGAACATTAACCAAAGAGTGTATCAACTGACATATCTTCTATTATGAGCAGCTTTCATAAGTAAATACAAATTCTAAAACATAAAATTATTTTCAAGATATAGCAACTTACATTTGAACCACTAGCTTCTCTGATTACTCCAGGAAAATACCAATTTCCTTGTTTTGCTAACACTCGATGATCACACCACTCACTTAAATCCACTACATTATGTTTACTGTTTTGAAGAGACGGTTCATCAGTGACGGTGATGCGTGTAGGACAAGAATAATCAACTGCTGTAGCTTGTGGAGGAACACTCTGAACTACGGAAACTGGAATGCATGCAGTGCTCACATTATTCTCTTCCAACTCCGATGGGTCAAATTTTCGTTTCTTAGGTAGCTTGCGAACACACATGTCCATATTTGACATTTTCAAAAATTACCAGTGATTTAGTATGTTAACAATATGTCCTGTAGGGCTAGAAAAATACATTGTTTTGATGTAGTTTTTGACATTATCTCAATGCTTTCTATGATTATCATCTAGTAGTGTGTATTTTCTAACACCCATTAATTTCTTCATATTTTTTCTACATAGTTCTGAAAAATAATATTGAAAGATATATCATGGATTATGTGGATGGTAGTACTGGTATCAAATTCATTATATGGAATAAACAAATACTATTTTATGAATGGAATGTTATTATAGTACTAATAGTAAATAAACATTTTGCCGTCTTATGGGGGAAGGGGATTACACATGCTTATATTTCCTTGAGAGATGCAGATGAACGATGGTACAAGGAGAAGTATATATTTTTGATGAAGATTACCTAATTTTTCATTAAATGTATATCACAACATTAGCTCACTGGACACCCACAGAACGACATCAAATATATCACCTCCCTACCACTCTCATCATCGCAGTGAATTATTATTGTCTGATCTGTCGCGGATCATGCGCAATACCTGTCTACTTTTCATTAACAATAATAATAATAATAAACACGTCGTAAAACTAATGATGTTTTAGTAGAATGTAAATGAGATTATATTGAACACATTTTGAGTAGTATTAAAACCGCAATGAGGAAATGAGAATTTTAAAAATAAATTTGGTTTGCGATTTTGACAGATACATAAAGAAAACTTTTTTCACTGTTTTTGATGTGAACACTGAATAGTCAAACTAATGGTAGTCTATTTATTCTTAGGGATAGTATAATGTTTCAAACATCATTGATGCCGATTACTATTGATTTGTATAATTTGTAAGTATTAGAACATGATGTACCTACTTCAGAGAGAATTGCTATTCCTACTTGAGTGAAGCAGGACTCATAAACTTGAGTAATAAAAGGAATTGATTGAAGACTTGAGACATTTTCAACGATATCCAGGAATATTATAATCGTAGGAAGCAGTGTAATAGAAAATTCAAAACAATAACCGCTGTTATAGTGTTGTAAAGATAATGGTAGAACAGCATGTTTTGAATGCACTCTATTGCACACCTGATGATTTTTACTCATTTCCATATCAATTGTCATCTCTAAGCGTTACGTTAAGTTGAAATCTGTCAGTGATAACGAAATAATAAATATTAAATAAGAGATGTCTACTATGGATGTGGAAGAGCTTGAAGTTACCTAACTTTTCAACTATACTGCCACCTATGATCCAATAGTAAAAAGTATACCTAATGATACGACACGTATAATTATTATCTTTTCTGTTGAACGCACCTATACATTCAGTTCCACTTGTTTCTAAGTACCAACCACGGTATAGGAAAGGGTGGTAGTGCATCTCCCTTATGAAAAATAAAGCGCTTATCGGACCGATTCGTGTAGACTTCACAAGGTGGCGTTACTATCGGGACCCGCACGTTTGGGAAGTGCTTTCGAAAATTGTCCAAACACAAACGTTGACTCTATTGCCAATTTCCATTAACTAGCGCACCTGTTCGAAAATAGGTTTCAATCATGAAAATTTTGTGCTGTGTGGTAAGAGGCATGATTCAAAAACTGGATTAGAAAATTTCAGCACAATGACTTAACAGATTCTGACATGAACTTTGTAGGTTATAGATGATGTCAGTGTGACAGTGACATAATTATTTCAAACGTAAACTCTAAGATAATTTTTGATATCCCGGTACATAGCTTAGGTTCGGGACCCGATCGTAGCGACACCGTGCGGATTTCTAACGCACCGGGAAGGTAAGAGACTCACTCCTACCACGTATTAAAGTATACGAGATGCACTACCAGCCTATCCTATACCGTGGTACCAACTGATAAATTTGTGTTATTGTATATTTATCTTAAACTATGACCCTAAAATCACAGCTATTTTATGAGAAGCAGATTAAACAATTCGACTTCTATCCCCTCAAAACAGCTATTTGCCAATATGGATTTATATTAGAATTTATGAAAATATTTGTAATGATATAAAATAAATGAAAATATTGGTGGTTTGAATATAGAACACATGAATCTAATACCACAAACAATATTAATAATCCAGTCAAAGGCTATAAAATGAGGTATTAACTCCGAATTGTTTGAACCGCCATCGATTCTTATGAAATTTGGGGAAGATTTAGGGGATGGACCAAAATGAATTTTTGACCCGGTCCCTGGTGCGTTTTTTCCTTGGGGTGAATACCACTCCTCGTGGGTGAAAATTTTGAAATTAGAAAAGAATAGAGTACTGGATTCTAAACATACAGGTTCACCTACTCTTTTTTCATGAAGTTCATCGTTATTTACTGTTGAGGTTGTACATTTTCGGTGAAAAATAGGCATCAGTTTGAAACATTTTTCCCAAATAACTCGGCGACCTTGCATTTTTTCGAAATAAGTTTCATGACAAAAAATCGTTAAATACGTTAAAAACCGTGCTGTGTGAAAGAAGGCGAATTAATAGACAGTTTTGTTTCTCCAGTTTGAACAGTGACAACACAGCTGTTTCATCATCTGGGTTGTTCCACTGATTACCTCATGAGAAGAGCGAAACAGCTGTAGACGTGCTGTCACTGCACTGTTCAACCTAGAGAACCAAAACAGTATTGATTAACTATAGACTGTAGTCAAGACTATATAGAACTAAACTTATATTGTTGAAGCTTTTCCAATATCCTTACACCTATTATATGCAGAATATCTCCAGCTACTCTAACCAAATGTTACCTATACCTATAATAATTACTTCACCACACACTTGTAAGTTGACTTCTGGCTCATAGATGGCAATACGACTACCATTTGAATTGAGTTTTATTAAGGGAAGCTCTCAATATATATAAAAGTTTAAATCTTATGTGTGAAAGATATACAAATAAAAACAGAATACATCATAGATACAAAGAACGAGTATTTCCTCTTTATGGTATCCTAAAATGGGTTGTTAATTATACGTGACATGTCGTTACAATGTCTACAGAATAATCTATTGTTTAATTAATTTTATGCTTCAAGTGGAATTAAGTATATACACTACCATTTACCAGGGCAGCGCAAAATATCATCGGCTGACTATGAAACAAACAACTTAACTTAATTTTTCATAATAATCTACCCTTACATCAATAGGTAATAGCCAGTGGGGCCATATCTGAACTATACAGAAGGTGATCGATTTGTTAAAATCTACAGTCCCAAATTTCGGCTTGCGTCTCTAGTATAGAAGATCTGCGCTGAGTCAATATCCTCTATAAAACAAGATCTACCGGCTTGATCGTGACGTGACAAGCCAGAGGCTATGGTGCAGCTGGTATGTACGTTGCGGCACAATGCTGCTAGTTTTTAGGACATATATAAGGACTTCCTGTTTAAACGGGGTTGCCAGACATGAACTGAGTCCTTATTTGCACCCCATTTGCATCTTTTATTGGAAAAAAAAATTTATAAACAACAACCATCCATATCACATACGAGTTATTATTTTAAAAATTACTACTCTATGTATTATGATGATTACCAACTACTACATACATTACTACATACATACTCCATACCAACAAATCACCATCATCTGGGGAACCATGGTTCAATAAAATCTATTCTAGGGCCGTCCCTTCAAAACAAACAGCATACCATCGTTGGCGCGGGAACCCATGCCTGGAGAAATATCTGCATTCACACAATAAACGCTTCGAAAGAAGCATATACCGCCAAAATAAGATCAAAGCTTATCGAATGCTTGAATCGCTCCCGCTCGTTTTGGACTTTCGCCAAAGCCATTGGTAGATATTTCACTCCCTCCCCTAACCAAAGATGATGACACACTGGCTACTACACCTCAAGAAAGAGCCAATATTCTTGTTAACATGAGTGTTAACTACAAAAAAGGATAAAACAGGAGAAGATTATCTTCAAAATTTTATTGGTTGAGAAAGAAGGATATTGCTTACCTTATTATTAAATGCACAAGTAACACAAGTTTCATTCATTATTTTCTACCAAGATAATATGATAAGCTGAGCAGTTGATTTGGAATGCTATATATTTGAACCAAATTGAGGGCTATTTTAACATTTTGACGTTCCAAATTTGTAGGATAGAGACCTTTCAAAATCAAAGAAATCTCAACATTTTGAATACGGGGGTAGTTTTCATAGCGGGTATTGAAACAAAAAATCTGAAATGTAGTAGGTATGATTTCTCATCTTGTTTCGAATATACTGTGAGAAGGAAATTTCCAGAAACGGTTTATAAACTTAATAAAGTATAATTTTGTTACAAAAATGACCCCTAGTATGTTTTTGGGTAGCTGATCACGATTCCGCTGTTAGTTTTCTCGGAAAACTCCTTCCAGATGGGAAATTTGGGATTTTCCATCTGGAGAATTTTTTGGGAAAAATAACAGCGGAATCGTGATCAACGACCCAAAAAACCTACTAGAGGTCATTTTTGTATTAAAGTTATACTTTATTATTCATAACCGTCTCAGGAAAATCTCAAATTTCCTATCTGGAGAGAGTTTTTGGGAAAAATAACAGCGGAATCGTGATCAGCGACCCAAAATACCCACTGGATGTTATTTTTGCAACAATATTATACTTTATTATTCCTAACCGGCTCAGGAAAATCTCATATTTCCCGAATTTTCCATCTGGAAAGAGTTTTTTGGGAAAAATAACAGTGGATTCGTGATCAACGACCCAAAAAACTTACTAGAGGTCATTTTTGCAACAAAATTATAAATTATATGTTATATATATATTTTCCAAATTTCTCATCTGGAGGGAGTTTTCCGAGAAAAATAGCTGCGGAATCGTGATCAGCGACCCAAAATCATACTGGGGGTCGTTTTCGGGTCTTAATTCATTAATTTTCTAAACTTTTGGATTGTTTTTATAAGAATGCTCCTCTGAGAGGTTGAAACCCCGTTTTGGGGAGGTAGAAAAGTCGACCCCTGCGGTCTTGATAGTCATGAATGATCTATGGGGTATTAGGAACAAAATGCAAAAAAAAATTCGAAATTCTAGCTTACAATATTTTTTTTCTTTTTCTGGTTCGTTGCCTGGACTAATAGACTTTAGTATGTTATATTTCAAAATTGGACTTTTTTCATTATCCAAGAAGGTCTAGAAGTTTCTTCTGAACATTTTTTAACATTTCTCAAAAATGTCCCTCGTATAGATTGAATGCAAATAGATTGAAATTGAATCTTGGAATTTCATGGGCCTCATCAGCAATTTTTTTATATTTAATTTTAACATATCGTTTTACTTTTATCGAGGAATTTTTTATTATTACTGACGGTATAGTATTTTTAGGTTAGGTTACTTTGTCTATTAGAGGTGGGCGATTCGACTCTTTTCAGTGATTCGTATCAAACGAATTCGTATCATGAGAAGATTCGTACTAAGAGATTCGTACCACCGTACATGTCGTATCGCCAGTGGGGATTCGCCACCATCGACCGGGACCGATCACTCTGCCGTTTGTCGGATGGCGGCGTCGGCCCTCTACTACATCAGTACATTTCGTATCGATGTCGACCGCCGTACAATTCATTATTCATTTAGTGGAGTAGTATTATTTTCAGCAGATTCGTATCATTATCAGATCAGTTGTTTTAATTTATGAATTGGTTGCTATTTTGGTTGTTATTGCTTAGACTTTAGGCTTCCAGACGACTTAGAGGTAACATTTGAATGTTCAGTAATTTATTAAATGAAATTAAAATATAAAATATTACAGAAACGGACTAAATATGAATAAAACTAGAAGTTTTATTTGGAACCATTTTGAGAAAATTTCGCCTATAAAAGCAAAATGTAATTTTTGTTCAACTTATTTTTCTATAAAAGGTTTATTCCATGTAATGAAAAGAAGTTTGTGCATTGTAGCCACTTCGTTGCCAGCGGAGCGAATTTCCTCTAAAGGGGGTTTAACAATAATTGAAGAAAAACGCTCAAGATTGATCAAATAAAGTGTCACAACTATTGTTTATAAATTTTAAATAATTTCAAATATTTGATTATTTTCTTGTATTCTACTCTTTGTTATTCCATTTTGATTTTTGTTAATGAGTGGAAGTACCTAATTATTTATGCAACACCAAAGAATCAGAGATTTACTTTATTTTATTTTATGTTACCTAGGTACAATTATTGGTCATATTCCACTTGTTTTGTTTTATATTTAAATATTCATTTTGTAATAAAATCTAATAAATGTTTCTAATTTGGTTGAAAAATATGTTAGTTTATCTTGGTTATCTCTCGCATCACCATCACATTGCAATACCAAAGTTTCATATTCGTATCAACCGTATCGGTCCGACCGCAGTCGACCAAGAATCATTTCAAGAGATTCGTACCTTTAGTATAGATTCCGATGTTCGGTATTCGTATAGAATATGGTACCACTATTAACGTCAAAAGCAGAGCGTTTAATTTAGTGATAAAGTCGAAGCATGGCATGTTAATATCGCACTAATATATCATTTCACCACAGATATATTATCTGTGACTTCATACCGGTACCGCGGTTCACCTACACAGAGACTTAACCCCTTTATACGAAATATATGATACGAGATACGAATCTTCATTCTTTTTTGGATTCGCACCATACGAATCACTGGAAGGATTCGTATCAATGATACGAATCATACGAGTACTACCCATCTCTATTGTCTATATTATGGTACCTGTTTGGAGGATTAAAGTCTCTAATATAGCGTATTCTGGAGGCCTAGAATCAGAAGAAAATAACCCATCATATACGACACAAATATTATAAGATCACATAATTAATCTGAGTGCTCTTGCTTTCATTATCTAAAGAATAGGTCTTCAACTATAAATGAATGAAACAACACGATACTGGTCATGAAAATAATACAACTTGCGATGATTTTGTAAATATAATGTATTTAGTAGAGGAATAAGTTACATAATATTATCCAACAAACGAGACTATAACACATAGAACATAGATATATATCATTAGTTTGTAACAATAGTTTTTATTTGAATATAAAATTTAAATTACCTTTTCCCGTATTATAGGAAGCCACTTCTTGATCTGGTCGAATTATTGAGGTTTTTAAAAAGTCTTCATTGATTTGGATGATACTGAGTTATATGTTTTCATGGGTGAGAAATATATTCCTGTTTAACTTTTTAACCTTAGATGACTATTAACTCATGAATTCTAGTCTTCTCAAAAAGTAATGACCCCCATATAACTATACTATACTGCTGATACCAACATTTGGTATCAGTAGTTTTCTTAAGAACCCATAGAATGAATACCAGCAGCAATTTGATATTTTTCAAAGATTTTGGATTTTTGATTTGCTATAACGCAGTCATAATACACTTTCATACATGAGAAATTCGATTCTACCATTAGTTTTTCCCTCAGATGCTAATGCAACATTTTGCAGCGTTCCGAAATCCTGAATTTCAGCCATCCCATAGATAAATTCACTTTTAACATGACTAATTCACCCGAAATTGGTATCGACAACCTTCTGAGATCCCGCAGAACAAGTTCCATCAGTTACATGACCCTCTCTAATTTTTTGCATTTTTCCAAATTTCATAAGGGGTATGGAAAAATATTGAAATTGATCGATCTCAACGATTCCGCTATAACGCCGTCGATTCTACCATTAGTTTTTCCCTCAGATGCTAATGCAACATTTTGCAGCGTTCCGAAACCTTGTATATTTTAGGTAGAATTTTATTTATTTAATACATGTTGCGAGTCATCAGACTGTCCAGATAATTGAAATTTGGTTGCTACATTATAATTGAGAACCTACTTCAAGTGCTGCATTACTATTTTAGTTTTCATTTATTAATATTTCAAATTCTGAAGATTTATCTAACTGCAAGTGATAGAATTACCGAATCAGCTTGTGAAGGATTCCCCCTCAATTGAAAGATCAAAGAAAATAATTTAATACATTTTGTGAGACATCAGACTGTCTCAAGATAATTGATGTTTGTTTGATACTTTCTAATTTGGATCCTACATGAAGTGCTTCATTACTATTTTTGTTTTCATTTATTATTTCAAATTCTGCCAACGATAATGTTTTATTCAATCAAGTCTTATCTAAATGCAAACGAAATCATTTTGAAGTGATTCAAATTTTACTTTCACTTTAATGCAAACATTTTGGTTATGATTAAACAATGGTAAGTGTGTTTAATTTCATATCGTGCTTGGCAAACTAATAGTATTGATCTTATTTGTTGCCAAGTCAGTTCTAAAATATTTAAGGATACATCCAGTATGTCTGGGGGTTACGGAAACTCCTGTATGCTGCTCTTCAAGAACGAAGAATGAAGTATCATTTCGTACATCTTAATGTAACACATTATAAAATAATTCAGAGTGTTATCACATAATTGTTTAAAAGAGCAAAGTGAATCTTTTCACGGGTAAAGTATGATATATGGGACAATCTAAAAAGACAAAATTTGAATAGTTATAGTTAAAATGATCAATGAATTACAGAGTACATTCGATATGGAAGCGCGGAAAAGCATTTTCAGAGATCACCATTAGATGAAAAATAATTATTATCAATACTGATGCTATATTATATATATTTGGTTACGACTAAATTTCCTGTATTCCATGCGGCAACGTCATCGCAGGTTAGTTTGTTAAATATGGGTAAATGCTGATGCTATATAAACATTTGCAATTGATAGTGTTTTATTAAATTTTCTGGTAAATAATTTTTCACAAATATGCCTTTACGCGGTCAAAAACAATTTTAACTGTGTGTAGTAAACGCCCCAGTTCGCGAAAAAAAATTAAAAATGCAAATTTACACTGTCCCATATACCATACTTTAGAGGTAATAAACATCTAGAAAAAGTAAATGTTTGTACTTGGAGACCAGTTTGATTCTATTGGATGAACCTTTCCCTCCATCTATTACTAATTTTATATTTGAAATCAAATACATACTGATTTCCTTAAATCCGATTTGTTTCAAAGTTTTATGTTATTAAAATCAATCTGACCTGAACATTTAGTTCGAATTGTAGTAATTTACTGACTTCATAATCGAAATCAAAATAATTTTGTAAGTTCCAACTCGGTTTTCATGCAATTCGTGATTTTCTTAAATCCGTTTTTCCAAAGTTGCAATCTTTTTAAATCAACTGAATCAAGCTAATCTGAATGCTACATCTGGTTCGAATTGTAGTGATTTACTAATTTTATAATGAATATCAGAATTATTTTGTTAATTCCAACTCGGTCTTCATGTAACTCGTGCTTGGTCATAGTGTAAGATGTGTTGCTTGTATATAATAATTCCTTTAAATCCGTTTTGTTCAAAGTTTTATGTTATTAAAGCCAACTGAACGAAGCTAGTCTGGATGCTATATTTGGTTTGAATTAGAGCAATTTACTTTTTTTACGATCAAAATTAAAATTATTTGGTATTTCCAATTCAGTTTTTATGCAACTCGTACTTGCTCATAGTGTAAGATGTGTTGTCTATGTATAAGGATTTCCTCAAATTATTTTTGTTCAAAGTTTCATGTTATTAAAATTAACTGAATTAAGCTAACCTGACTGCTATATTTGGTTCAAATTGTAGCAATTTACTGATTTTATGCTTTATTATTTTGATGCAATTCGTTCTAGCAGACACTGTAAGATATAATCAAAGTTTATGTATATTCAATGTATGTGTACAATAAAACTAATAAATCTCTGGGGTGCGGGGCTTTATTATTTTGAGGTTCATAGTAGATTCGATTCTGAGAAGATAACCAAGGTAAGATGTTTTGTGAATTCAATTATAGTCAGTACCATTTAGCATTGTTTACACCAGCACTGATTTGATATGGCTTATTTTTGTAATAACGTTTATCACGCTGATACCATATTCAGAAATTGTAGCAATTTCATTAGGCAACGAAACGGAAGTCTCTGCATCTGTTATAACAGCCGGCACAATTCATATTGTCCGACATTCCTTAGCCTAATTTGACCTTTTTTCTTTCGTAGACAACACTTGCTATTCTATATTGTAAGATATGTTGCCTATTTATGAGTTACGTCGGCTACAGCTGCAACTCCCCTTCGTAAGATGTGTTGCCTATATAACAATAGATCACAACTACTTTTCAGATTTACAAATCAATTCTTTCAAAGATCACGTTAATGAGCAAGTGAAATTTAATTAATTATATCCTTCAGAAGGACATTCAATTCTCAATACACAGACTGTTTAATTGTTGACTATTCAATTGACATACTGAAATTGTTTCTACCCTGTTTTAATATGACGAGTTGTGTTCAACGTTTTGAATCATTCTAAATCTATTATTCCTGAGTTTGAACAACTTTTTCCAATGTCATAGCTTGACATAAGAACTAAATGAAACATAATACATTATAATAACTTTGAATTTTTATCTCATCCTTCAGAAAGACATTTAATTCTCAATACACAGATTGTTTAATTGTTGACAATTAAATTGAACTACTGAAATTGTTTCTCCTCTGTTTGGACACAATTCGTCATAGTCAATGTTTTCAATTATTTCAAATACAGGCTGTTCAGTCTTGAGAGTATCAGTGGTTGGCTATTAACAATGATAAGTGCGTATAATAGATGTGTGTTTAATTTTATATAATGCCCCTTTCGGCATATGCGCAGCGTACTGACCAACCTCGTAGTTTTAAAAAGTCACATTTAAAGCTCCACACGACTTAAGTCTGCCACCAATACCTTAGAATGCTGGAAAATCAAACATTACTTTCTTATAAGCTTTTATTCGGCGGTACTTTCCAGGTTAACTGGAAATTCTCGACAAAAGCCATAAATTTTATTCATGATACAATGCTATAAACTAATAATGCAATGGTATATTAATATGCAACACAAATGCTATAAACTGTTTATTTTGTATTACAAACCACGCTTTTGATAATTCGATTGACAGATACTTTCCATCTTAACATCGTCTGTATCACAAGGATGATCTAACACTCCTCCAGACAAAAGAGCCATCTGATTATTAAGCTCTGCTAGTTCTTGGTACAAGATGTTTTCTTTCTTCGCCAGCATTCTGTACCTACCCATTTGGGGATCGTAGAGATGGGCGTCACAATGGCAATAAGGTTCGACCAGTTTAGCGACATAATAATTATTAGGTTTCGTCTTTACTGGAGGTTGCGACGGCCTGCTGGTCAGCGGCTTGGGATAGGGCCATTTGTAGTCGCTCTTTTGCGTAGAAGAGAAAGTGTCATTGTCCACCGTCATCTTTCCGGTTTGTCCGGGACTTCACAAGAAGCTGTGGTCGCAGAAAATTTTGATGGTGATCAATCTTAGAAGTGTTAAAATGACATACTCGCAATCAATTTCATCACTTGGAGCGATAAAAATTTTCAAAACCGCGAACGCGCAAAATACGCTAAATTTTGGGACAATCTTGTCAAAATCAAACGACAAAAGCGACCATGGCAGCTTTTGAATATCGTGAAAATCGACAAAAGAATAGATCGCAATTATTATTGAATGCGGCCATTACAATCAAATTTTTTAGATTAACCGAATAATCGCGCTCGGTTTATCAAACCTCGGTTAACCGGTTTTCGGTTGGAGTTAAGAAAGCTGTTAACCGAAAACCGGTTTTGATTTTACCGGTTTCTGCCAGCACTAATTTTAACCCATTCAAAATTCAGAAAATGTAAGAAACAATTAGAATTATATCATATTTTATTAGTTCAATACAAAATTTATCAAACATGGATTATACGAAAATTAATTAGGAAATAGTCAATTTTCTATTTGTCTTTAACGTTGCATTCTTGATTCCATTCCACTATATCCAAACGCAACGGTGTCAAATTTTCGAGTAGACTATCAAAGTTACAATTCAAATCGCAGAATTTCAATTTCAGCTGCTCAGCTTCCTTAGTTTCATGTGATCTCTTATAGAACACTTTCAAGTACTTCTCTCCTTCAGGGTTTTTATATAATTCGAACATTACCGCACTGGAATAAGATGGAATATGACGTTCAACGTTCGCCTGCAAGACGTTAATCAAAATATCAGCCAAGTTTGTTTGATGTCCAGATATTAAGCCAAATTTCGGATCCACACTATTAACGGTTCGGTTATTTTGGAGACGACTTAGAATTTCATCTAATAGGGGACCGTTGGACAATCGTGCCAACGCTGGAGTGTAAGCATTAATTACTACGATGAGTTCTGCTAGAGGCTTCAGTTTCTCAGGGTATACTCCATGGGTCCATTCTGGTAACGTAAAATTGAATAGTTCTTCCACTCGTAAGGCGTCGTAAGGATTTGTAATATCATTAAATGTTGTTACGTTGATTCCCAGTTTTTCCGTCAGCAATTTGTACAAATCGGAATTGTTTTTATCATAATTTACGAAATATTCAGTGGCTAATAAATCTTCCATCAGTTCATCCCATTTCGGACAAGGTTTTCCTTGGTAAACGTAAGGGTCCTGATCGTTTGGGAAAGTGTGTATGGGAATTGGCTGCCATAATAGATCTTTGTTCCATACTTGGCTCTCAACTGGAGGGTATAACCCAGCTAGAGTTGTGCCTGCGGACATGGAGCAACGATCCTTGTCCGAGGAAAAGACGTAGATATCTTCCTCCGAGTATATGGAAGGCAGGAAACCATTATATCGTGTTCGTAACCACTGTCCAAGTTCGTATTGTTGGATTTTACCAAGCTGAAATGATTGCATTATAATTATCTTAAGCCAATCATTAAGAATAAATAATATTTTGTGCTCATTTCGTGTTTTAAGTAAGCCATTTTAGGATATCGCACAAGTTTAGAAGATTCTGATTTTAACTCGCAGGCAAAAATACTTTTTCCTTGGAATACAATGTAATAAATTGGAATTAGGGAAATCGTAGCTTCTCATTATTAAGGTGGCCTGTGGTATGTGCGATAATCTTATCGAGTTAAGGCGGTAATGTTAGTCTGGATTGAAACAATGAAAGTCTTTTGCCGCCGAAGATATGAGCCGATACTCTGTACTCACACGAAGGTGTTATCAATAAAAACTATGACATCAGCGAAAACAGGGAGCTGGGAATAAAGGTATAATCGGGTTGAGAAGTAAGGGGGTATAGAGGCTGTGCTGTTTTGATAAAACTCTTTCTTCAAGAGGGAATAAGGCAGTCCGGGCCGGTCCATACTCAAGACGCGTATCATTAAAGCCGAAGTAAATTCATTCATTTCTCAAAAGGATAAAATTTGGTGATTAAGGTGTAATGTGTTAATTAAATTAAATTGTTAAGTAGTTCAGTTCAGAGGACAGCCGGGGACTCCGATGTGTTATCATCGTTAAAATAATTAAATTCGTTCTATATCATTGGCACCGACTTGACCGGTGAGTTAAAAGTAGTGAGTGTTAGGGGAAGGTTAAACAACAAGGGGGGTAAGTCTTAGATCTAGATAATTACAAAATACAACTGTTTGGGTTGGACTGATACTGCATAATTTCCGCTGAGTAGAGTATTAATGTGGTAAAGGGTTGTAAGGGACTTTTGTTTGAGATTCAATCCAGAAACCACTATTCCTTTGTTTACGTTTTCACAACGGTAGAGGTTAGTAACCATTTAGTTTAGTTGTAATATTCTCTAAATATTCATATAATTATATTTCGTCATACTAAAATTATTGACAATAAATCCAGGTCATAAGTCGATTGGTTTGATTTAATAAATGAAACAACCCAAAGTTTACCTATAAAGTGATAAGCATTGATAG
Source organism: Endomychus coccineus (assembly GCA_958510875.1). NCBI lineage: Eukaryota > Metazoa > Arthropoda > Insecta > Coleoptera > Endomychidae > Endomychus > Endomychus coccineus. The sequence goes on along the minus strand of OY294071.1, from coordinate 4,649,610 downwards.
TATCGGAGGGTTCCTGCTTAACCTCTTAAAAAAAGTAGGTGGTGGCAGCATATCATAATAATGAATAAAGTAGTTGAAAGTTAAGATTAATTGCCTGAATGCAAATTCCGATTATTTGCTGGAAGCCGTGAGGACACGCACTACCAAAGGAGCGCTGTGAGGTTGACAGTGGAGAGGGTCAGTAGTAGAAAGTTAATAAATTACAACAATTAAAACAAAGTAATGGGTGTATATTACAACAACACTACTACAACAGCATATGAAGATTCATACATGTCCATAGATTCACGAAGAAGTTCTGTGGACCACAAAGGTACTTGGTACTTGCGTCCAGCGGAAAAAAAAGCATGACTCGTAATACTTACATTAGTGAGTTGCCCAAATCCTACGGGCCAGACAGATCTGTTTCTGTGAGGATCGTTGGGATATGGTTGATGATTTGGTGTTCTATCACCATGCCGAAACAACTGCAAAAATTAAGTGTATGTTAGAAACGATATGAGGTAAAAAATTTCCATTAAAAACGTCCAGCAAGTATAATAATCGCTTTTGCTGGCAATCCATTCCAGACTAAATATTTATTTCATGAATATCGATTTCAAAATTGTATTATCTTTAAAATTTCTAGAATGCTTTCGAAATATAGTTTGTATTTATCAATTAAAGCAGGCGAAGAAGCGAATGTAATGCCTATTATATTGGTAAAACAGACACCATTTGAAGTTTCTGGACTTTGCACAGCGTTTTCCTGATTTAAAATCTAAATATAATGTACCAGATTTGAGTAGTGAAAGTTAAAAACCTAATCTTTCCGAATCAAAAGGAATATTTTAGCACAATAACTCAAAATATTTACTTAATGATAAGTAATAACAAACATTTATCCCCCAAACTTCTCTACTTCAGTTGTGGCTAATTCCTTCTGAATAACTTTTAATTTTCCAATTAGTGGACAAGTCCCTGTTTGGAAGGACGCTCCTTAGTATTTGGCAATAATGAAAACCCTTGAGCATTTGTCTCATGGAAGTCCGAATAAATTAGAAATAATAACATAATTCTAAATCATTGTATATATGAGATAGTTCCCTACGTAATTAGATTGCAATTTAAAACGAAAATAAATATTCAAAATCAATCTTACCACAACTACTGATTCCAATTCATCTTCTGCATCAAGTGGATGGGCCACTGTCACTGTTGAGATTACAAATAGAATAATACATTTTAGGAAGTACATTCTGACGATTTATCTTAGGTTAGATATGGAACCAAATTGTAACTTAGAATGTTGTCTTCAACTTGCTCTAAACGTATTATATACCTATCGTTACATAATTATATTGATAATAGGATATATATCACCAGAAACCTCTTGAATTTTTCAGATGAGGAATCAAAGTTCAATTTGTGTAGATATCATTGTATTTGTTTATCTACATATGTCAAGTACTATCCACTTCTTTATAATATGATACAAAATTACAATTAATCGAAATCTTTCTAGATATCATTTCATGGATATATTCTTCGTATTTCAAAATTCCAGGAGAATTAGGCAAGCAGTTGATGAAGAAACAAAATAAAATGATTTGAACAATGTTGGCTGAAGGTTGAGAGCTATTTTTAACGGTTGCAGTATCATCATCCTGTGATCTGATTTGCAATATAGTTCTCTCATTTGCTCTTAGAATATAAGGCAAATTATTGTACAATATAAAATATTGCAACAAAGGATGACGCAGGGCGATAGGCTGAGGCCTTCGGCATTACCTATGGTCTCGAACAGTTAATTAATAAACCAACACAAATCCCTGATAACAACTATCATGATACCAATAGGCTTGACTTATTCCTCAGTAAAAATTCAGATTCCTAGGAAGTATAGGTCCGTGCAACATTGGGAAACTCTCACCATTCACTCATCACTACGACCTGTCCCTATATTACTCCACGAACCAATTCCAACACTTCCACGCAGCTTGGCATTACAACAATTTTCTTAGAGTTTCCTTGGAGAAGCGTGTGTTTTGAATCTGATGACCCAACACAATGTGTAATAGATTACAAGCTTTTCTTTTTATTAATGGCATTTTCAACTTGAAAATATCTTCCCCAATAGTCGTGCCGTGAATACTATCAATATCAAGAAGTTCTTCATATACTTCATACCTTTTATCTACTCCTCGAATAAAAATTAACACCTGCGCAGTATCTGACACATCCGTTGACTCATCCAAGGCCAGAAAAAACCGCTCAAGATGTCTATTTTTGTCAGTTGAGATGATATATTTTCTGCGATGTTTTCTACCCTCCGAGCCACGGTGTTTGCTGACAAACTGAGTTTTAAATAAATTTACCCTTTCGGGGCACATTTCTTCGGCTACTGCAGTTACGCCTTCTTACTAGACACAATTACGAAATATTCAAAGTTCAATTGATCTTTGAATGTTTGGCAGTCACTGTGTATTTTTCTCTTCTTTTCCATACTAGTAAATCATACACAAAAACAACAAGTCAAATCAAAATACTGTTACGAAAATGTCTTTTAAACACGCACAAACACGGTTTAAGGAGTTATACATTACTTTATTTCACAACAGACAGTTTCGCTTCCTTCACCTTCCTTAGGCGGACTGACTCGCGGTCGCGCCGCTAGCCTTTTTATACTTCAATTACTGCCACCTAGAAGGGAGTGGAATACACTAGAACTTCCCGAAACAACGAGATTATTCGCGAATGTTTAATTGTTACTGCGCTTTCGAAAGTACTACTAGCGCAATCTGTTAGCGATATTTCGATATTTTTTCGAATTTACAAGCGTATGCTCGCTCAGGGCACGTACTCGGCCCCCTGGAACTTACTGGAGTAAACAGTATGGCCCTAAGGCTGGAAAGTTTGGAGACTCGTGGTTTTTAAATTATCAACTGCCTCTCTAATACCTCGGGATTTTTGAAACATATTCATGAGATGACATCAAGAAAGATTCCAATTAATTATGATATTGTATCATATTATAAAGAAGTGGATATTACTTTACATGTTTATTATAAACATATAAACAATACAATGGTATCTACACAAATTGAACTATGATTCGTCATCCAAAAAATTCAAGTGGTTTCTGGTGATCTATATCCTATTATCAATATAGTTACACGTTTATAGCAAGTTGAAGACAACATTCTAAGTTACAATTTGGTTGCATACTTAATCAATGATGAATCCTCAGAACGTACTTCCTAAAATTTATTATTCCACTTGTAATCTCAACAGTGGCAGTAGCTCATCCAGTTGATTCAGAAGATGAATTGGAATCATGTGTGTGAAGTGAGCCTGTGTAAAGCCCAGCCTCACATCGATTTGGCAACACTGCGCCATTTTAACTTAAAGCTTCTCACACATGGACACATGTTTAACATGAATCGGAAATGTAATATTTCATTGTAGGAAACACTATTAATTTTAAGTAGATCCCGATGCAACCATACTTTATACGGCTTAAACGAAATAGCACATTCCTGAAGAAGTGAGATTTCATTTGCTACTATACACAATACAGCACAAACGAGATAACATACTTTGAAAAAATAAAAACTGAGACTTCTCACGAACTTTTCAATTTCTTTTTGAGAAAGGACCCATTCAGCATTCAGCATCTCTGTCACTGTGCATTGATAAAAGATACAATGTACATTCCTGATGATGTTAGCTTAAAATTGACACTTTATACAATAGGGCACAAACGATACAGCGAAGAAGTTAGAAATAAATCACGGAAGGATCACCATTCCTGCTTCAACTAATAGTTATACATATCAAAATAAATGAATGCCAAATAACCAAATAGTATGCCTTAACTACTGATTCAAAAAAATACAGCTTAATCCGTCAGAATAATCAAAGAAGGAAAAACGAAATCGAGCCTACAAACCATTAAAAGAGGGTCAACGATACAGAATGAACATGAATTATTTTATGGAAATCTATAAATCCTAACCGAAAATACAGACACTCCTCCTAATCGTAAATTATTCTCATTGTGGAACATTTTATATATATCTGTTATCCCAAATAAACATTACAGAGAACTGTCTTATCATGAATCATTCTTATAGAAATCTATGACTGAATAAAAATTGCAGACCACTGCCTAACTACAACTCTAAACCAAAATTACAACAACTATCTAGTCCTAAATCATTATTATAAAAATTTATAAATCATGAATAAAAAGTACAGAAAACTGATTGATAACCTATTACATCACCTACACGTAATATCGATATCGAACATAAATAAAAAGTAAATTGTATCGAGTGATATTTTTAGTAAAACGAATTAATAACAAATTCTCAAGTAACAAATAAACTAAAATAAAACTCATTATTGAAAAGAAAATACATAAAATGTTCTAGGAGATATATTATAATGTAATAATTATTTTTAATACATAAAGATGGGATAGTCGACTTGTTGATTATGCTGACCGATGTTCTAATAATAATAATTGACTCTGATATCTGAAGAACTTTCCAAATAAAGGAATAAAATGTTTCGGAATTATTAAAACTAATGAAACTCCAATTAATTAATAAACAGTTTGTACATTGAAATCTAACAGACACACAGAGGAAAAACAAGTTGAGAAAGTGAATTGAATAGCCAACATTTCAAACTGTCTGTGTATGAGCATGGAATTGTTGAAAAATCAAAATATGATTTCACAAAAATGAACATGTCATTAAAAGTCGAATATTTCGCATTCTTCGGAGTGACAACATGGATGTAATTTATTAAATTTCACTTGCTCATTAACGTGATCTATGGAAAAACTGATTCTGAAATATGAAAACCATGTCTTATATGAGCAACACATTTTATTACAGAGAAGCAGCTGTTGCTTACATTTTCTTTCAGCGAATTCGAATATATAAGTTATATTTCATATAAGTTGATCCTAATCTTAATAAATATAGCATGTAGGAGCTCTAGATTCTTGAATATGATCATAACGGCATCATAATTGGAACAGTGTTGAAGATTGACATCAGCTTCATAATTGGTAAAAGGAAAAATTAATCCACATCATTTTACGATATGGTGAAGCAACTGTTAAATAATATAGAAATAATTGAATAATTCTGATTCTATACGGGAATTGAATGTTTATAGCTTTGAAATTGAACGATATGTTTTAGGATGATCTAATATGAATTTGTAGGCAACACATATCACAATGCGCTGTAGCAAGTGTTGTCTGTATGAAAGTTAAAAGTTTGAAGCAACGATATAAATTAATGTGATCGTTAGATAACTTTTGTACAGGCAACATATCTCACACTACGGAGTAGCAAGTGTAGTCTATGTAAAAAATTGACTATATGTCTAAGCCATTATCTGAGCCAACTAAATAGATTTTTCAGCTGGTTGTCTATTAAAATTGCAATAATATTGAGTATGGTATCAGCGTCACTTGTTATAAGGAAAAATGAGCCATATCAAAACAAGTCTAGTGTAAGCGTTTCAATGTTAGATGGCACTGACATGTGAGATTGAATTCACAAAACATTTTACCTTGGTCATCTTTTCAAAATCAATTCTGCTATGAACCCCAAAATAAATAAGCCCCTCACCCAGAAGATTTATTAATTTTATTGTACCTACACATTTGAAATACATACACTTTGAATATCATGAAATAAAATGTTCTTATGGTAGGCAACACAACATACACCATGTGCTAGCACGAGTTGCATATAACCCATTAAGGAAGTGGAAAAATAATTTTGATTTCAAATATAAAATTAGTACAATACGAACCAAAACTAACTCAAATGGGTGATTATATATAAAATAAAATAATTTCTCATGAAATATTAGAATCTTATTGAATATACTTTGGGTACTCCTTTGGTATTTGCCTCATGTTTTTTAAAAGCTGTTGAGATTTATGACCTTTGATTATTTGCTGAAACCCAAACTTACTTTATTGCTGCTATTAATAATTATACCTGTGACGATTGATTTTCCCTGCAAGTGAAAGCTTCTGTGGATATTAAATGACTTATTGAGAAATCAGAATGTTTCAAGAAATTTATTTGCTACTTTTTAATTCGGGTCGTACTTGCAATGCTTCATTACAGTTTTTATATTTTCATGAAGATAATATTTTAAATGCAGGGTGTGCATCAACATCGATATACTTGAGATTTGTGTTCTGTGAATATTCATTCCCATCATATATAGGTAATTGTTTGAAAGTTCATATGCGATCCACAATACTTACTTCCTCTTCAAAATGGGCAAAACAGCTACTCCTGCTTTATCGAACAGATAAAAGGATTGCTTCAATAGAATCAAACTGGCCTCCAAATACAAACCTTCATTTTCAGTTAGTAGATATACTGGGCTAGTTCTACGACAAAAACCAAGATGGCGGCCATAGGGGTGTCGGTCCGGTGATAAGGATCGGTTGTTTGTAAAGAGTATACAGGGTGCGTGCAAAAAGTGTGTCACATGAAAGAGTATACAGGGTGTGTGCAAAAAGTGTGTCACAGGGTCACGTGACTAACACATGACAGCATGGCGGCCCTAAGGTACAGCTGTCATGGCGACCATAAGGTACAGCTGTCATGGCGACCATAAGATCCAACTGTCATGGCGACCATAAGATCCAGCTGTCATGACGACCATAAGATCCAACTGTCATGGCGACCATAAGGTACAGCTGTCATGGTGGACCCCTAAGTACAGATTGCGTTGTAGAGGTGTCGCCACCACATGACAGCTGTCATGACGGACCTATGGTACAGATTGCGTTGTAGAGGTGTCGCCACCACATGACAGCTGTCATGGTGGACCTATGGTACAGATTGCGTTGTAGAGGTGTCACCACCACATGACAGCTGTCATGGTGGATCTATGGTACAGATTGCTTCGTAGAGGTGTCGCCACCACATGACAGCTGTCATGGCAGACCTATGGTACAGATTGCGTTGTAGAGGTGTCGCCACCACATGACAGCTGTCATGGTGGACCTATGGTACAGATTGCTTCGTGGAGGTGCGAAGCACCTCTACGAAGCATTCTGCACCTTTGGTCCAGAAGGTATAGACCGATACGTGGAGATGGCGCCACCAGTTCGACTCGTCCGACTCATGCGGCTCGCAAACGACAAATGAAAGGTCGGAGATCATCGGCTACAACGTTTCGTGCGACTTCGCATAATATCGATGAGGACAGTATAGTTCAAGATGAAGTGTGTGGTGGTCGACATTCAGAGCTTCCAAATCTCATACCATGGAATGATAGTTAAGGAACTTGCTTTGGTGGATTGTGAGAAAAAGTTAGAAAAATATTTTCTATTCAAGTCACCCACACCGCTAAGTGAACTCGCAGAAAATCAAATGAAGCAAGTAATGTTTTGTGAAAAGTACCACGGAATTCCATACAACTCTGGATACCAGGACTATACTAGGATTGAGGAAATTTTCAAGGAAAATATTGATCCAAATAGCATCATATACGTTAGTGGAAAGGGTAAAGCCAAATTCATAGTGAACATCCTAAAAAAATTGGGGTTAGATCGCCAGGTGAAAGTCCTGAATTTGAAAGGTAGCTGTCCAGAATTTGTTCGAGGAAACTGTAGATATATCTGCCTTCATCACTCCACCCACAATAATTCTATGTGCTGCAGCGTAAACAGCTGGAAATTGTTTGAATATGTTACGAATGAAGATGCCCATCTAGATTTATTACGAGGGTTTCAAAAAATGGGGATGGGGGGCACTCTCCCCCAAACTGACTAGTATTGATATGTCTTTGGAAGAATACACACGTAAACTGTTTGAATTCCATGTGAAATTAGTAGCACTGAATAAAGACATAAAATTTTATGAAGATAAAAAGTTAACTATAAGCCAACTAGGTAATTTGAGTATAAGTGGAGGGGATGGTTGTGTTGAAATCAAATTTCATAATCCTAACCGCAATATTGAATGGGGTCCTATATACAAACGTACCACCTCGAGTGAATCGGATTTATATATGTCCCAACAAGGATGCCTTCGTTGAGAAGGAATGTAATAGAACTGAATGGCAACCCCTGGACCACCAACTAGTGTAACGTGCCGCGTTACGTGATTATATAGAACTATTTAATAAACGGATTAGATTTCTTTTCGTTAGTAATCATGCAACTGATTAATTAAAGACATCTGCTAGTCAATGATATCGATTTCTGAAACTACCGCTCATGTCATGAGATGTCACTAAATATCGCGAGTGGGGATATACCTCGGCGGAAATCGAAAAGACAGCATTGTGATTTGTGCTATGATCCCGGTAAGTCGAGAAAATTTGTTTCATTAAACTTTATATATCTTTTCTTAATTTTTCTTCCGAACTATTATCCACAACAGGCTATTTAATTTGATTTAGATTTGTAATTAGCGTCTGGATGTTTTGAGCCTGATTGTGATAATAGTTCAGTAGATTTATCTCGACTTGCTTGGGTGCGTGCAAATCCAATCCTTTGCGGATAGCATATTTTAGAATATCTTTTCCATCGTAACATCGATTGTTGTTATCTCTCGTGGTAGGATAATCTAACGTAACGTATGCAGGTTCCTTGATAATATTTCTGAACTCCTTGTAAATTTAATTCCGTATTGACACATGCTAATTTTTTTGGGACTCGTCCGAGTCACCATTTTGTAACTCTGATACGTAGTATTCAGAGTCGTCTTCGACTGCATCGTGCTATAATTAGATTTGGAATTTTTACAAGGTATTATTCAATTCTTGCTTATTGAATTAAAATTATCAGGATTGCTACGTTAGCGTGATAGCGAAATAGAGTGAAACATCAATCTGTTGCCAAATTAATTCAAGTTCTACTTATGTGCTAACCGGCAAATTCAACTTATTATTTACTTCCTTTCATTCACAATTTGATTAAATTACTTTATATTTTCTTTGTAGCATTCATTCAATTACCTATTATTTATTGCTTAATTTTAAGTAATTATTGTAACCTTTTTTCAGAAAGTATTGTATTCAATATAAATTGATATCTCTTCAAGATATCTATTTGTAATAGTGTTTTACATTTTTGGGAAGATAACCTTATCGGAGGTGGAATCATTTGGTTGTTCCGGCCGATGGTGTTACCTGTCCTTGTTCTCAAGTCAGGTACTGTTCGTTTTTTTTGACATTACAGGGAATTGAACGCTTGAGGGTCCTCACCCATTCACTCCTAGACGGTTTAGTGACTTTCCTGACAGGACCAGCTTCCAGTTCCTACGAGATCCAAGGAGGGTAACATTTTTTAGTCGATAGACCATTATTTCATGATCTGATTTTGTTGTTTACCAATATTGTATTCACTAATTTCACTGAGCCATTCGTGGACTCCTTATTACTTTCATATTCATTCTATCAAGTAATTAATTGTCTTAATTTTATCAAGTAATACATGTTATGAACTGTAAATTCATTTTCTGGTTAAATACCAAATTGTAATTCTTTACTTCGAATTTCACCTTTATTTATAAATTTATACTTTATATAAACTGTAAACTTGTTTCCTGGTTAATACCAAATTCTAACAGGAATAAATCAATTTGTTAAGTTGAATTTATATTGTTTTTCTAATTTCCATCAACTAATAAACCATCTCGTGGTGCTTGTATTCTAAGCTGTGAATTCATTTATTTTTATAGTTGTTCAGTAAGCAAGTGGCGCTCAAACAATTCACCAGTCTAGAATTACAAGGCACGTTTCACTACGAGCCCTGAGATTAACTATTTTAAATTGAGCTAGTGGGGTCAATTTAAACCGGCCTAAGCGGGTCCGTTTCACTGGCGCCCAGCATAGATGGGCTGCCGTTTCACACCCGTTTTACTTCCGTTTCACTGGCGCCCAACTCTTAACGTGGTCTCGAACATAGTTGATGGTTATTGAGAAAAATATAAATTAGAGGTGAAAAATTGGTCATTTTAGTATTTTTTTAGTGTGACTTTGATAACTTTACTTGAATTTGCATTTGAATTTTTCATATTTTTTACCTGTTAGTAGGTGTATTATTCACCTATTATTACTTTTATCTAGTGATGTTGAGATTTTCTGGAAATATGCGATCAGCTGTTTTCAGCTGTTTAGGTTCAGCATTAAATCCTATATTAGGTATTGCTGTTTTAGTTGTTCTTTATAGTTCATTGTTTTAAACAATGTAGAGTTGTGTTCATATGTGCTATTAATTTTTTTTTTCACTATGGTGAATTTTTAGTCAAATCATTTGGGTCAATTTTCAGTTTTTCAGTATGGGATACTTCCCTAATTTCTATTTAAACAGTTCTGGAACGCAATTTTGATACATTATCTTTCTTTTATAGCAAATGTCGAAAATCAAAATTTGGAAATTGTTCATTAAGAACCTTATATTGGAAATGATGACTGAGCAAAGGGATGGCAGTTACAGTGATGAGGAATAAGGTCCTAGCAGGTTGCTAATGTTGCGGTGGACATTGAGGTTGCATTTATGACTGTCAGTTTTGGGAAGTCTAGAGCCCTTAAGTGCCACAGTAGATGAATACTGTTAAGAAAGCTGCAAATTATTGGTGATCTGCGGGGGATCCTCTGTTGCTCTGATCTGCATCGGTCTCTCTTCTGTTCGGATATCGTTAAGTATCATTATTTATATTTTTTAAATTTACATTTTGATTTGTCGTGCTATTTTACATTTGAATTTTCATCGTATAGGTATCAAAATTTTTTTTTTCCATTTCAGTAACTGTTGTTTAGATTCTTTATATTTTGTTTTTTAGTAACACTCATTTTAGGGTTGATCACCCTTAAAATGTAGTTCAAGTTGGAAGTTTGACGAGTTCACTCTTCAAAACCTTATAGTTTATCTTTTGTATAGTTCAAGCTATAGTTTTTTTTTTGGATTACCCATTTATAGGTTTTGAATTTGGAAGTGTTACTTCTAAATTGGGTATGCTATTTTTGGTAGGTCTATCTTCTTAGTGTTGCGACACTCAGGAGTAGACTGATTTATAGGGAGTTATTGTCTGGGAAACGTATAATTTCAGAAATAAGCTCCAAATTATAGAGTCAATCCTAGAGTAGGCAATTTTTAATTTGGGATCATAGGGTCCAGTTGTTGCTGAAATTGGGGGTGACTATGAGTTTTTTGTGAAAGTAGGAAATATAAATTGGATTTAAGATCCCCTTCCCTAGAGTTTTCATGATTTAAACTCATTATAATAACGAGTTGAATTTTTCCAGTGTTACAACTTTAATTTGGAGTCTGACGGCTCATTGGTTGTAAAGAGTGAAAAAACTCGGTTATTTTTATAGATTATAGGTAATAGCATATCTTTGGGGTACATCAACTATAGCTGATTCAATTTTTAGTTTTTTTTTTTCAATTATTATCTTACCTTTTTGATTACCAAATGATTGTGATGATTCTCATATATATTTTTATAGTTTAGCACATATGAGCATATTTTTTTTTCTATGATCTTTGTGTCAGTGCCTACGTTTTAAAATGATAGGTTTTGTAAGATTTCTGGTTAAACCAGTTTTCTTTGAATTTTTTTAGGATCTTTTGGAAAATTATGAAGCTTCACTTCAAATTTTTAGTAAATTCTTGTTCAGTGTTGTATTCCATTCACTTTTTAGTCCGGAAAGTAGGGGACTTTTAATTGAAACTATTTTTTTGCGTGGGATAATTTAAGTGAAAACATCTATTCACTTTTGTGAACTAAGTTCACTTATGTGCCAGCCTCTTAATTATTTTCTTTCTAGAATCTGTAGAAGGCTAATGTTTGTGTCCCGAATTTTAAATTTGGATTATAGATATAGCTTTGTAATTTTAGTGAAATTACAAATATTTCATTAGTTCCTTCTTTCTGAGAATTTTTTTGAGCTGGTACATTATATTTTTTTATTTATTTTTTTTTTTTGTCAATTTTTGTTCCTATGGATTAAATCTTTATAGTATGTCTATCTAGAATTTGTGGATTAATCCATTTGGGATAGTTTACCGTATATTTTTTTAAATTTTTTCCTGCAGAGGATATATAGAATCACTTTTAGGGCTGTTAGCCACTACAGTGCATTATATTACATTTTTGTTGTTGATTTTTTTAGTTTCTCTTTTGGTGATGTTCACTAAAGTGTGAACAATTCATTATTATAAAATGCATAGAGCATTTTAATTTTCATTTTAATTTTTTAAATTAACTTTTGAGTGCCGTAATATTGGGATTGGTCATCCAATATTTATGTAAGGACCATAAAACTCCTTTTGAGTATCGTGATTCTGGAGTTGGTCAACCAGTCTCTACGTCAAGACCGATTTTTTTTTAGTATTCTCTTAAAAATTGTTGAAGCTTCACTTCAAAATTTTTCTCGTGGTAGAGGGGGAATGTAACGTGCCGCGTTACGTGATTATATAGAACTATTTAATAAACGGATTAGATTTCTTTTCGTTAGTAATCATGCAACTGATTAATTAAAGACATCTGCTAGTCAATGATATCGATTTCTGAAACTACCGCTCATGTCATGAGATGTCACTAAATATCGCGAGTGGGGATATACCTCGGCGGAAATCGAAAAGACAGCATTGTGATTTGTGCTATGATCCCGGTAAGTCGAGAAAATTTGTTTCATTAAACTTTATATATCTTTTCTCAATTTTTCTTCCGAACTATTATCCACAACAGGCTATTTAATTTGATTTAGATTTGTAATTAGCGTCTGGATGTTTTGAGCCTGATTGTGATAATAGTTCAGTAGATTTATCTCGACTTGCTTGGGTGCGTGCAAATCCAATCCTTTGCGGATAGCATATTTTAGAATATCTTTTCCATCGTAACATCGATTGTTGTTATCTCTCGTGGTAGGATAATCTAACGTAACGTATGCAGGTTCCTTGATAATATTTCTGAACTCCTTGTAAATTTAATTCCGTATTGACACATGCTAATTTTTTTGGGACTCGTCCGAGTCACCATTTTGTAACTCTGATACGTAGTATTCAGAGTCGTCTTCGACTGCATCGTGCTATAATTAGATTTGGAATTTTTACAAGGTATTATTCAATTCTTGCTTATTGAATTAAAATTATCAGGATTGCTACGTTAGCGTGATAGCGAAATAGAGTGAAACATCAATCTGTTGCCAAATTAATTCAAGTTCTACTTATGTGCTAACCGGCAAATTCAACTTATTATTTACTTCCTTTCATTCACAATTTGATTAAATTACTTTATATTTTCTTTGTAGCATTCATTCAATTACCTATTATTTATTGCTTAATTTTAAGTAATTATTGTAACCTTCCTTCAGAAATTATTGTATTCAATATAAATTGATATCTCTTCAAGATATCTATTTGTAATAGTGTTTTACATTTTTGGGAAGATAACCTTATCGGAGGTGGAATCATTTGGTTGTTCCGGCCGATGGTGTTACCTGTCCTTGTTCTCAAGTCAGGTACTGTTCGTTTTTTTTGACATTACAGGGAATTGAACGCTTGAGGGTCCTCACCCATTCACTCCTAGACGGTTTAGTGACTTTCCTGACAGGACCAGCTTCCAGTTCCTACGAGATCCAAGGAGGGTAACATTTTTTAGTCGATAGACCATTATTTCATGATCTGATTTTGTTGTTTACCAATATTGTATTCACTAATTTCACTGAGCCATTCGTGGACTCCTTATTACTTTCATATTCATTCTATCAAGTAATTAATTGTCTTAATTTTATCAAGTAATACATGTTATGAACTGTAAATTCATTTTCTGGTTAAATACCAAATTGTAATTCTTTACTTCGAATTTCACCTTTATTTATAAATTTATACTTTATATAAACTGTAAACTTGTTTCCTGGTTAATACCAAATTCTAACAGGAATAAATCAATTTGTTAAGTTGAATTTATATTGTTTTTCTAATTTCCATCAACTAATAAACCATCTCGTGGTGCTTGTATTCTAAGCTGTGAATTCATTTATTTTTATAGTTGTTCAGTAAGCAAGTGGCGCTCAAACAATTCACCAGTCTAGAATTACAAGGCACGTTTCACTACGAGCCCTGAGATTAACTATTTTAAATTGAGCTAGTGGGGTCAATTTAAACCGGCCTAAGCGGGTCCGTTTCACTGGCGCCCAGCATAGATGGGCTGCCGTTTCACACCCGTTTTACTTCCGTTTCACTGGCGCCCAACTCTTAACGTGGTCTCGAACATAGTTGATGGTTATTGAGAAAAATATAAATTAGAGGTGAAAAATTGGTCATTTTAGTATTTTTTTAGTGTGACTTTGATAACTTTACTTGAATTTGCATTTGAATTTTTCATATTTTTTACCTGTTAGTAGGTGTATTATTCACCTATTATTACTTTTATCTAGTGATGTTGAGATTTTCTGGAAATATGCGATCAGCTGTTTTCAGCTGTTTAGGTTCAGCATTAAATCCTATATTAGGTATTGCTGTTTTAGTTGTTCTTTATAGTTCATTGTTTTAAACAATGTAGAGTTGTGTTCATATGTGCTATTAATTTTTTTTTTCACTATGGTGAATTTTTAGTCAAATCATTTGGGTCAATTTTCAGTTTTTCAGTATGGGATACTTCCCTAATTTCTATTTAAACAGTTCTGGAACGCAATTTTGATACATTATTTTTCTTTTATAGCAAATGTCGAAAATCAAAATTTGGAAATTGTTCATTAAGAACCTTATATTGGAAATGATGACTGAGCAAAGGGATGGCAGTTACAGTGATGAGGAATAAGGTCCTAGCAGGTTGCTAATGTTGCGGTGGACATTGAGGTTGCATTTATGACTGTCAGTTTTGGGAAGTCTAGAGCCCTTAAGTGCCACAGTAGATGAATACTGTTAAGAAAGCTGCAAATTATTGGTGATCTGCGGGGGATCCTCTGTTGCTCTGATCTGCATCGGTCTCTCTTCTGTTCGGATATCGTTAAGTATCATTATTTATATTTTTTAAATTTACATTTTGATTTGTCGTGCTATTTTACATTTGAATTTTCATCGTATAGGTATCAAAATTTTTTTTTTCCATTTCAGTAACTGTTGTTTAGATTCTTTATATTTTGTTTTTTAGTAACACTCATTTTAGGGTTGATCACCCTTAAAATGTAGTTCAAGTTGGAAGTTTGACGAGTTCACTCTTCAAAACCTTATAGTTTATCTTTTGTATAGTTCAAGCTATAGTTTTTTTTTTGGATTACCCATTTATAGGTTTTGAATTTGGAAGTGTTACTTCTAAATTGGGTATGCTATTTTTGGTAGGTCTATCTTCTTAGTGTTGCGACACTCAGGAGTAGACTGATTTATAGGGAGTTATTGTCTGGGAAACGTATAATTTCAGAAATTAGCTCCAAATTATAGAGTCAATCCTAGAGTAGGCAATTTTTAATTTGGGATCATAGGGTCCAGTTGTTGCTGAAATTGGGGGTGACTATGAGTTTTTTGTGAAAGTAGGAAATATAAATTGGATTTAAGATCCCCTTCCCTAGAGTTTTCATGATTTAAACTCATTATAATAACGAGTTGAATTTTTCCAGTGTTACAACTTTAATTTGGAGTCTGACGGCTCATTGGTTGTAAAGAGTGAAAAAACTCGGTTATTTTTATAGATTATAGGTAATAGCATATCTTTGGGGTACATCAACTATAGCTGATTCAATTTTTAGTTTTTTTTTTTCAATTATTATCTTACCTTTTTGATTACCAAATGATTGTGATGATTCTCATATATATTTTTATAGTTTAGCACATATGAGCATATTTTTTTTTCTATGATCTTTGTGTCAGTGCCTACGTTTTAAAATGATAGGTTTTGTAAGATTTCTGGTTAAACCAGTTTTCTTTGAATTTTTTTAGGATCTTTTGGAAAATTATGAAGCTTCACTTCAAATTTTTAGTAAATTCTTGTTCAGTGTTGTATTCCATTCACTTTTTAGTCCGGAAAGTAGGGGACTTTTAATTGAAACTATTTTTTTGCGTGGGATAATTTAAGTGAAAACATCTATTCACTTTTGTGAACTAAGTTCACTTATGTGCCAGCCTCTTAATTATTTTCTTTCTAGAATCTGTAGAAGGCTAATGTTTGTGTCCCGAATTTTAAATTTGGATTATAGATATAGCTTTGTAATTTTAGTGAAATTACAAATATTTCATTAGTTCCTTCTTTCTGAGAATTTTTTTGAGCTGGTACATTATATTTTTTTATTTATTTTTTTTTTTTGTCAATTTTTGTTCCTATGGATTAAATCTTTATAGTATGTCTATCTAGAATTTGTGGATTAATCCATTTGGGATAGTTTACCGTATATTTTTTTAAATTTTTTCCTGCAGAGGATATATAGAATCACTTTTAGGGCTGTTAGCCACTACAGTGCATTATATTACATTTTTGTTGTTGATTTTTTTAGTTTCTCTTTTGGTGATGTTCACTAAAGTGTGAACAATTCATTATTATAAAATGCATAGAGCATTTTAATTTTCATTTTAATTTTTTAAATTAACTTTTGAGTGCCGTAATATTGGGATTGGTCATCCAATATTTATGTAAGGACCATAAAACTCCTTTTGAGTATCGTGATTCTGGAGTTGGTCAACCAGTCTCTACGTCAAGACCGATTTTTTTTTAGTATTCTCTTAAAAATTGTTGAAGCTTCACTTCAAAATTTTTCTCGTGGTAGAGGGGGAATGTAACGTGCCGCGTTACGTGATTATATAGAACTATTTAATAAACGGATTAGATTTCTTTTCGTTAGTAATCATGCAACTGATTAATTAAAGACATCTGCTAGTCAATGATATCGATTTCTGAAACTACCGCTCATGTCATGAGATGTCACTAAATATCGCGAGTGGGGATATACCTCGGCGGAAATCGAAAAGACAGCATTGTGATTTGTGCTATGATCCCGGTAAGTCGAGAAAATTTGTTTCATTAAACTTTATATATCTTTTCTCAATTTTTCTTCCGAACTATTATCCACAACAGGCTATTTAATTTGATTTAGATTTGTAATTAGCGTCTGGATGTTTTGAGCCTGATTGTGATAATAGTTCAGTAGATTTATCTCGACTTGCTTGGGTGCGTGCAAATCCAATCCTTTGCGGATAGCATATTTTAGAATATCTTTTCCATCGTAACATCGATTGTTGTTATCTCTCGTGGTAGGATAATCTAACGTAACGTATGCAGGTTCCTTGATAATATTTCTGAACTCCTTGTAAATTTAATTCCGTATTGACACATGCTAATTTTTTTGGGACTCGTCCGAGTCACCATTTTGTAACTCTGATACGTAGTATTCAGAGTCGTCTTCGACTGCATCGTGCTATAATTAGATTTGGAATTTTTACAAGGTATTATTCAATTCTTGCTTATTGAATTAAAATTATCAGGATTGCTACGTTAGCGTGATAGCGAAATAGAGTGAAACATCAATCTGTTGCCAAATTAATTCAAGTTCTACTTATGTGCTAACCGGCAAATTCAACTTATTATTTACTTCCTTTCATTCACAATTTGATTAAATTACTTTATATTTTCTTTGTAGCATTCATTCAATTACCTATTATTTATTGCTTAATTTTAAGTAATTATTGTAACCTTCCTTCAGAAATTATTGTATTCAATATAAATTGATATCTCTTCAAGATATCTATTTGTAATAGTGTTTTACATTTTTGGGAAGATAACCTTATCGGAGGTGGAATCATTTGGTTGTTCCGGCCGATGGTGTTACCTGTCCTTGTTCTCAAGTCAGGTACTGTTCGTTTTTTTTGACATTACAGGGAATTGAACGCTTGAGGGTCCTCACCCATTCACTCCTAGACGGTTTAGTGACTTTCCTGACAGGACCAGCTTCCAGTTCCTACGAGATCCAAGGAGGGTAACATTTTTTAGTCGATAGACCATTATTTCATGATCTGATTTTGTTGTTTACCAATATTGTATTCACTAATTTCACTGAGCCATTCGTGGACTCCTTATTACTTTCATATTCATTCTATCAAGTAATTAATTGTCTTAATTTTATCAAGTAATACATGTTATGAACTGTAAATTCATTTTCTGGTTAAATACCAAATTGTAATTCTTTACTTCGAATTTCACCTTTATTTATAAATTTATACTTTATATAAACTGTAAACTTGTTTCCTGGTTAATACCAAATTCTAACAGGAATAAATCAATTTGTTAAGTTGAATTTATATTGTTTTTCTAATTTCCATCAACTAATAAACCATCTCGTGGTGCTTGTATTCTAAGCTGTGAATTCATTTATTTTTATAGTTGTTCAGTAAGCAAGTGGCGCTCAAACAATTCACCAGTCTAGAATTACAAGGCACGTTTCACTACGAGCCCTGAGATTAACTATTTTAAATTGAGCTAGTGGGGTCAATTTAAACCGGCCTAAGCGGGTCCGTTTCACTGGCGCCCAACTCTTAACGTGGTCTCGAACATAGTTGATGGTTATTGAGAAAAATATAAATTAGAGGTGAAAAATTGGTCATTGTATTATTTTTTTTTTTCTCAATTTTTTTTGATCTTCTTGAATTTGCACGAAGTGATTGGCAATTATTTTTGGAATTATTATTCAATTTTATAAAGTTCTCTGATAATGGAACCGAATTTTTTGAAAACTAAAGAATTATCATATGAATTAGCTATTAGGGGTCAATCTACGGATGGTGATGCTAATACTAGACGAAAGCTTTTAAGGGGTTGTTTGCACAGAGAACAACATGATAGAAGTTTAACTTCAATTAATGATGAATTCGATTTTGAAGAAAGTATTGTAGAAATTTCAGAGTCTCTTAAAGACATTAAAGAAGCAATTAATAGATATCAGGGTGAACCAGGGGATAATGCTAGGAGAATTGAAACTAGGTTAAACCACTTGTCGGGTCGAATAGACAGACTCAATCCCGAAACATTAAATGATAAGATTCAAAAAGATAAATTAGCAGCTGATGTACTTGCTCTAGAAGGAGATTATGCTGTTAAACTTCGGCCTGTTGGTCAAGTTCCAGGTAGTTCTGATCCGCAAACTCCAATTAACCAAGGGATATCATCGTATCGTCCCAAGGTTCCTGTTTTCAAATGGGACTTATTTTTTGATGGGTCAGGAGATCATCAAAAAGTTTATGATTTTTTGGATAGAGTAGAAGAATTGAGGGAGGCGCGAGGTTTGACAGAGGAAGACCTTTTTTCTTCAGCAGTTGATCTTTTCAAGGGTGATGCCTTGGATTGGTTTAGATCCGTAAGATCTTCTATTTCATCTTGGATGGAATTAATTGAGGTCCTAAAAGCAGAATTCTTGCCTAAATACCTTGACTTTGGAATATGGAATCAGATCAGAAACCGCAAACAACTTACAGGACAAAAATGCAGTTTGTACATAGCTTCGGTAGAAAAATTATTCTCCAGGCTTAAAGTTTCTCCTAATGAAGAAACAAGATTAGAACAAATTATGTCTAATTTACAACCTCACATATTGAATCAATTTGCATTACTTAATTTAACATCAATAAAGGATTTAAAAGCGAATTGTAGACAAATAGAAGATTTCGAGTTTCGTTTTAAAAGTCAAGAGGTAGTACAGGAAAATGTACCTAAATTGAAGTTTAGACCTACAGTTAATGAATTACAAACCTTTTCTCCAGTTGTTTGTTGGAATTGTCGTTCCCAAGGGCACAAGTATACTTCTTGTTCGGCCCCTAGGAAAACTTTTTGTTTTGGGTGTGGAGTACCTAACATAGTTAGCACATCTTGTAAAAGATGTAAGTCAAAAAACGGGGCGTCGAAGCCTACAGGCCTGGCAACAGCTTCGACTTCAAAACAAAACCCAGGTACTTTCACAAATCAAAACAAGCGAAAGTAAGAGGAACCTTCGACAAGGTTGAATGGGAAAAGTGGTTAGTTAGAATTAAAAAGAATTGTTCTCCTAAAATCGTTTCCCCGGTTTTTTTAAAGTTACCAGATGACAATAGACCTTATTTGAACATTAAAGTTTTTGAGGATTCTTTTCCTGCACTGTTGGACACAGGTTCTAACATTAATGTTATAGGTTCAAAAGGTAATTTCATTATCGAAAAATATAGATTGTCAATAATTAAGGATAACAATGTCAATGTAGTAACAACCGCTGATGGTTTACATCAACCTGTCTTGGGAATAATTAACGTTCCTATTTCGTTTAATAATATTCAGACTTCTGTTAAATTTAACGTTATTCCTTCTATACAACAAGCAGTAATATTGGGTATAGAATTTTGCAAATATCATAATATTAAGGTCGACTTTGGTAATTCTATCTGGAACATCGAACCTACAATTAAGTCAAATAATGTTACTGCTATTCATAGCTATGATTCCTTAAATACGTTACAAAAAACAGATCTTCAATCAAAAATTGAACTTTTTGAACAACTTTCCTTGTCGGAAATAGGACGTACCTCTTTAATAGAACATACAATTACCGTTTCGGAGACAGTACCTTTTAGAAAACGACAATACCCCTTTTCTCCTGCTTTACAAAACCATTTAAATTCAGAAATTGATGAGATGTTAAGGCTTGGTGTAATCCAACCTTCTTCTTCACCTTATCGGAGCCCAATGCTTTTAGTAAAGAAGAAAGATAACTCTTATAGAGCTTGCTTGGACAGTAGACACTTAAACAAGTTAACCACAAGGGATGCTTACCCTTTACCTTTAATAGATACAATTTTGAGCAAATTGCAAGGCGCTAACTATCTTACAACTTTAGAT